>JADLZN010010479.1:0-41019 GCA_018155175.1 Sinocyclocheilus anophthalmus
TGCACTCTCAGCAAAAAAAGGTACAAAAGCTGTCACTAGAGCAGGATCAAAAGCTACAGTTCTTCCTTATTATATTAACCACTAAATGCTAAATGTGAATACCTTAAAGTACATATTAGCATCTAAAGTGAACACATTAGTAACTTTTAAAAGGGTACCGCCCCAGTGACAGCTTTTGCACCTTTTTTTCTGAGAGCCGAGTCTGAGCTTGACTTAAATCTTTATTTTTCTCACATCTCAATTCACTAGTTTGTTCTCGCTTGTATTTTAGTGCTAATTACAATTAGTCTCAACAAAGTTTGGAAACATCCAATAGAACAAAGCACCAGCAAAGTCCCACACACAGGCAAGTAGGAGAAAGAATAGCCTGTGCATCAGACTTCTTTTCATCATTTGCTTTACCGGTTAATTAGTAACCACAATATTGTGTTATAAAATGATGGTACTAATGGCAACCATAAAGCCAGCATTGTAAAGCTGAGATGATGTGCGTAAGTCCCTTATTAATAATTAATTAGTCCCTTAGTTGAATCATGTGGGAAGTACAAATTGTACATTAAATTGAATGCCATTATCAGCTATTATTATACTTTCAAGGCCTGATATTTGTTGACTTAAATCAATGTTGGAGATACTCCCACATCTGAGAGCGTCTGAGCTAATGATGCACGGAGGACAACGACTTTGTGAGTGACTATTTAACAAGCAGCTTCAGACCGCATTCAAAATTAAAGTAAAGTAATCTATGTTCTTCTCACCTTGATTCCCAGATATTTTCACTAAAGAATTTTTTTTAAGACTGCAGGAGCATATCCAACTACAAAACAAAAAAAAAAAAAAAAAATTCAAAAAACCCTTATAGTCTCTTTCCGACTTAAAATACCTTGTTTTGTTGAATGATGGACTTGACTCCAGTCTCTTGTTCATCTTAACAATGTGTGGAGGACAAAGAAAACACTGGGAAAAAGTGCTTTTTCTTTGCAAATGTTTCAGTATAAAATGAGCATAGATTACAAAAGGTCACACAGAGAAACACACAAGGAAGGGAAGATGAAACGCTTGACAGCACATGTTAACCCCTGGGTAATAAACAAGTTGCTGACGATGACTTGTAAGAAAATGCATTACAAGACTGGTCGTGCATGACACTTCCAAATCAAACGTGCAACGCATATAAACACACCTTACAAGTTCAGTAAGCACAACTTTTAATTTATTAACAGTTTTCATGTAGTTTATCAAAAATGTTCCATATTGATTATCTATAGTGTAAGTAGATTGATATATTTAATTAAAAAAGAGAAAACCCCAAAAGTGCATACTAATACAATACATCTTATTCTGTACTGCAAATCCTTGGCAAACCTCTGTAGTTGAATTTCCTTTGAAAAATGAAAAGTTTTTTTTCTTTTCTTCATTTTTCTTTTTTACTTTATTCCAACCCCACATATCTATACATACCAGAAAGAGCTGGAGAATCATAAAGCAAAAGAAATGTGGTAAAATATGATAGCTCGTTATGAAAATCATGGCAGAAAAATGCAAAATAAAAAGGGACAGGCCTCCTTATGGTTTTATGTGATTATAAGAAATCATTAAGTCTCTCTTTTGGAGAGGAACGGAATCAAAGTACGCTCGCCAGGAACTCCATATTAGGACTTTGCACCTTTGGCCACCGCCAAACCAATAAGACCAGCCAATCCCGCCACACCTAAACCGATACCGCCGACGATCGCCATGCCAACTAAGCCATCTGAAAAAGAACATGTTAAAAGAAAATACAAAATAATGATTTCTTTGTTGAGATGAATCAATTTGAGTTTTGTTTACATGCACATAAAATTCAGCTTAAGGCCTATATTTATGTTTAAACACATACAGACACTGGAATATTTCCATAAACGTGGTTGTTGCAGGTATAACCAGACAATATAACCAGGTCTATAATTTAATAAGGACTCCTCCACTTGTCGCCTTTAAAAACACCTGAGAACACCATCATAAAATGGTAATAATCAGCCAATTGTCAAAAGGCAGGTGCAGTCATGTGGTGGCAACTCAGCAAAAGAAGAGAGAGTGAATGCAAGTTTGCAGCAAGGACTGGTAGGAGAAAGCTGTGATGTTATAGCTTACAGATGTAGAACGGCAAAGCAATTTAAGAATGCTGAAACGCTCATTCCCCAAAATCTGCCATCATGAAGAATGGGATGAAACCAGTTGCCATCAAATTGGGAGGTTTTGCGTCACAGATACATATACTTCCTTCACTGCAGTGGATTTTCTGAATAAGTTACATGCAACAAGTTTCTGATTAAAACTGGTTTATTCCTGGGGTGGGAATTGGAATTTGCGGAATCCAAAAATAAAGGTCGTAAACAGAAAAACAGCAATATGATTGTGGCATTTACATGACTGATTACCAATCACTAAATTCTGATATGCATGTACATGCACTCATCATCTCAAGCTTTCTCATTCTAAACGGATCTTGAACAATTATTCTTTGTGACAAATGAAAGGAAAGGCAGTGATATAATTAACTCGTCGTTGTCTTTAGGTCATGTCCCAAAACCAGTCAAGCTGGCGGTTATTAAGCCTCTTAAACCACAACTAGATACTAGTGAACTGGCAAATTACAGACCCATCTCAAATCTTCCGATTATGTCTAAAATTTTTGAAAAAGTTGTGTCTGCTCAATTGTGCTCCTCCCTGCAAAAAATGGATCTCTATGAATTTTCGTCAGGTTTCAGGCCCCACCATAGCACAGAAGCACAGAAACTGCACTTGTTAAAATAACAAATGACTTGCTTCTTGCCTCAGACCAAGGCTGCATCTCATTGCTAGTTTTACATTTACATTTATTCATTACATTTATTCATTTAGCAGACGCTTTATCCAAAGCAACTTACAAATGAGGGACAATAAAGCAGTTCAAAAAATAAACAAAAGAGCAACATTATATAAGTGAAATGAAACAAGTCTCGGTTAGCTAACGAAGCAACGTGCAAAGGGTGTAGATATATAATATATATATATATACACATATAATTATACACACACACACACAAAGAAAAAACAAGTAGATAGAATAGAAAAAAAAAATAGAAAGATAGTGTTGTTTGTTTTTTTTGTTGTTTTTTTTAAATAAAAAAAAAGAAGATAAATATAAAGTATAATTAAAATAGAATAGAAAATGCTAGAGTTACAGGGTCAAATAAAGGTGGAACAGATGTGTTTTAGTCATTTCTTGAAGATGGTTAAGGACTCGAATTGCTCGAATTGAGTCATCTCAAATTTGTACAAATGGACATATATATTTTTGCTGGGTTTGTAACAAATCCATTTTTGCTTGGTTGGAACAGTAGCTATGCTAATTATGTCTCTATTTGTTTCTCTGTTTTTTTTTACACAAGCTTCAGTCTGGATCCAACCCTTACAAAGCCCTGAGATGACCGAACACCTGAGAAGAGATGATCCAAAGCCCTCAGAGGTCCTCAGATGATGCCAACCCTGAAACATCATAAATTACCAAATTTTGCTATAAGTTTGATTGTAACATGTAATCATTGCTGTTAATAGTGTTTCGTCTGTAATATTCATCGTCTGTTTGATTACGTCATTAACTGAATTTTACCGTACATTTCAGCCATATGTACATTCATTTGACATAGTTACCACTGACAAGCTACTACTAAATATATTGTAGAAACTTAAATTTCTGTAAAGCTGCTTTGCAACAATTTGTATCGTGAATAGCGCTATACAAATAAACTTGAATTGAATTGAACGACTCCGACTTGTTTAAAAAAAGACATCCACCATGCAAGGTAAGATGGGTAGATGTTTAGTATGGCCCGCCATTACATGATTATGCAATATTTGCATTTAATATTTGTGAGCATTTCTTTCCTCTCTGCTTTGTTTTTGTTTGCATTTTTCCATGTGGTGGCCATTCACAGCTGATCGCACTCCGCAGTCACAGTCTGTCGTCTGTCACCAGATTTCTCTAATTATTCGCTCTCTTTGCTTTGGCTTCAGGTTGTGGATTTTACCTTGCATTGCATTGACAACTTTGGCTTTGACTCTCTCTTGCCCCTGAACTTGGTCCTGAACTGCCCCTGGTTTTACTACCTGACTGGTTACTGATCTCCCATCTGTGCTCTCTGCATTTGCCCTCGGACTGCTTTTTGTTATTCATTCCTGTCTGGTTAACGGACACCCTTTTAGCCTCAGCCCTGTTGGTGGCTCGGGACTCGGCGGCCCGACTGTTTAAGTTGATTTTCAATAAAGCGTTGTTTATTTGAATTCTTCGCTTCTGGTTCCTCTCTGTTGCGGAACCTGGCATATATATATATTGTAAGCCATGAGCGTTTATAGTGCCCCGCATCCATACCTAAGTGCTAAAAAATTCGTTATAAATGAAATGCATCAAGATTTAAATTATTAAATTAGTTGTAAATTAAATGTCTTTAAATAATAATACAAAAACAAAAAAAGAAGAAAAAGAAGAAAAAAAAAAAAAAATAGGATACAAAGGGGTCCTATATTGCTCTTTTACAAAGTCTTGATTTTGATTCGGGGGTGTACTAGAACAGGCTCTCATAACTAGGTTGTTCGAAAAACACATTATTTTAACATATTTTACATTATTAAAATACCTTTCTCCCCAGCTTGGCACAAACGGCTCGATTAGTTACGGGTTTGATGAATGCCCGCCTTCCGAAAAATGAAATGTGTTTTGATTGGTTAGCTGTCCCAGTGCGTTTTGTGATTGGCGAACAGCTTAGACAGTGTTTCATTACTGCCACGCCCCCTTGCTCCGTCTTTCAACAAAAACTTTTTGGCGAATCCGGCACTGTACTCCCTCGTGTTGTGGAAGCTGTCCTCAGTAAAATGCGCAGCACACAATAGCAAATTGGGGTTATAATGCTCAGAAACACAGTTAAAAGGTAAATTGCAACCACTGTTTCCTATCATCATCCGCTTTCGGAAGCCCAAACAAAAACATTTGGGCACGGAGGTGAAAAAAAACAGCATTTCAGGCGGTCGCACACTGGACGAGAAGCGCAGCGTCACGCCACGTCTTTAAAATTCAAATACTTTATTTTCTATGTGTAGGCACACCGGCGGCGCCGTTCAGCGTCTGTCCACAGCGCCCAACTACGTCGTGTTATACTTGTAAGAATTGTTCTAGACATGCCAAAAATTTGAGGTTACAGCACAGCAGCTCTTCTTCTTGGTTTTCTCTGATGCACTAACTCTGCAGCAGCACTTCTTCTTCGTCGTCTCGTCTGATGCACTCACTCAACCAAGCTTCTAACCACAACCTCGCCCCTCCCCACCCCCAACCATTCGAATTTCTGTAGGCGGAAATTATTTTAATGATATTCTAATTGGCCGCTTTATGATATCACAAAACCAAATGCTGTAGTCCAAACGAGCCGTTCGTTGTAGTTCTTGAAAAGGGATTTTAAAAAAAAACGAAATATCATGAAATATTGTAAGTTTGAAGATCTTTTTTATCCCCAAACATACACACTACACACTGACAAAAATTAAAAAAGTGAAAAAGCATAATAGGACCCCTTTAAAGACAGGAGGTTAAAGAGCTGGCTGTCTAGTGAAGTCACAACAACCTGGAGCTCAACACGCTCAAAACAGTGGAGATGATAGTGGACTTCAGGAGGAACTCCCCTGCACTCCCAATCACCATATGAAACCAGCACTGTAACAAGATTCCGGGGCACACCATCTCTCAGGACATCGTGAAGTGGGCCATGGCTAAAAAGGCCCCAGCAGAGAGTGTACTTCCAGCGCCAACGAGGGGACATCAACCTGCACCACGAGCGAGGAAGGGGGAAAACAGTTCACTCTTGCCATAATTGAGTATGCCTGTGTTCATCCATACCCTCCAAAACAAGCCTGCAATGGCCCACGGGCAGCCTCACTTATCCCCCCAGAAGCCCTCACTAGGCCCACACCGGGCCCGCACTATTAACTACAACAAACATCGGTTTCAATTAACTACTTTTCGGTACTAAACTTAAGTCGTTGGGGGAGGGCAAACAGTATTATACGTTCTGAAATGGATATGCAGTCATACACAAGGCTAAACAATGTCTACTTCTCAGGGGGGCCCACTGTCTTCTGGAGAATATACATTCCTGACAGAGAGTTCAGTTCCAACCCTGATCAAACACACCTGTCTGTAATTATCAAGTGCCCCTTCAGATCCTAATTAGTGGTTTGGGTTGTGTTTGATCAGGGTTAGAGCTGAACTCTGCAGGAAGGCAGATCTCCAGGAACAGGGTTGGGCACCTCTGGTCTATATTGTCAAAAATGCACAGTAGTCAGGAGCGTGCCCACAAGGGTGGCACCCTAAAAATTAACTTTGCCACCCCAGTTGCCACCCCAAAGCAGAGTATGTGAGCGGAGCGAGGAGTGGAGAGCAAGTGGAGTGCAGCGTGATTTTGACTGAAGCAAGGATTTTTTTTGAAAGTCAAAAAAAAATGGGAAGCCAAACAACCCAAAAGTGGGATGAAACAGCGGGGTATTAAAGTGTTCGCGCCACGCTGACCTGTCATCGGCGCAGCCCAATGGACTGAGCTGCGCGACCGACTCAGCGCAGAGAGGACGTGTTTACTAGCGCCACCGAACTGACAGCGCGGCTCTAATATTAGACTACTCTCAGCAGAAGTCTGCGCTGTTTCGTCCCACTTTCGGTGTGTTTGGCTTCCCATAGTTTTTGCTTGCTCCGAGAGCGTGTCACTGCCGCTCCATCACGAGCACAATTAATGCCAACAACAGTCCACAATATTAACTGTATTTTAGCAAGAATTCACGTGATAAAACCATAAGCTAGCTTGACACTGATGGATGACTTAATTAAAACCCTACAGATTCACTTTTAGTAGAGAGAGTTGCGCAGACATTAACTAATTTACATGCAGTCGCACTCTCACAAATGCATCTTACTGATTTATCTGTAGCTGTCTAATTACTGATAAAATAACTGATGAAAATACACTGTTATTTTCACCCTTTCAAAATAAATTTGCACTGCAAAAACTTTATTGCTTACATGCAATAAAATATTTTGATGCACACCTAGCTTACGCATCTATTTCATTTATATACAGTGGGGCAAAAAAGTATTTAGTCAGCCACCAATTGTGCAAGTTCTCCCACTTAAAAAGATTGAGAGAGGCCTGTAATTTTCATCATAGGTATACCTCAACATGAGAGGACCAACTGAGAAAGAAAATGAGAAAAAAAAAGAAATCACATTGTAGGATTTTTAAAGAAATTAATTGGTAAATTCCTCGGTAAAATAAGTATTTGGTCACCTACAAACAAGCAAGATTTCTGGCTCTCACAGACCTGTAACTTCTTCTTTAAGAGGCTCCTCTGTCCTCCACTCGTTACCTGTATTAATGGCATCTGTTTGAACTTGTTATCAGTATAAAAGACACCTGTCCACAACCTCAAACAGTCACACTACAAAATCCACCATGGCCAAGACCAAAGAGCTATCAAAGGACACACGTTTTGTAGGATTAGTCTAACAACAGACCCACTACATGATGGAGACACCACATCAACCCGCACCATGCAATGGAGGGTTTTTGAGGTTCGTTCCCAGCCATCGCAGTCGTAAAAATCATCCGGATCAATAAGGTTGTGAAGCATTCCCTGGACGGTTTGGCTATATCTCAAGATAAGCTAAAAAGGACAGTACTTTAACGGTGCTTAAAATTGTTTTACGGGCTTGCAAAGAGCAGATAGAAATACCCTCATGACCAGTGGACGCATAAATTGCTAAACTCCGATCAACAAAAGAGACAATTTTATAGCTCCCTGTCCCGCAGGAGATTCTCCAGCAGATGCCCAGAGCTGACCTGAGAGTGACCGAAGGACTCGCCCCTTTTCCCCCGCATTCCAAGGAAAGAGACAAGATTTCATTTGACAATCGTTGCTAATCATTGAAAGTATAAAATTATCAGAGCATAGAATCACAAATAGTAGGTTGTATGTTGTATATATATGCTTGACGTGTTTCATGTAATCAGTGCAACTTTAACCAGTGTTTAATTACCCCTTTTTAGGAAATAAGGATATTAAACTGTGTAATATGTGAAGTTTAATCTTGAACGAATGAAAACCAGAAATGCAGAAGGTTGAAATGAAGTAGACTTTAATAGTATGTACAATATTTGCATTTAAGAGACTTTATAGACGTATCAACATAATATTATAGGTGGCCTCATATAAATGAGAGTCTCTGGTTAATGTATGCACACTCCGCCCCGCAAGAAGTCGATTGGAAGCCAGCGTCAGGGGACGGACTTATGCCACAGAGCAAAACCCGAATGCAGAACAGAATCCATGGGTTTTTGGTTAGCTAGCTGGCTTGCAACTTCTCCTGCTCTCGCTGGTCGCTGTGTTAGAGCACCTGCAAGCGTGCTCACATTTACCATCAAAAGCAACCAGCAAACTAAAACTCAACACTTCAGTGATACTTCGTTGAAATCGTCAACAAACTTGAAAGTCTTGCACACTAAGACTCTCAGCAGATTGCTTGCGCCTCTGCGTCATCACAAACCAACGAGGGGTTTCCCAAAGGACGTCATCCTGGGGTTTCCCTCAAAGACCTCCAGGAAGCCCGCAGCAACCACGGAGTCACCTCAGCTGTCAACCAGCAGAACGCAAGTAAACAACATTTCTATGATCTGCTGAACGGGTGAATTTAGATTCGTTGCTCTGTGAATTCTTAAGGTGAATTCCCATCCCTCGTGAAAACAAGAGAGAACTATGAAACTCAGAACTCAGTTAACAGACTTTCCTTCCTCTGAACCGTATGTTTGTGTGTTTTAGCTTAAGTTATGTAATCTAGAATAGCCAATAAAAATTAATGTTTCATTTATAAATAATCATCGTCTGATGTCATATAATTTCAAGGTTAAAACTATTGCCAAAAAAGATCCCTTGCTTGCTGCCTAGCTCGTAGCTTAATCATAATAATTACCTCTCTTTCAAGAGCAGACAAATCATCATAACTGTATTTCACCCATGGCCAGGTGAAATACAGTTCATATTTTACATATTCAATTGGTAATATACACCAACATTAACTTCTCGCTGGCCGAGTAGCTAATAGGGTGTAAACCATTTAGATTAAAAATCAGTTTTGATCAGGTGGACCTCGAATTCTCAGATCGAGTTCTTTTAAAACCTGAGCTAGAAATAAACCTGAATAAATTAATAACGATTAATTCCCTTACAACTAAGTAAAATTATTACACCAGAAACAAAATTGTAGACCTGCACCAGGCTGGGAAGACTGAATCTGCAATAGGTTAGCAGCTTGGTGTGAAGAAATCAACTGTGGGAGCAATTATTAGAAAATGGAAGACATACAAGACCACTGATAATCTCCCTCGATCTGGGGATCCACGCAAGATCTCACCCGTGGGGTCAAAATGATCACAAGAACACATCCCAGAACCACACGGGGGGACCTAATGAATGACCTGCAGAGAGCTGGGACCAAAAAGTAACAAAGGCTACCATCAGTAAAACACTGCGCCGCCAGGTACTCAAATCCTGCAGTGCCAGACGTGTCCCCCTGCTTAAGCCAGTACATGTCCAGGCCCGTCTGAAGTTTGCTAGAGAGCATTTGGATGATCCAGAAGAGGATTGGGAGAATGTCATATGGTCAGATGAAACCAAAATATAACTTTTTGGTAAAAACTCAACTTGTCGTGTTTGGAGGGGAACCCCCCCCCAGCCAGGATTGAGTTGCATCAAAAGAAGACACCCATACCTACTGGGAAGAATGGGGTGGAAAACTCATGCTTTGGGGCCCCTTGTTTGTTCTGCAAAAAGGGACCAGGACGACTGATCCGTGAAAAAGAAAGAATGAATGGGGCCATGTATAGTGAGATTTTGAGTGAAAAAAGCAAGGGCATTGAAGATGAAACGTGACTGGGTCTTTCAGCATGACAATGATCCCAAACACACCGCCCGGGCAACGAAGGAGTGGCTTCGTAAGAAGCATTTCAAGGTCCTGGAGTGGCCTAGCCAGTCTCCAGATCTCAACCCCATAGAAAATCTTTGGAGGGAGTTGAAAATCAGTGTTGCCCAGCGACAGCCCCAAAACATTACTGCTATAGAGGAGATCTGCATGGAGGAATGGACCAAAATACCAGCAACAATGTGTGAAAACCTTGTGAAGACTTACAAAAAACGTTTGACCTCTGTCATTGCCAACAAAGGGTATATAACAAAAGTATTGAGATGAAATTTTGTAATCGACCGAATACTTATTTTCCACCATAATTTGCAAATAAATTCTTTAAAAATCCTACAATGTGATTTTCTGGATTTTTTTTTTCTCATTTTGTCTCTCATAGTTGAGGTATACCTATGATGAAAATTACAGGCCTCTCTCATCTTTTTAAGTGGGAAACTTGCACAATTGGTGGCTGACTAAATACTTTTTTTTAAACTGTATATCCTATATATAATAAATATATAGATATTTTTTGTTTTTTTTTTTTTTTTGTTTTTTTGGCCTTATCAGTTTTTTTTTCCAAACCTGCAGTAAACTAAACTTGCATTCATGTGCAGAAAATAGCCCAATCAACCTCATTATGTTGAGGATAAAAGAGTGTGCCCCCTTTGTACAATATTATATATATATATATATATTCTATAATAGTACTTAGTACAATACAATGCCAGCGTGAGGCGGAGAGCTCAAATGGGGCATATTGTTATGGGGCATACGCTTATTTGTTGTCACCCTTCACCCCCCTAATTAAACTTTTACGATGCCAAAAAAACACAAAACACTACCTGCCATACCGTTTAACGGACGAGAATTCCATTAATTCTCATTTTGTGACCAGTAGGGTAAAGTCATTATATCTCTGGATTCTAAATAAATTACCTGATGGTGGTATTATTTATATTTTCATGTATTATATATATAATTATATAGTATTGTATCATTTTATTTTCAATAATCTAGCTTGCTCGCTCATTACACTTTAATAGACTTGCACATTGTGGCCAAACGCTAGCACGCAATAGGCTATGTAAGAATGTACACATTATGCAGATTATGTACATATTTTCTGAAGGGGCAAATTATTACATTCATACACACAGTAGTGTAAACGGCAACAGTTAATGGACAAAGTATTGATAGTAACACCGTTGCTCCAACTGAGGCTCGCAGTGTGTGAAAGTCTCGCGGAGACATCAGACAAATCAGCACAACAACACACACAAAGAAACTCACAGGTTAAAAAAGCCTATATACTGCGAAAAAAAAGATATTTACAATATGATATAAACAACAACATCAGATGACCAAGACCGAGTGATGATCAGGACGATTGCAAGTGTGACATTTAGTTCATATTAATTGACTTAGCCTACATTTTAGAAACAATAGGGACTGTTTAGGCTCTATTTATCCAACGAAAATTGTTCCAAACAAAGCCACCGGCAAACTGTTGCCTTGTTCTAGAAACACACAACAGCGTTTTGTTCTTAATCTTGAATGATTCCGTTTTTTTAAATTAATCGAACGAGTTATTATTGAGCCAGTGACTTGCGCCACCTACTGATGATTTGGTTTCATATTTAAAAGTATTGCATTTTGTCGATACTGATTTCATTTGAATGTTAACAACCCTCCAGTGCCCTATTATTACTACTTAATTTATTGATAAAATGTAAGAATCTGATGTGAAAGATGACACATAAGCCTACATTTAATAGGGTTAAGACAAAATGCCCTAGAATTTACTAGAAATCAATTTAACATGGTAAATATCACAAAATGCAAATTAAAAGAAAAGGTAAGACCCAATAGAACACTGATATTGTACAAGTAAAATTGTTTGCTTTGACAAGTGAATAATACTTAGACAAGTGCCGGCTTAATGCTGAGCCCTGTGTTATGAATCTTTATCTTGTTTTTTGATGTAATAGGGATCATCAATGTGTTTTTGTGTCACTGTTTCCTATGTTGTGTGACAGAAGGCCCAAATGAAGAAGAGGAAGGGTGACACAGACAGCTATTTTTTGTTTAAAAAAAAATAGAGAGGAAGCAGAAGAACAGGAGCAAAAAACAGGAGGCAGGAGATAAAGATGCAACTGAGAGACAGGAAGACACAGTGGAGGGAGAGAAGGATATACTGGAAGAAGAAGGTGGCACAGAAGAAGAGGAAGAGCAAAACAGAGAGGCAGAAGGCAGCATTAGGCAAACAGAAACACATTTTGCATGCCCAGTAGGACCTGATGGTATGCTCACTGTCAGCAACATTGTCATGATTATTTATTTTGGTTAGGTCATATTTAAAGGGATGCTAAACATAAACATGAAAATGCTGTCATTTACTCATTTAGGGTTCAGACAGAGTTTAGCTTCAGTCCTAATCAGATACAGTAGAAGCAGATAATGAAGTTGCTATGGATTACATGCAAAGTGCAGCTAGATCTGTTTGTAGCCCTTCAGAAGCAGAGATATCCCTATTGTAGAGGAATCAAGTAACTGTGTAATGAGTGTACAGTAATTTTAAACTATTGTGTTATGAATTAAAAAACAATATATCTGATTCTTAGATATATCCAGATTCAGAAGTGAGGGACCCACCCAGCCAAACTTGCAGACATTCCCTAAAAGTATTCAAGGAGCTGCAAAGAGACGTTTTCATAGTGAGTGGTACAAGGCATACACATGGCTGGAGTATTCACAATCCAAGGATGCTGCATACTGCTTCGCTTGCAGACACTTCTCAATCCCTAATGCTGCTAGTAGTGTGTTCACATCTGTAAATGGATACTCAAACTGGAAGAAAGCCACATTTAAAGACAGTGGATTCAGTTTGCATGCAAAGTCAGATGTCCATATTAATGCAATGACTGCCTGACTTGAGAGCAAAAGAATGGGGGAGAACAACTCGTCACTGTTTGCTCTGATGGATCATGACCATAAAAAAAGGTTACTGAAAATCAGAATTTTGTGAAAACTTTAGCTGAAGTTCTCCTCCTGACAGCTACACAGAACATTGCCCAGCGAGCCCATGATGAATCAGCAGCATCATCAAAAAGAGGGAATTTTTTAGAGATTTTACATGTAATTGGTAAACATGATGCAAATGTGAAGAAACAGTTGACACATCGTGCAAAAAAATGCAAAATACACAAGCAATACTATTCAAAACCAAATCCTGGAATGTTTAGCCGTAATGGTACGTGATGAAATTATTGAGGAGGTAAAGAAGAGTGAGTAATTTGCTGTTATAGCAGATGAGACAAAGGATCTGAAAAAAAAAGAACAGATTTCCTTTGTGCTGAGGTACTATTATAATGGAATGGTGCATGAAAGTTTTTGGAATTCCAAGAAGCGGGGAAATTAAATGCTGCAGGGTTAACAAATGTAATAGTTGGGATCTTAGAGAAATGTGGATTGGATTACAGGAAAAACCTGATTGTCTCCATGCCACGCCACACTGATGCAGTAATTCATGCAAAAGGAGGCCCAACCAAGTATTGAGTACATGTACAGTGTACAGTAAATGAACATACTTTCCAGAAGGCCAACAATTCACTAAAATTTTATTGGTCTTATGAAGTATTCTAATTTGTTGAGATAGTGAATTGGTGGGTTTTTGTGAAATCCCAATTAAAAGACTTAAACTACTTCAGTCTGTGTGCATTGAATTTATTTAATACACGAGTTTCACAATTTGAGTTGAATTACTGAAATAAATGAACTTTTCCACGACATTCTAATTTATTGAGATGCACCTGTACATAACTTGTCGAAACTTAATGGATCGATTGTCAGCTGTCAAGAGAGTGCTTGAGGACATTTCAGAGGAAAGTCATCCTGATAGGGCTGTAGAAGCGAGGGGGTTACTTGGTCAGATTGATTTGAATTTCACTGGGCTTTTGTCAGCCTTTAAGACGGTTCTTGGTAGCACAACATTTTTATCAGACATGCTTCAGTCTCCTAAGTTAGATCTGTCAAAAGCAGTTGATCTCATTGGAGCTCTAAAACAAACCTTTGAAGAGTACCGTTGTGAGACTTACTTCAACAGTCTCTTGGATGAGATTATGCAGACATGTGACAACTACGGTATTTCTTCAGACATGCCACTCCATAAGAGAAAAAAACAGCTATCTAGAACACTGCAGGGTTGTGTCGTAACATCTACGGTTGGACAGGATGTGAAGATGGACAGTAAGGAAACCTTTAAATTGCATGTTTACTACCCAATCATTGACTGTATGATTGGAGAAATAGAGCGGCGTTTCTCAAAATTAAACTGTTGGATCATGAAAGGGATCCAAGCACTTAACCCCTCAAGTAGCAACTTCCTGGATGAAGAAAGCATAGCCCTCTTAGCCAAAGCATATGATGCAGATATGGAGGACCTAAAACATGAGCTACATCAGACCAGACAAATTTTAAGCAGGAAAAAGTCAGATGGACAGAAGGTTCCTGGTACTTTGATGGAATTCACAAGGTTCCTTGAACCTTTTAAAGAAGTCTTCTTTGAGCTTTTCTGTCTGACAAAAATAGCTGTTGTGCTACTGGTGAGTACTGCCTCATGTGAGCGCAGTTTCTCTACACTGAAACTTGTAAAAACTCACTTGCGCTCCCCTATGTCAGACAGTAGACTAAGTAATTTAGCAGTACTTAGTATTGAGTCTGAGCGTTCAAAAGCTCTAGACATGGATGCTTTCATAAAATGGTTTTCTGCACAGCATGGTAACCGCCGAATTCAGCTCTTCTGATTTACTGTATAGAGAGTGAGTGAACAGCTGCTGATTTCCATGTTTGACTATTTGTGTGACTTACGTAACTAGGTTCGTAAAAATGTTATACCAAGAAATCTACAATTGTTATATACTCTCGCCCACTTTGTGCACTTGTGTTTGTAGTCGTTCAGTCGTTCAGGTATTCTTTAGGGCCTCGAACTTTTCTGGAATGGTTTTCCAAAAGACTTTAATATAATTTTTTATTTTTTTATGATCAGCATGTTATTGATTCCTTATCTTAGACGGTCTAGGTAATGAGACAAAATAAAATAAAAATGTACACTTAGACAAAAAATGAATCTGGTGTAACACAATATAGAACAATAAACTCATTCTGGGTACGCGCCTTGTGTTTTCAAATTTAGAGCAGATACATCTTTATTTGGTGTACTGATCTTTTTTTCAAAAACATCTCCATACACAGGACATACAGTCTATAAAAAATAGGCATATCGGACAAATTGATAGTAACTAAGTGGATTCTGTGCTCAACTCAGTGCACTTGCATTGAGTGTGATAATCAAGCTCCATAGTATGATTGTTAAAAAAATAAGAAAAATGGGTATATAGATGAAGATACAAACCATAATTAAGTCCACCTAGTAGGACCAAGAGGTTGTAATCAAGGTTAGCGTGGTGGTGGGGCCCGTGGGGAAATGATAGGTAGGAGTGCCTTCCCTGTAAAAAAATACATACAGAACAACAAATACAAATAAGGCTCGGTTTATTGAATAAAATTTTCATAGCTTTCAACACGCTAAACCGTATATAAAACCGCATTGTTACTTGTCAAGCCTCGTTTGCCACTCGTACACCTCATCATCTTCTCTTGCCCCCCTTCCGTTGCCACTCTCCATGTTTCAAATCCGGAACACGCCCTGACTGCTCAAAGGGATTTCAAATCAATTTATTCAATAAAAAATAGAAAACATTCAGTTCAGGTTGATACAGCTACATATAGCCAAAAATGTGTTTTGTACTTTTGTGTATTTACACAAAAGTACAAAAAAACTAAAGAAAGCAAACAAAGCAATGTAAAATTGTAGGATTTTGACATGTGAAAGTTGATGTGTGCGAAAGTCTCATCTGTAGTACATCAATGTCCAAACAATGTTCGCGTGTGAGCTGAGTGGTGACTTAATGTCAAGTGAGATAAACCACCCCGCTTGAATGAAAACATGGGCACACGCTCTAAACACCGACTCTTCCTAACAGGAACAATTCAAAATAGTTTCCAGACTATGGTCTCCACTTTATATCCAGATTCAAACTGACCATAAGGGGGTGACCTCACCAATAAAAGATCCTTCAATATGCATACAAATGGCCTCCAACTGGTCTATAACTCTTAGCTCAATCCCAAACATAGGCGCCATACAACATTTACCCTCCTGCAAAAAACCTCAGCTGTACACTTTTAAATAGAAAAAACACAACTCCTTTATACTGGCTTGAACTGACCCATTTCTCAACTCAGGGACACAGCACTTGGGGCCTACATTTACTATGGAACCATATCCTAAGAAATTGTTTGCGTATGGGGTTCCCGTGTTCACGGCACAACTTTAAACGGAATTTATCAATAGTGGACGTGAGCGGTGGCTACGATCATAATTTCACATCTGGGTTTTCGATCAACTTTGTACGACAAGTTCTTGCTTACCTACACTTGTGCGGCAGCATAGTAAAATACGGCACTGGAGATTGTAAAATGACACGCATTGTGTTTCATTTTATTTATCCTTCTCTACCGTGTCAAACGTAGGCTCATTATAGTCGAACCCATTAACCGTTAGGATTAGAATGGTCTTTTTTGATATATACTGTATCAGGGCTTTAGCCTTTAAATCTTGCACGAAGGTGGCAGCGTAAACAAGCTCATGAGAGATTCAATGCCCTGACATCATGCAACGCCTGCAGCGCTTTCTTGTGAAAGGATAAAAATAGAAAGGTTAAACTAGTAAATGGACATAAATAAATGGGGGAGTTGGCCCTACAACTACAATATAGTATAACAGGCTATATATAATGTAACCGATTACAAATGAGAAAAACCCGCACTGTGTCCAAGTATAGGCTAAGCGCTACGGTGTTGTGACACTCATTATGCATTTTATTTATTTTGCTTGTATAGCGTTATTTGACCTTTGAAGAAGTCCAACACGGATCGGCACAGAAATCTAATACCAGCCTCTACGCATGTACACAAACCACTATTAGTTTCCTATCGTTGCCTGTACATTTCGGCCACTTCAGCATCGAAACTTAAATGCATGTCAAACCAAACGTCAAAGGGTACAGAACACCTGTTTATTTAAAAGGTTTATTTTAAATGATTTTAAACATTGAACTGTCATGTTGAGTTTACACGGATCTAAAAAAGCGAAGTATGGAAAGCCATGTTTAGGCTGGACATGAATGAATAATAGGTGCAAACATATTGTTACAAATGATGCAAAAATGAAACATTTGGTTTTGGGGTATGCGACAGGCTGTGAGCCCAATGCCATTCAGTTTTTCTTGACATTTGTATCTGTTTATAATGAATGGCCGACTATAGCCTCAATTGTGTTTGTATTTTAACGGGATAGCTGTGAATAATACTTTTATAACTAATATAACTTATTTTTCATATTCTGTGTTCTTTCTGAATAGCCGTTAAATTTAAAGATTTGTTGTAGCCGTGCGCCGAACTAATAGGCTGGTTATATTTACCATGTATTTTAATAGACATATAAATTAACATAAATTAATGTAGCCTAATTTTTTGCAATTACAAGGTTAACGGGTGTTTTGGAGTAAGATCAATTTCTCTTTCATGAGATTACTTCCTCTTTTTGGCCGGGTTTCATTTCTCCGTGTTGTAAACTCTAGGGTCGAGGCTTCTAAACCAGGGTGTTTTTAGGGGCGTGATATTCAAATGTCGATTGTTTTCTGGCGCCACATTTATCAATGTGCGATCATTCGTACGATGAGATTGGCGACATAAGAATTTTTCATGAATCACACGTGAACTCTGTCGTAAATTGATTTGTGCGCACAGATCTGCGCTCATTTCTATGTTAGATTGATAATGAGGAGCCCACTGTGTTCAGCAAGTGAGCCATGCTGGCTACTGCTGCTTGCTATTGCAATCTCTACCACATGGCTTTACTTAAGGAAACATAAAACACCCTAGCACCTAGTGGTAAGGGGAAGAAAACGTGCCCACGACAAGTTCTTAGTAACAAGCTCATGTCTGTTTACAACCTCAATATGGCATCGTGAGATCCACTTTCCCGGCGAGTGTTAGCTCCAAGCTTGTGAATCAAACTCACCACACTGTGATTTTGCTAATGATACTGAAGACATACTCCAGGTTTGGGTGTTGATTAAGGTTGAGATCTAAACTCTGCAGTAAAGTGGATATCATGAAGACAGATTTGATGATGGGGCCCTGGCCTTATAAACAAAAGTTCTGAACAGGTCTCATTTTGGTTTGAGCCCGTCCAGTTCAATTGAGTGGCTTATTCATGGCCAGTCCGAATGTTGTTATGGCATTCTCCTATTCCATTACAGGCTTCCCTCCAACAAAGACCTGCATTGGCCCCAAGAAGGATACAAAAAATTGGCTCTGGCCCGACGGGTCTGCCCACACTGGGCCATCATGGCTTAAGGTGGGAGATCCGCATAGTGTTTCCGGTGCTCACAGAGAGCTGTGGTTGAGCCCAAAGCTGGTGTTCCTCGCTCACCGGCAAGGACCCGCACGGGTAGCCCCCTGGTCATGTGTTGCAGGTTAACTGTCTGGGCTGTGGTTCATCTCAACGTCGACATGCAAGGGGATACAACGGACAGTCAGGACTGCTGTGAGGATTATTGGTGCCCCTCTGCCCAACCTCCATGAACTTTACATCTCCAGAGTGAGAAAAGGGCTAAGAAAATCACCTTGGACACCTCACACCCAGCCAACTCTTCGGTTCCAACTGCTGCTTTCTTGGTAACATTTTTTTTCTAAATTTGTAACATTTGGTACACGCACACATGTTTAAAGTACCAATCTTTACATTACTTTAAACATTTCACTTTTTTCTCTCTACATTCTACGTCTGTATATAGTGCATTATTTAATTTTCTGTTTTTAATGTTATATTCTAGGGGTGTACGAGTACAACGTTTCTGTAAACATAGACTTCACAGGCAAATTCCAATGGAAGGTGATTCCTCCCGATGCCTTGGAGGGAAAACAGAGCCCTAGAGTGTGGGGACTTTGTGGATTGACAGGGCCGTGTGCCATGTATGTAATGCCGTTTTTGGAAATTGGGGGGGCACTGTGCAAGGGGGAGTCGGATAATTTCCTGCTCGTTCTGCATCGCTGAGGATGTGTTCCCGGTCCCGTGAACGGAACGAGCAGCACAGGGTTCCGCCACAGCAGATTAGCTACTTTTTAACTTGGGGTACAAGGTGTCCCTTTACGGTGTGGGTGTTAGCATAACTGTAGATGCGACTATGAAGGTCATTCCCCAGTCTTCTGTCAGTCTAGATATGACCATGGAGGTCATTTTCCGAGTTCCCTGTTTTCCCTGATATAATTTTTTTGTCTGGCCTAATATGACTAAGAAGGTCGTTCCTGAATTCCTTGTTTGCCCTGATGTAACCATGGAGGCTGATCTATATTCCTTCATCACTTTAATTTCTGAGTTTCAAATCAGCATTTATTCAACCTCGGAGATGGTCCTTGAATTTCCTGTCTGCCTTGATGCGACCATGAAGGATGACCACCAAACTTTCTGTCTGCACCAACAAGACCGCAGACGTTGTTCCAGAACTGCCTGTCTGCCATGACGCAACCATGGAGGTTGCACCCAAGTTTCCTGTCTCCCCCAACACGACCATAGATGTCATTTATGAACTTCTGACCAGCCCTGAGATTACTACAGAGATAAACCTGAGACACCTTTAAATCCAACCTCAGTCTGGACCTGTGCTAACTCTCTGTATTGGCTTTTTTCCAATTCCCCTTTGTTTTTTTGTGGGGTGTGCGGAGGAGGAGGTGCTAGGGGGCGCCAAATCAGCTCCAGTGGTCTTCTGCTCCACTGTGGGAACCCTCAGTAACATCTGCATTGCTATGGGGCTTTAATGCCATCTGTACTGCTGTGGTGGACATTTGCTCCACTGTGGAGATCTTCAGCCCCATCCACACTACTATAGTGGTCTTCTGCTCCACCCAGGGCCTGAGCACTGTTGTGGTGGTCATCTGCTCTGCCGTGGTGATCTTTGGCCCCATCGCCGCTGGTTCACTGTACGTACGGGCTTTTGTCTTGCCCCATATACCTGTCTGCCACTGTTTGACCCTTGCCTATTTTTGTGACCACATCTTTTAATAACAGCTTTGCATATGGATCCCCACTCCACTCTTAGTCGCTCTGTAACAATCTGCTGAGCATTCTGTTTATTGTTTAGATTTTTTTTTTCACCACCCAATATTTCACGGGTTTTAAGCTATTCTGATGTTTTGCTGGACATTGTAGTTAGCGGAGCAGCGGCGCTGATCAAACGCTTCAGGACGCGCAATGTTGAAAGAGCCTGGCGGGTGCAGGGATCGTGAAGCTAGTGACAGCACGGACTTCAACGGCGCGGGGGCCGGGTAGTATCCATCTGGTGAAGGCCCTCCGTCCTCTAACCATCAAAGATGGACGAGGGACGGTCCTTCTGCTCTCAAATAAACAAGGATTTTGATTCCATTCTGGGGCTGCTCTTGTGGTTTCACACGTAAGGAGGCCTGGTTGAATACGCCATAAAGGGGACGCGGGACAGTGCCCTACAGATCTGCTGGGCTTTCATCATCAGCTGTTCATCAGCGGAATTACTGACAGAATCAACGGGGAAATCGCGTGGCGGCGGGGCATGCTTTTACATCAATGAGAGGTGGTGTACAGATGTAACTGTGTTAAAGAAGATGTGCTGTCCCAATCTAAAAGGGCTCTTCATAAACTGTAAGCCTTTCTACTCACCATGGGAGTTTTGCTCGTTCATTCTCGTACTTTCGACGTACCACCGAAAGCGTCGACGTGAGCCTGGCCCTTTACAGAAAGCGCTCTGAGTCAGTCACATGAGGACAGAGCACAACACGCCTGTACGTGCTGTTTAAGTCATGTCTCTGGGGGGACTGTTAATAAGAAAATCTCTTCGTGACTGCCACAGATACAGACCCATCTAGTTTACATGTTGCGCATCCGAGACAGTAATATAGTTGTGACACTGTGTGTTTGAGCAGCACCACAGGTAGGATGCATATCACCTTCTGTCCCACGGGCAGCTTTTGGGGCTTCTCTGATCACTGTTCGGGTGTGCACCAAGGTGCGTGATGACCAACGGCTACAGGCAGAACGACATCATCTAAAGCCATTACCTTAGAAGGACGTGAAAGCGTACGTGAAACAGGAGTGGGTTTACAAGCTGTTTCGAATCCTCACTGATTGGAGTGTTGTTTATTGAAGAAGCTGCTGCAACATCTGTGGATAGTTCACATGAAAGCGTGAACAGTCTTTATAGCAGTTCACTGTGAATATGAGGCAAGAATTCCTTACAGGACTCATTGGTAACTTACATAACAGGCCAAAACTCATGGTTTCACTGCAAACTCAGACCGAGCTCCGTGCAGGCAAGAAGATGCAAAGTCAAAGGACAAGTGCTTGTATAACAGTCCAAATACACTAATTGAACAGGAAACTTAAGGAGTGGCAAAGAGGAATTATTCTGAAAAGTTAAGGATTCAGTTCTCTTCCAGTGACTCAGCATAAGTGTGGAAAGGTCTGAAAGACATCAACAACTACAAGACACCATCCCCCAGCACTGTGTGGAGAATCAACAACTGGCAGACGAACTGAACAAATTTTACTGCAGGTTTGAAAAAACTCCCCACACACGGCTCTGAACACCTCTCCAAACAACCATTAACACCTCCTTCACCCCCGCCCCCCTCGGTCTCGCCCCCCTGCACTTCAAGCTCAGCCAGTTCTTATCCGGAAAAGCAGAGAGACGTAAGAAAGCACCATGCCCAGAAGTGTGTACCACAATCAGTGTCTGAAAACTGTGCTAGACCAGCCCCCTTGGCCCCCATCTTCCAACAGATCGGGTGTCACAGACAGCATGTGAGCTTTTCTCGAATGCCCTTCATGCCTTCAAAGGCTCCACCATCATTGCCTATCCCAAAGATACCCAACATACAAAGACTCTAATGATTGACTACAGACCTGTGGCTCTAACGTATTTGGTCATGAAGTCTTTTGAAAAACTGTTGCTGGCCCACCTGAAGGACATTACTTGACCCTTGCTGGATCCTCTTCAGTTTTCCTACAGAGCAAACAGGTCTGTGGACTATGCAGTAAACATGGGACTGCATTATTTTCTGCAACATCTAGACAGACCAGGGACTTACGTGAGGATCCTGTTTGTAAACTTCAGGTCGGCTTTTAATATTATCATCCTAAACCTCCTCCTGGCGCTGACAATTACTCAGCTCTTCCGGATAGGCCCACCGGGGCCTGTCTGTCAGACACGATCACCATTGCAATGACATGACATGGCAGCAGCAAGTAAGCTGGGAAATTCCAATCCGCCGTCGCACCATCAGCAATGGACGCCCCTCATGATGTGTTGCCGGGTCCCCAGCTTGAGCGGGCTCTTCTCCTCGTAGCCGAACGACTGCACTTCAAATGATCCCTCTTCAAGCTCCTAAAGTTTGCAGATACAGGCCGGAACACTGTATTCCGGGCTCATCCGGAGGTGAGGGAGTCTGCTTACAGAGCAGAGGTAAAGAGCTGGCTGGCCCGTGGTGGCAGTCTTAACAACCTAGTCTTACATAACTCAAAAAAAAAAACTGTGGAGATGATCTTGGACTTCAGGAGAAACGCCCCTGCTCTCCCCCCACTCACCATCATGAACAGCACTGTAACGATAGTGGCGAGTCATTCAGGTTCCTGGGCACCACTATCTCTCAGGACTTGAATTGGGACACTCACATTGACTCCACTGTGAAAAAGGCCCAGCGCAGCTGTACTTGTTACTTCGGCACCGAGCTTCGAGTTTCTAACCTGGCAGAGAGAGCGGCCTGAATACAGTTTCTACCTCCGCCAGGTCATTGAACTCGCGCTCCTCACTGCACTTGCAATATGCACTAACTCGGGGTACGCTCCACTACCAAATCTAACCTCGAAGGTCACTACGTGTGATCAGTCCGGTACTGGCTGCGCGAATCATTGGTTACAGGATGGAACACCGGGGGACTCCTAGGCCCGTCCAAGACTGTAACTTATCCAGAGTGGAGCGGAAAAGACTGTGGGCAAAATTCACGCGGTCCCTCGAAGCCAGCACACTCCCTCTGTTGACTGTTGCTGTCTGTCAGCGCTAGACAGAGCATCTGCTCCATAATACATGCCGATTCTGATTGCTGTCTGATTTGGCTTGCCTTTTGTTCTATTATAACTAAGATAAGTTCACCTTGTCGTACTCGCTAGACTCAAAGTTATGCAGACTGTACTATCTTGGTAATATCTCATGCTTAATACTCAAAAATACACCTGTGTGCGTGATTATGAACTGGACATTGCCCTTTATCTGATCATAGAAGTGTGGTTTCAGCTAAGATCTCTCTTGTGTCTACACCCTCTAAGGTATCACGTTGGCATTTTAATACCACACTGCTACAGAACAAAGATTAATGTGCAATGCTCAAAGAAGAGTTCAGTTGGTTTATAGAGTAAATGGCTGGACATCTTTGGCAAGTGCGCGCCGCTATCGCTCTTGGGATGCTATTAAGGTTGTGATTACGACCAGTGCGCCTCCCGATGTACTTTGCATCCATCCCACTTAAAGAAAATTAGGTCTAGATTGAAAGAAATAAACACTCTTGAGGCAAAATTACATAGGCTAAATAATTATCAACAAATTTCCAATTCTGAAGATGTTCGGCAAGAAATAAATGTGAAACGCACAGAATTAAACTCACTATTTATACATAGAGCTGAGTTTTTAATGCACAAGGTTCAAAGAACCCATTATTTAAATGGTACAAAGCCAAGTAATATTTTAGCACTTAGACTAAGGAATGCTGAAAAATATTCAAATATTATGGCAATTCAATCTCCTATTGGCTTGATAAGTGATCACAAAGATATAAATAAAGAATTAAAAAATTTTTTATCAGAATTGATATAGGTCAGATTTGATCTTCAATAAGACTCTATGCAATACCTTTTTTTCAGGATATGACCCTTACATGTCTCTCTGAAACAGAGGTGGCATCCTTGGATGCTCCAATTTATTTGGATAAGTTAAAGGATGCTCTTACACTTATGAAGAGGGGTAAGTCTCCTGGATGGGATAGAATCCCTCCTGAATTATATATGTCCTTCTGGGATCAGCTGGGACAGCCCATGTTAAATAAGATTGATCATTCCATTTGAGTGGGTTCTTTTAACAACAGTACTAATAATTAATCAACATTCTTTGATAAGTCCTAAAACATTTTGTAATACTTCATATAGGATTTCATTATACGCAGATGACATCCTGTTATATATATCAGTGATACAAGTCTATTCATCATATTTTGTCAGTCTTTTAGCCAATTCTCTGGGTATAAGATCAATTGGAACAAATCTGCATTGATGCATTGAAATAATTTATCTGTTACTTCTGTCTTATCATCGTATGGGATAAAGACATACTTATCAGTTTTAGATATTTGTGTGTGGACATCGTTCCGTCTCTAGCGACGCATTAGCTCCTTTGAGAAATTTCCAGGTATATATAATGAGTAGATATAGTATATCTCTGTAGTTAAGTATAGATATATATATATATTACTATAGTATATCACATTTGTAGACAGAAGTGTGATTACATTGCGCAAGCATTTTACTACATATCTTTACAAGTCCCCCCCCCCAACCATATAAAATATTAACACTGCAGCACTGCAGGGATGGGGGTGGTGGTTTGCTGAGTTTCGTCGCAATACCTGACTTAAGCTTTATCATGTGGCCCTTTTAATCTCCCGCAGTCCCTGGCTGAATCCCCTGGTATTCGAAGTATCTTTGGCAGCCGATTTAATTTTAGCTACAGTTTGATCTATTGCAACATTCCATTAACGATGTGCAACACTACTTGATTTGTTCCTGTCATGCATATATTCTTTCCTAACTGGTCTGGCTCAAGTTTTCCCATACTGATCTAATTGTGTCATTCGCCTATTATGCCTAAAGTAACAACTTCTTTCAGTCATAACTGTTGTGTTTTCCTGATTGGAGGATAAAGTGATCAATGTTTTGAGGCCGATGTTTGGGGGACAGTGGTTACAGTCCTTGTATCATTTATGAGCAAGATATATTTACCAGTTACTTCTTTTATCTTTTACTACGTTGAGGTCGGTGCATGCTTGCATATGGTGGCCCTTGGTGCTCTAGTTTCCTGGCTCACCTACATAAATTGGGCTTTACTATATGAGGATACTACACTGGTAATGTTGTTTTCTTGGCTTGTGGATCATGATTATATTTTTTGGAGGCTTCTTATAAAAGTCGCGTATCCCACATATGAGGATCTGGTACAGAGATATTATGTGGCTGGCTCAGTAGAGCGCATAATAACATATGGTATGAGGATCAACGTATGGCAAATCTGAAACATTTCTAAAAAATCCTCGATCACCTCAGTTGGCTTAGATTAGTTTAAGACTGATGCATAGGGATGTATTCTCACTCCCTGGAAGCATAGCTTTTAATGAAGATTTTTCCACCGGGACTCCTCTAATGTTATCATAAGGTCCCCTATCTGTATATGCCTGATGTTACATGTGTTGCAGACTATTGGGCACCTGAGGTCATAACACATTTTTGTGACACAGTGGGTTTTACCAACAACTTTGAAGGGACAGGACAATCAGACACAGGGAGGTAGCTACGGTGCCACCGAACTTGTGCTTGCGAACGGAGGAGGGTCGCCTGGGCACGTTCGTCTCTACTGCCAGAAGAAGGTGAGTTGGACCCACTTGCTGGTGGGCTGCGTACGTCTTACAGTTGCGAAAAATATGCTTCTGCGCTGCCTGGAATGCGCTGCTTCCTCCACCTCTTCGAGAACTGGTGGACTGCAGCTCCGGATGCCAGCATTTCCTGTGGCATATAATGGCAGCAATATCGAGTGTTCTCAGTACAAGATTCCATGGAGTTTCTCAGAACGATCTCAGCATGGTAGATGCAATCTTGCTAACTAACATGGTGCTCAACCTATGGCGTATGTGTTCTAACTTGTACTTTAGTTACTGTATGTTGGTTTCTTGTTTGCCACTAGTTGTTGATAAAAGGTTTTATGGTTTACAAGTTACATTATTGGGAAAGGAATGGAGGGGGTTGCGTCCGCCCGTTGGGTTAGGGTGGGAGGGTTACATATGGAGACAAAAGGATTCTGAGAGGTTGTTGTTGTAGTCATTCAGTATGTAATCACACGGCTATACATAATCAAAAGCGTGATCACAGTCAAAAGAAAGTCACTAAATAGAATCGTGTACACTGAAAGACACAGTTCAAGAATCAAACCTGTAATTAAATCACCTTTATGTACTCTTTAGTATATCCTGCAATAGTATCCCTCCGAGCATCATCATGTGGTCTGTCACTTGTCGTCACTCAACTGTCTCCCCTTCGGCGGCGCATGCGAATTATGTGTAAAACCACGAAGCGTCACAGTGGATGTTATCTGTCGTATACCATTGCACGGTATGTGCGATAGCTGAGCGTGGATAGGGAAACTGCTTGTGGCGTTACTCATGGTGGCCGACGCGGGTGCTTGGGGTGTCGTGCGGGGCCGAAGCACAATGCACTGGGACATGCTGTGACCCAAGTCGAGAGCAGACAAGTTGCTATTGTCGAAGGGAGGGGGTCTGAGCGTGTAGGACAAAACGCATGGCGTTTGAGCAAGTGCTGTGATCAGGCATTAGAGGAACGTCACGACAATGGTCAGTTATTTTTCAAAATACATTGTTTTTTGAAACATGGTAAAGATGCACATGTTCTTTACGACCAAATACGACAAAATAGATGAGCTTTAAAATATCATCATATTGACCCGTTAATACGTGTCCTAGATACCTTGTTTGTATGTTGGAAAAAAAGACTCTGCGCACCCTGCCTTCTGCCACCGCAATATGCCCCCAAGGGTAACGTCCTAAAATCACTCATGTTCAATTGAACTGCTGAAGATTTGGGAACATTCCCATCATACCTTCCGACCATAAACGGCAAGTGACGTGTAGTTGCAAAGGGCATTGCTTTCCTTTGGGTTCCATCCAGCCTAAAAACAAGAGTAACGATCCAAAATAAGGACCCTGTAATGAAAACAAGCAGTGAAACCTTTTGGAGTTCACTTAAAGTCAATTTCAGAACACACAACAGAAAGTCCGCATTCATTCTCTCCAAAATATATGGAGAATGATTTCTGTCACCTCCTGCTGACAGTTCATGTTTTCTGATGTTGTCTTAGGGTCAACTGTATCTACGGTTGTGACCACAACCCTCCACACTGTTTAGGCCACATGCCAGCTAAAATCAATCACAAAGGAAAGCACTGTGGCCATCTCTGTCCATGAAATCTTAAGTACAGGTCATCATTACCTAGCTGATTGTAACCCATAACTGGAGATCTGAATGCCGGTATCACCACTATGCCCTTCAACAAAGTTGCCCTATAGTAAGATTAGCTAAAATCACTTTGGATTAATTAGATAAACAATAACCCAGTCCTTTCTTAAACTTTTTCACTTAATGGTATGGTTTGCATTTGCCCATCCCCATCCCCATCCCCATTCTTATTTAATCACTACACTATATATAAAAATAGATATTGTAATATTATATTATCGATACATTGAAGTTGATGGTGGTTTTACAGTGGTTTTACAATCAGTCAATAAATAAGAAACATACGAATGCTGATCATTATCATTGATGTGCCACAATATTTAAGTACTGTTTCAATCTTAAGTCCGAACATTATTTGTTTTTAGTTACATTCAGTTTCATATATAATAAAAAGTCAGTATAGAGCTCACCTGCCAAAGAACTCTGAGAGGATTCCCACAGAGAAGGAGGACAGCATGCCCCCAATGGAGAAGATGGCAACAGAGAGTGACCACAGAGATGTCAGAGTTTGTGGAGGGATTGGTTCTGCGTATCTTTCCATCCATGTTGAGTTATAGTCCTGTTCAATGATCTGAGGTCAGATAGATGGAGAAACAAGGGAAGACAAGAAGAGGGTGACATGATGAGACATTAGTACTCCTAGGAAAAATTCAGCCCCATATCACATTCAAATTCTTATGCTACAGCATTAGTTAATTTTATGTTTTGTATATTACTTTTCACCCTCATGACAGAACATATCTTTCTTATCACATCTGAATGCAAATGCCTAGAATTGTTTTCTAAAGCAGGAGAAAGGGCTTCAGCTGTGCTGAATCTGAGGCACAGACCAATGCAATTTTTGAGCTGTACATGAATACAAATGTAAAATTACTCATTTATTACTCACAAATCATTGAATTTATGGGCAAAAGAGTTGGAGCACATTTGGGGTTTACATACACTATTATTCAGATATTTGGGGATCAGAAAGATTTTTTAAAATATTTTTGAGAGATGTTTTTGAATTTTTTGCCTTACCATTACTGAGGCTGCATTTAACTGATCAAAAATACAGAAAAACAGTTATACTGTGAAATAGGTCTTAGGGGAAAATAAATAAAAAATTTAAATTTGAAATGGGTAATTTATCCCGGTGAATGTTAGCATAGGGGGTACTGTATGATATTTTTTCCCTGGGGCACAGCGAGCACAAGAGATTTCCAAAATGTGACCTTTAGTAGATGAAACAATAACATAAGCATAAGCTGGACATGTCACATCTACATTTTGGCTCTCCCATGTGCCCTCAAAGCACACTCTAGAATTAGTTGTTCTTGATTTGCTGTACATTGTGTAAGTATGGGGGTATGGTAAACAAATTTTTTCACCTCTTGAGACGCTTAAGAGGAATGCGTCGGGTAGGGGGGGTCTGAGTTTCTAAATGTGGAGGATGTACAAAATCATTTTAAAGTGGTATAAGAGGGGAAAACTGATTTTAGTGTCTGAGGATGTAGATGTACTTGAAATGGTCATAGCAGAAAATTATGAACAACAACTAATACTAATGGAGTTACAATACTGAAATAGTCACTTCGCGTCATAATATATTCACAATCATGTTTGAGACCACTATCCAGCCGTTTCGTAACCTAAGCTTTTGAACAATAGCAATTATAATCTGTCCAAGAATAAGGTGTTGAAGAGTCTATAGCGTCACTGATTTAAGTATAGATTAATTATTACCTTCTGTGGAGCATTGGTGACTCCAATGTTGTAGCCAAATTGAAGGGAACCCAGAACAGCAGTAAACACTGACAGTGCGAGGGTTCCAGTTATTTTCTGCAGGACACCAAAATGTACAATGTTTATAACTGCAATATCATAAGTCAATTGAAGCAGAACAATTTTATCTGCACACTGTTGGTCAAATCTGTAACATCAGACGTTACAGAGTAATGGCGCCTACTTAATTTTAATGGATCAATAACTGCATTACTGACTCATGTAAACATTAACTGTTAAATGAGCATAATATGGCTTAGATTTCGGTGTACAGAGTAGTTATTAATCTTTGGGTAACCTTAGGTAATACACAGTAAAAAATCTCAGCCCATTAATAGTACATCACACAACAGTGTATTTTAATGTTAGTACATGTTGAAATTGACATTCACTATGATTAATACATGCTTTAAAAGTATTTTTATTGTTCGTTTCATTTGTAAGGCTACTACTTACTAAATTTGAACTATGTATCAAATATCCCCCCAAATATCACAGAACAATGAACAGATACAAATCTGTATGGTAAACCAGTTACCAAAGGAGGTCATTACAGCAAATACAGTCCATCCCCCAAGACCTGTCTATCTCTTATTTAGATTCCTAGGGTAGTTGAATATTGAATAAATTATTTACGTCTGTCTATATGATTAACAGTCGCCGTAAATGCACATAATATGTTTAGAACTCGTTGTAGATCAAACATGGTAAGGAGGCGTGACACATGAAACTGGTGATCTTGTGAACTGGAGGGCTATCAGAACCCTCAGAGGACAAAGTAGCATTATTTGTCCTTAACCTCGACAGGTAACAACGCAACCATTAAGTCAGTGTTTCCAGTGAACTTTAAATGGAAATGGAGCAAAATACTGGCAGTCTGATACTCTATCTCATTGTGATTAGGATTGCAGCTATTTTGAAGATTATAACTATATTGACGAGGTGCTGTCGGTCGAATTCATTGTGTTAAGACAGGTAAGATGGTTCATGGAGGGCTAAAAAAGGAAGCGCTCTGTTCCGAGTTTCTTGTGTGGTTCAGTGTGGCATTACAGCATGGGGCCCACACTCTGTCGTTTCACTGGGGGAGTGACGAGCAGGCGCAGCACAAAGCGAACCCTGTCTTGTTTCATCTGCGACCGATACTTAGAACAAACACACCTCCGCTACCCAAAGGCCTGGGTGTGTGTAGAGACCTAATAGAATATAGATATATAGAATATAAGTAAATAATATATAGATCTATAGGGTGTGTGCTGTTTGTGTGTGTGTTGAAAAAATCTTTAATGTGCATATCTAAATGAATTCTATATAAAATAAATTAAAAACATTTGTTGCTCATATTTACATTTTTTTATAAAGACAAAAAAGAAACAAACTAAATTAACCCTAAAACTGGCAACGTATCCAGTGCAGCCAAGGGTAACCTGTTGAGAGGCTGTGGCGAAGGCAGGGAAAGTGTAGTCTCCATTTGCTTAGTACAGACATGTGTGAAAGTGTGGTTTGTTGTGGATATTTAGGATATATTTACTTTGGTCCTGGCACAGTTCTTTGTTTAGCTCATGGGCACATTTAAACTGCGATGGCCCGCGGCTGTAGTTGGGAAATCTACTCAGCCCACCTATAAAAGTTGATCTAGTGTCACGTATGTACACATGTTTTGAGGGACTTACCTTTTTAAAAAGCTTTTGTTTCAGCATTGGCTTATGTTTAAATTTGAATTGTTATTGAATTAATGCTTAATTTTTTGTAATGCGGTCTACTTAAATGTTTAATGATATCCCGTACGCTGTGATTTTGTGCTTGTGTTTTACAAATCAAATCTTTTTGTATCTTGACAAAATAGTTGGAACGGTCGGACAGTCAAGGTGTCAGGTAGTTGGTGACGTGAGTGTGGGTTTTGTAATAGATGTGATATTGTGACAGAAAATTATTGATTTGTGACAGAAAACTGCATCAAAAGAATTCAATAGAGTTTGAGTGTTACCCAGTGGTTATTTTTGGTATAGTACCCAAACAAAATCTCACAGGAACCACAATTTTGGTGATATCAACTTCAGATTTGGAACATAACTTGGTTAGACATATGGCTTAGATTTTACTGCAATTTGAAGTGCAACATATTTTATAAAGTGTTTATTTTATATACAATTTTTAAAAAAATAGTATACTGCATTATCTTTACGGCAAACTTAAACTTCTATAACTTTTTTATACTTTATTTTTTTTAATGCTTTCACTTCAGCAATAATCTGCCATGTGTCTTATTTAAAAACAGACCAACCTTAGGTCCTGTATGCCAAGTGTTTCGGAATTACCAACCATGTTGTATCAAGCATTGATTACAACAGTGTTCGTTTTATTCAGTTTCTAATTTCTACCCCCACAACGGCAACGTATCCTGTGGATACGATACTCTAAAATCACCATTCAAGATCATTCTTGTCGAAAAAATTACTCAAGACTTGTAACATTATATTGGTGGAGCCACAAATAAGATGGAAAACAACTGCACATCAAATTATTTGCTGTAGTCAGATCGGGGTGGACGTATCTTTATATGGTCTTGCATTTTTAGAGTACATCATTTTTTTTTTTTTCCCTGGCATTACCCAGCTATTTTGAGATTCGGGGCCAATCCTGCTAAAATTGTTTTTGTCATGATACATGAAAACAATGTCAAGAGAGGCAGTATCTCTGCAATCTTTGATGTATTTGTTCAGTTTCCAGCTAAACAAATGCTTAAAACTACTCTGTCTTTCTTCTGTGATACGAGATGCGTAATGCAACATAATTTTCTCGAAGGTAAATAGATCAGCGAAGCAGAAGTTCTGCATCGGGGTGCCCTCGCGTGTGCTCCTTGTCTCGGTGCTCTTTGGGTGCAAGGATGATCAACTCATTTAAAATTCTCGTAACCTAAGAATAGTTCCCAAGACACTACTGCTTATCATGTCCTTAAGTCACGTGTACTGTACTCTTATTTTGCAAATATTACAAAACGTTATAACTGAGGCATCTCACTTAAACCCTCGTAAGATTAATAATAGTCCAAGACTTGCTTATCATGTCTAGAGGTGTACTGTACTTTTGCAAATATATACAAAACGTTAAATGAGGTCTTTACACATACTGGCATAATAACAATATTGTTGAGGTTGGCAATTAGTGGTGTCTCAGGGTCATGATTACTGTAATGGTATGATTAAGTATCAGTATTCAGCTAGTTACAATTTATAATTTAAAGTCCACTGTGTGACTGCAATGCTTTACTAAGTACATCTAGGTCATATAAAAGCTAAGATTTGACCTTGAAACATGTGACCATTTACATACTTCCTCCAACTGCAATGTTGACTTTATTGCCATTTAATACTCTCGCTGGATCGCAATATTTTGGGACAACTTTATCATCTTATCAGAACTGACAGAAGCTTTACATCTGAATGTGAATGTAATATTTAATCAGACACATTCTCACAATCTATTATTTTAGGTTTTTAACAGCACAGCCATTACTGTAAACATAAACATACTTTTGTTTTAATTATAAGCAATTAAAAATTGGGATTAAAATGTTTATATTTTAAAGATTCAAGTTAAACAGTCATCATCAGAGTGTATCGCAGATCACACTATCTAACATACATAATACATAATATATATTTTCATTACCTCCCCTCCCAGCTGCTGAAACCCAGCCGGCATGACGCTGAGCTTGCGAGACTCAAAGTTTTGGTCCTGTCTCGCAAGTCTTCTCCAAACAGTATTATTCCAAAGCACTGATCTGTGAATTTAATTGGTCCTTTTAAACACACACATAGACAAGAGCTAGACAAAAAAGTATAGAATATGGATCTAGGCTCAAGTGTTACTCCAGTGTCTATAATTTTCTCTGTGACACATGAGGTTTGAAGAGGAGGGCATGGGGACACATGCTCACACACTCTCCACCCGCATTTATTCTTGAAGTTTGGGCTGAGGCGGAGGGGAGGGGTTTAGATCTATGTGAAAAGTGTAGCAACAGTGACCAGACTTTCCATTAGCTCCGGTCCTACAAGGTTGGTTTGTCGACACACAAATTGTCCTTATGTGTCATTGCGTAAAAGAGTAAGGGTACCGTAGCATGGCTTGCATGAAGTTTGCTTTAGTTCCGTTTATTATTTTTTATGTCTTTGCACAGACCTGAAGAGAAAGACACATTACATTTTGTGCAGAACTGAGACTAATTACTATAAAGTTAAACATTAATGCACTGTTAGACATTCTGTATATCCTCACTAATAAGCTGAAAGTATTATTTGAATGTATGGTTTGAGATTTTCAAAGATTCACTTTGTTGGTTCAGCTTCCACCACGTGATTAGCTGGGTCAAGAGAGTCCAGATACCCAGCCTGGTGGTTTGGAACCCAACAGCATTAGCCAAGAGTGGTCAGCTGGGCTGACCTAGTCTCTATTGTCCAGCTTTTCATAGCTTAAAAATCCCTTTCTATTTTGGAACACATGCCAAAGGGGTCACAAACTCTGCTTATAACCCCCTCCCCACAAGCTCATTCCCATGTTACACGAAAAGAATCCTCCCGAAGCAACAGGTGTTCCTCAGTTGTGGACTGTACCACTTATATCTTGAGGTGTGCATGGTCTTTCTTTTAGTTAAAATTTGTGAGGCTGGGGGTTAAAGTCTGACACCAAAACAATACGATCAATGCAATGGAAAAATGTCTGAGTTGTTCAATCAATGTAAAAGCCCTAATAATCATACACCCCTGATAGTTTTACATGCTTCCAATTCATGCCACTTTCTCTCCTTTGCTTGTCTTGTCCCTATCAAGCACTTCTCTCCTTGACCCTCTGATGTTCCTGGCAAAGAAAGGGTGGTTAAATCTGATACCCGTCAGCTGAAGGGCCCCAGCCAGAGTCATGTGTGCCTTTCTCACTGAACCCAGAGAAATCAGATCCCTTAAAGATGGACACAGGGTCTGCTACAGCATTAATAATGTAGATCCAGTGCTCAGTGTAGACCACATGTGACATTTAAAATACATTTTTGATTTGATGCTCTTATTTTTATGCATCACCTCATAAATATATATAAATTACATTTTACAAATGTGATAACATGTCTTAAAAATAATAATAAAAAAGGGCATTAATCTATATTAGTCATTAAAGTATTGCAACGTATTTCAAGATCAGAGCTCTTGGGGAAAAAAAGAGGCTTATTATTCTTATACAGATTTTGTTGTTATTATTATAGATTATTATTATTATTATTATTAGCTTGTTTTTTTATGAGCCGAAAAGAACGCACGTCACACCTCTGTTTATCAATTTGCACTGGCTACCAATAGCTGCTCGAATAAAATTCAAGGCATTAATGTTTGCCTAGAAAACCACCACAGGCTCTGCACCCCTTTGCCTAAATTTATTACTTCAGACTTATGTGCCCTCTAGAAGCTTGCATTCTGCAAAATTATTGTGCCATCCAAAGAGGCACAAAACCACTTTCACTGACTTTTACATTAAATGTTCCCTCCTGGAGGTATGACCTGCCCAACTCAATCCGAGCAGCTGAGTCCTTAGCCATCTTCAAGAATTGGCTAAAAACACATCTCTTCCATCTTTATTTGACCCTCTAACTCTAGTACTCTCTATTTGAATTCTATTCTTTAAAAAAAACACTTGCCCCTTTTATGTATTATTATTATTATTGTTGTTGTTGTTGATGTTATTATTATTATTATTATACAAGAGTTATTATATCATAATAAATATTTTATTTGTCTACATGGAAGGGAAGCCAAACCACAAACTGTAGCTATAAACTGCTTAAGTTAACTGGATTTCTGATTTACTGAACAGAATGTGCTGTTTATGTGTTTGCCGTTGCATTTGGAACTTGTTTCAAGCACAACAGAAGTTTCATTTTCAACCGTGAATAGGAAGTGTCTGTGAGTCTGTGAACTGTAAAATAGTTATCTAAAACAACACGTGTGCTCTTTCAAAATCCGAAAGCGTCAAGTGTGTAGAGATTTGGAAAAGGAGTTTCACTGGGAGGCGAGATCATCCAGATCGATACGCTGATTAATTAACATGCACGTTTGAATGGTTGATGTCATGCAATCTAAACTCCGCCATTTTGGCAGGCCATCAGGAGAGCGCTAGAGCAGCTGTAACTTAGCATTCATATCGACAGTGGTCGAACAATAATTTAAAACTATTTAGACCTTACAAACCTTACTTACTATAACATGGTGGACAGCTGCTGTGCGCCAGGATGCCAGAGCAGGTGGGGGAAAGCAAAGGGGAAATCATTTTATCGTATTCCAAAGGATCCCGATAGACGGCCAAAATGGTTCATTGCAATTAAAATGTGCTAATGAACACAGCAAAACCGAGCGATGGGAGCCATCAAGCAATGGATTTCGCTTGTGCAGTGATCACTTCATATCAGGTATGATCTTTTTAATGTAACTTGGCTAGCTAACATGTTTAAAATGGTTTCTGACTATTTCAAGTTTCACTTGCAGTGTGGTGTAGATTTTGTGGGGCTAACAAAAGCTTGCTAGCCTTGCACTACTATCCCTTGACAGCTGTCCTGTGTGGTACTTTAACTTATGCACTTTAATTCTCTGCTGCACTATATTATGTTCTGCATGGCGTCCTCTTGTTATTACTAGTAGTAGCTCATGCTGTTTTACTGATTTACTTAACTGTTAGGGTTCACTAGTTGGTATTCTTTTCTGTTAACTAAAGTTCATTGCTGTGTAACTTCAATGTTAGTACTTAGACTACTCGTAAGTCGCTTTGGATTAAAGTGTCAGTTAAATGAAAAGGTAATGTAGCTAGCCTAAAAGAAGCTTAATTCTCATTAAATTGTTGCCATTTCTGTTTAATATTGTTTTAGGGAAAAAGAGTGACAACCCTCTTTCACCCGACTAAGTCACATCTATCTTCAATCATGTTCCATCCCCAGAGAAGAAAAGAAGGCGGCAGAAGTTAGATGTGTTCAACAGAAGACAGAAGAGCAAACTCCAAAGAATAGAGCAAGCAGCAAAGTCATCAGCTTCAGCAGTAACAGTTTGTCCTCAAGACAGCAGTAAGCATCCTACTGCACACCAGGTGAAGTAATCGAACATTACCCACAAAGAACTTGAAAATGTTCACCCTATTCCTGAAGAAAATTATGATACAGCAGCTTCACCATGTGATAATGAAAACTGTAAGAAATACACTCAATCTCTGGAATTGGAATGTGAAGCTCTGTGGACTGAAAATATGTTGTTAAAAGAGAAAAAAAATAGAACTGCATTGAAGGAGAGAACATTACAAAACAATGATAAAAAGGTAAATATCATCACAGGTTTACAAACTTATTCTTTACTGATGACATTGTTTCATGTTGTAGCTCCCTATCTCATGCCTAAGTCTAGCCTAACATTATTTCAGCAGTATATGCTAACATTAAGGAAGCTTGAATATCTCTTTTGAGTTTTTGGCTTATTACTTTGGCACTGATCCGATCATTGTTTCAAGAATTTTCAAAAGCTGTATTAATGTAATGTATTGTAGACTAGTGCCAAGTCTAGTTGTATGGCCTGACAGGGAATCTTTAAGAAAATCTCTTCCATATGCATTTAGGAACAGTACTTTTGAAAAGACAGCATGCATTATTGATTGTTTTGAAAGATTTATAGAAAAACCTAGAAACTTATTAGGCAGTGCTCAGTGTTATTCAGCATACAAGTCACACCATACAATGAAATATTGAATTGCCATTTGTCCACAAGGCTCCATTTCTTTCATTTCCAATGGATGGAGAGTGACAATTTCATCACAGAGCACAGTAATTTTTTAACCCATTTGCTCCCAGGAGACCTGGTTTTGGCAGACAGAAGTTTCAATGTCAGAGAGTCCATCCGTACTCAGCAAGCTGAACTAAAGATTCCAGCATTCACACATGGAAAAAAACAATTAGATCCTGTTGACTTGGAGAGTACAAGACACTTAGCGTCTCTTAGGATACATATTGAAAGAGTTATAGGAGTTCTCCGTCAGAAATACACAGCTTTGCAAAGCATTATCCCCATAGTTCCCCTTCTAGGGAACTCAACGCTGTGCCCCCTAGGGGGCACATTGGGCAATGCAGCCTGCATGACCAGTGTCTGAAGCACGTGTGAAACAATGCCAATCTATTGGCCCACCTGGCCCATGACGTCTGTTTGAAGTGTGTGTGAGAGACCAAGGCAGGTGTGGAAAGTGTGTGCCTCCGTTCCAGAGGTTTCTGGCATGATCTATCTGTCATCTGTTTTTGGTCGGGAGCTTGCGCGTTCAGTGCTCGAGGGCTCTGAACGCACTCATTGTGAGTGTTATCCAATGAGAAGCTCCATTCGCGTTTATCCCATTTGAGTTTTGAGATGCCCTTTTTGGGTTATCGGATCCTGCGGATAGCACTCGAGTCGAGCAGCGCCTTAGGGAATGTGTGCCTCCGTGTTTGGATTCTAACACTCAAGGGCATTTTTTGCTTTTGCGTTTGTCTCGGCGAAGAGCACGCACGTTCAGAGTTACGTGCACATTGTGATGAGTCACGATGTTTAAGCTCCGCTCGCGTTTGTTCTTACTCCCGAGGGATACGGAACAGAGTGTCTGTGTCTTATGGCCTGGTTCCGCCGTTGCCGCGGCACAATTTCTCACCTCGCGGTCATCGCTTTGATCTGCGGCATCTGCACACCCTCTCTATAAGGGTTGTCAGATGCCACGGATATTGTTGGGTTGTTATGACGATGAAGTGTGAGCACAGAGTCGTTTCAGCCCTGATCCTGCGAGATCGTGGGCAGAGCTATATTCAGCTCGGCCATGCCTCTCTGACATGCATATTATTGTGTGTGGAGAGCCTCGCTGAGCGTGAATATATTTAAATATTCTGTGGAGAGAAGCTTGTGAGTTTTCTCTCCCAGGGTTTTCAGCACCTAGAGTGGTTATGGGGAATATCTTTTTGCTCTGGAATATGGCGGTCTGAGGGCAGCTATGTTCTAGCATAGCTTCTTAACTAGGTTGGGTTCCCCTTGGCACAAGTTTTTGAGTAAGTGCTGAAGCTTTTGTTTAGGAATCTGCTATTCAAGGATAGTTGTGTTCCAGCACGGAGACTGCTTCCCTTTTGGGGTTTTTAGATTGTGGTCTCTGTGAGCCCCTTGCCTGGACTGTGCCACGGAATAACCTACCTAACATTGTTCGAGAGGCAGACACATTCTGTCAGTTTAAATCTAGTTTAAAGACCCATCTCTTTAACCTGGCTTACACATAACACACTAACACATTTCTAATATTCAAATCCGTTAAAGGAATTTTAGGATGCATTAACTAGGACAACCGGAACCGGGAACACTTCCCATAACACCTGATGTACTTGCTACATCGTTAGAAGAATGGTATCTATGCTAATATTAGTCTGTTTCTTTCTTATTCCGAGGTCACCGTAGGCACCAGATACAGTCTGTATCCAGATCATATGGTCACTGCAGTCACCCGGATCCAGTACGTATCCAGCCCAGATGGTGGATCAGCACCTAGAAAGGACCTCTACAGCCATGAAAGTCAGCGGAGATCAGGACAATTAGATGAGCCCCAGAGACCTTGTCTCCTAGACGGCCTCCGGGACAAGACCACATGAACCAGTTGAGTCCACTGCACAATGTGAAATTGCTACAGCCTGGAATTGGGTTCGTCTGGCCAGAGGAGAACTGGCCCCCCGACTGAGCCTGGTTTCTCCCAAGGTTTTTTCTCCATTCTGTCACTGATGGAGTTTTGGTTCCTTGCCACTGTCGCCCTGGCTTGCTTAGTTGGGGACACTTAATTTCCAGCGATATCGTCGACTTGATTGCACAGATACTATTTAAACTGAACTGAGCTGGATGATGACATCACTGAATTCAATGATGAACTGCCTTTAACTGAAAAAATAGTGTTTACTATTGTCATTTTGCATTGTTGACACAATATTTTCCTAATTAATGCTGTACTGTTTGACACAATCTGTATTATTAAATGCGCTATATAAATAAAGGTGACTTGATTTGTGCTGTCTCCCCTTCGGGGTTTTAAATAGATATCCCACTTCCTTGGCCTGGGCAATCTTCAGCCTTATCTGAGAGAACTGCTATTCGAGGATAGCTGTGTCCAGCCCTCTAGTGCTATGGCTACTGCTTATATCAGGCTTGATCTTGGACTATGATGTTTGTGTTCGTTCTTTAGCGAATCATTTACTGATGTCTGGATCTCCCTTTTGTGAGATCTTGGTCAATAGCACGGTGCTTTGCTAGCCTACTGTGTGATTGACACGGATTTGGGACATCCTTAATATAGCTTTCTGAGGGTGGTTATATTCCAGCCATTGTTTTTGGCCGGGACGGGCTTATTTGAATACAGCTATCTGTGGCTAGCTGTGTTCTACTGCAATTGCGGTGAGCCCTCTCATGGAGTGGGCCCCTTTTTCTAGAGCCTAGCTATCTGAGGATAGCTATGTGTTAGCTCAGTGATTGCTCACCTGCTTATTGTTTTAAGTAGCAGTCTTTTGAGCCCTTATCTAGACAGTGTTGTCTCCCCTCTTTGGGTCGTAAGTAGACAGCCCACATTTTGCGGTCTGGGTAGTTTCAGTCGGTCCCCCTTCTGGTTGCCCTTCCCAGGTACATAGCTATCTGAGGATAGCTATCTGTGTGCTAGCTCAGTGGCTGCTTCCCTTCCTAGGGTTTTTAAGTAACGGTCTCTTTGAGCCCTTGCCTAGACAGTGCTATCTCCCCTGCTAGGGTAGTAAGTAGATATCACACTCTCTGTAGTCTGGGCAACTACTGACACGGTTAGGGGTCCTCCTTAGTATAGCCATCTGAGGGTGGTTATATTTCAGCCATTGTTATGGCAGGACGGGCTTACCTGAATACAGCTATCTGAGGCTAGCTGTGTTCTACTGCAGTTGCGGTGAGCCCTCTCATGAAGTGGTCCCCTTTCCTAGAGCCTAGCTATCTGAGGATATCTCTGTTGTAGCGACTCAGCTCATGGGGAAATATGAATAATTAACCATAACTAATTATAATTAATTATAAATATTTAGATCCGCTGTAGATATTTACTTGACCTCACAGGGTCAACTGTCTGTCAATTCTAACGTTAATTTCCTGGTTAAGGGAAATAACTTCTTACTGTACAATTCTACAAAAAGCTTGTAGCATAAATCTGCATGATTAGTGACTCCGGATATGAGCAAACAATGAACACGTCAAGAGTGATACAAGTAAGGTTTTATTAACCACATAAACAATTAAACTAGTCTAACATACGCATAACCATAACCTGGTCTAACTACTACATAACACATAAACTGGTCTAACATACACATATACACACACATACAGTTTGTATAGGAAATGGTTAAAGCTTAACGCAGTAAAGAGAAGAGAAATAAGAATATGAAGTTATATAACCATTTGCATATTCAGCAGATCTACACTTGAGTGAAACGTCAGATTCTTAGTTCAAAACACACCTTTGTAAAAAGGTGCAAAATGATACCTAATGTATCAATTTATAAGACTAAGTTTGAATACTTGCATGTCTCGTCTGTCTGAAAGAAAGGCTGGATGCAGTCCAGTGGTTCAAGTTGATCTTTGCTGAAGTTTGTTGATGAAAAAGAACCAGTTTGAGTCAGAGAATCTTGTTTAATGGAAAAGTCAAGGCCGAAGCCTGGCACGGACTT
>JADLZN010010479.1:43223-59132 GCA_018155175.1 Sinocyclocheilus anophthalmus
GTTCATTCAAAGAAAGGTTTTACTATGAATTAATTAGAGAACAGTCCATCTCTCTGTGCCCTGTGTCTCTTCCTTATGGAAAAGCCAGTGACTTTCCCTGCTTCCATTCCACCAGGTTGTAAATGTATCGGGTGTCAGGGTTACCATGGAACCATGGGCCTGTTCGGCTTCCTGGGGTGTTGCGCATTTCGGGGGGAAGGGTTCATGGTTCCTCATATGGCTTGTTAACTGAGGGTTGTTACAGAGTATTTGTTAAATATAGCTAACAAAATATATATTGTGTGTTTGATTGGTCCAGACGCTACACTGTGCTAGCTCAGTGACTGCTCCCCTTTTTAGGGTCTTTAAGTAGCGGTCTCTTTGAGCCTTGCCTAGACAGTGCTATCTCCCCTGCTAGGGTAGTAAGTAGATAGCCCACTCTATGTGGTCTGGGCAGCTCTGTAGGAAGGCTATCTAGGCTCCGACGCGGATTTGGGACCTCCTTAGTATAGCCATCTGAGGGTGGTTATATTCCAGCCATTGGTATGGCGGGTTGGGCTTACCTGAATACAGCTATCTAAGGCTAGCTGTGTTCCATTGTGGTTGAGGTGAGCCCTTCTATGGAGTGGTCCCTTTTTCCTACAGCCTAGCTATCTAAGGATAGCTATGTGCTAGCTGAGTGATCGCTCCCCTGCTTAGGGTTTTAAGTAGCAGTCTTTTGAGCCCTTACCCAGACAGTGCTGTCTCCCCTGCTAGCGTTGCTATATGAGGATAGCTGTGTTCTAGTTTAGCAGCTACTCTCTTTACCTGGGATTTAGGTAGCATCTTTTGAGCTCCTTTAGAGGCTTTCTAGTTCGCTTCCTCAGTGGTCTTGTATATCCAAGCTAGTTCTACTCACATAGCATAGCTATCTGAGGATAGTTGTACTCTTAACTTGGATGGGATGTTCCCCTTGATCTATTCGGGTTCCCCCGTTTCTGCCAAGCGGCCCGTGGCGTCAGTGGCATGGCCCCTTTCTGAGGAAAGGCTTTGTTTATGTCTGTCGCTTCCTTGGTGCTCTCCCACCAGGAGGACAGGCATGAGCCTCGGCCCGGCATTGTTGGATTTCACCCTAGGGGGCACATCATCTTGTTCCCTCTCAGGGAACCATGGTTACATGCGTAACCCGAGACGTTTTCACTGACATTAGCCCTATTCGCACGGGATTAGTATTACCTGGTGACCTCCAGTCATTTGTAATAATTGCAGAGGTTGTCTGTGATCTTAATCCCTTGCGAATTGGCCATGTCTTTAATTTGTAAAGTAAAAATTCCCCCGCAAATGACCTACCATATTTCGCCGAACACTGAGGTCCTGTGATAATATTAGTCCTGTGCGAATCGGCATTTGGCCAGCATTTGGTGGGTCATATATCATTTTGCGAGGTTTTTATTTCCTGTGCACCTTTTCATCCATCTTTCGCGAAGAATGGAGCTACGTTGGAGTGTTTGATAGTATTTTGGGTGCTATCATATCGCTACACCATACAATTTGCAGAAAGAGAAAGATGAAAAGGTTTTGAGGTTAATGTGTTACAAATAAATCAAGCATAAAGCTTGAGATATTATTTTAACCTGGTGAAATGTAAATGACACAGGGCACGAAACTATATTAGTTTCTTTCTTTTTTTCAATCCATCTAACCAGCCCATAGAACGGGACTCTCAAAACCTTGACATCTTAACTGGGAGATAAGTCAGTAAATTCGAGTTAAATCACAGGCTTCGCTTATCCCGTGCGAATGCACCACACAAAATTCAGGTGTGGGGGGGGGGGGGGGGGTAATTTCAAAATGACACAAGGTCCCCAGATAATACTAATCCCGTGCGACTAGGGCTATTGACAGAGAAAATTATGTGACATACCTTGACAAAATGGTGAAAGTATGTTGTGCTCTTACAAATGTCTCAGAATCTGTTGTACCATTTCAGTGATATCTGAGCAAATGTAATGTGACAGAAAATGATGTGATATACTTTGACAAAATGGTGAAAGTATGTTGTGTTCTCACAAATGTCTCAGAATCTGTTATACCCTTTTGATATCTGAGCAAATGTGACAGTAGATGTGTAACTGAGCTAAATAAAGCTATTTTTTAAATACATTTCTTGTTGCTTGTGACATTCATTTTGAAGAGATACTGATGTTTTACATGCTTCTGGAGAGACAAATCAGTACCTGAGAGAAGGAGAGGGAAGAAGATAGAAGGATACAAAACAGGGGCCATTTACTCCTTTTCAAATACTCTCACCACTAATTTTTTACTTCTTTTTTGTGAATTGATCATTTTTCTGCAGCTGGGACATACCCACTGTTTAGGAATTTTTTAATGCGAAGGCAAGATTGGTGAAACTTTTTAACTGAACAAAAACCTGATGCACAGACCAACATGTCCTCTACTTATGGCTCACGACAGTAGCACCACTGTTGACCATCATTATCAAATGCTGCAGCTGGTTTTGGAGCAGAGAAATACTTGCCAATCAGCTCTGGCATGATGCATTTCTTAAAAAGGTTTGTAGCACATGCCAATTCTTTGTCAAAAAATAGCGCATCTGGTGTCACTCGTTCCACAAAAGGTGAAGTACTGTCCCTTTCAGTCCAAAGTGTAAAATCACAGTAAGGTTTGTCAGTAACAAATAACTGCATTCGTATTTGATAATAATAGGCATGGTCCCGCTTTAGTTTGATGCTTCCACATTCATCGTTTTCAAGGCAAATGTTTGGAGCAGACATTTGCCTCATTTACAGAGAGGTCCTTGGCACAAAATGGGCACTTAATTTATATGATGCCTGAACCACAACAGCTGCAGGAAACATATCTATCAGGTGAGGCCCCAATAAAAGGATTCGAAAGCGAAATCCGGAATCCAGCTGTTTCTACCAGGACATCCGAGTGTGAGAGGCGATGCTGCATTTCATAGTATTTTCACGCCAACTCTTCATGCTTACATCCCCATCTAAAAAACACAATATAATGAGTTTAGATAACTTTTAGACAGTATTAATGTCTAACAGCAATGTATTAACATAAACATTCATCTCACAAGCCACAGGTTTTTGTGATTAAGCATTATTATACAACAATGGAATTCATTGTTTGAATCTGAGATTATCACACAAGCTCAACTGCTAAAGCTCCTTCCACGCACGGTGCTCAACAACTAGACTAACTTGTTGCCATATCTTGCCTTATTTTCTACACTTATAAATACCTGGTAGCCTCAGTGGTGAAGCTATGAGACTTTGGGTAGCATATTTTTCTTATCAGAGACACTGAGGGCTTTCTGACATCTGTCTTTGTGGCTGCTCTGAAGGTTGATGCTGTTATCCTACTGTAAGGTCCGTGCACCTGGTCCAAGGAAGGTATCCGGTGGCGGATGAAGGTCTCTTGCGTGTTCGGTCTTTTCAGCGCGCAGAGTTATTCAATTTAGGTTTAACTCAATCTGACTCCATTTTGGTATCTGAATTCTAATTTAGGTTGAAAGGCACATTGGTTGTTTGTCGGTCTCTGATTATTCTTACATTCGATTATTCTAATTAACTCTTTACTTATTTTTTCTCGTTCACTAGGAATCTATGTCGCTTAGGATGCCTCACGGCGGCCGCTATGCGTGGGCTCCACGATCACAAAACTCGCCAGTCTGATCCTTATTCAGAGGTTTTATGGCTAATACTATTTAGCCCCTACAGTTACCCTGTAATGCTCAGACATTAATCAGCGGTTCTTCTAGAACACCTTTGTCTAGACCCCAACAGCTGACAGCTTCGTACAACTTAATTAATACTCAAAATTTTATCAGCGGTTCTCTAGACCACCTTTGCTAGCGCACCTTATCTTCTTATGCGTCTCGAACCCAGCGACCCCGGACAGCTGACAGCTTAGTACAAATTAATTAATACTGAAATATATATAATGGTTACCGTTAACTGAGTTACAACTTAAACTAAGGTCAAGCGTTAGTCGAATTTAGAATATCACCTGATGAGCAACCCATGCTTCCTCTCCTGAGATTAATGTGCACTTAACCTGGACGCAGATTTGCGGAAACATACGCCTTCACTTAATCTACTTGAGAAAATAACTTCAGAGTAAGTCAGAATAAATCAAATGTAACAATTTATTATCAGTCATGTAAATATGTATTATGCCAATTACATAGTTAAATCGGAGATATCAAATCAATATAAGACATCAAATTCTCAAAGATTAATCTAAGAGTAAGATGCATACCTGAGATTAAATGTATTATATGTATTAGAAAAATACATAGTACAGTGTGTGTGGAGATACTCTGTACTACGGGCTCTCTGACTACAGAATCGCGCTGACCCTTTTGCTGCAATCCTTTAAATACCAAACTAAGTAAATACATCCTCCAAATGGAGGCCTGTACAAACAATTGGAATTTGCATTGAGCCAGGTGCCAGACCTGGGTGGTTTACACCTCAATGGGAACAAACGGTAATTTGCATGAGATTGCTCTCTACGGTGATCAAAGTTTCTCTTAACTCTTAGGATCTGTATTATCTTTTAGTAAGATTAAGACCATTGTACCACTTGCCCTGAAACTATTCAAATGAAACCAAACATGACTGTAAATCTTATTTGCATTCATTTAGAACATTATATTCTTGACCAGTTTGAGTGAAAAGGCACAGATGCATATGTGAGAGAGGAGTTTCCTGCACCACCCCTCTGTGGGGTGTCCTGAAGGTGCCAGTGCATTGTTTGCCTCTCAGGAGATCAAAGTATTCTAGTTTCTTTTATCCTTACAGTCTCGCCCATTTGACCGCAATTGGTCACATATAGGTGAATCCGATGGGGTCACTTGTTCGGTAATTGTCTGTCCTTGAGATGTTAACTCCTTTGTGATGTTTGCAGCTGTAGAAACCTCCTGAGGGCTGTTTTCATATGCAGAACATTCAGTCTCAGCAGGTGTGTGTTGCTTGAATTCAGCAGGTGGATGAACGTCTCCAGAGTTTCCACCTGTGGTTGAGCTCAGCATGTGAGCACAGTTCAGTGAGTCATTTTGGGCCTTTATGTCTTGTTCAGTTTACGTGTCATCATTTCATGGAGAAACCTCTGCTCCTTGTAGCACCTTTCTAGGACGATAGTCTGACCCATCTTCATGAATCCTCTCACCTCCGGCGGTGCGGTTATCTGGGCAGACTTCAATAGGTGAAGGGGTTCTCCTTGCTTACACACTGCTTTGTGTGAGACACCTGAAAAGCATCTTAATGGCCATTCAATGACTGAATTCTGATCAACTTAACGTTGTCACCCATTGGGTAATATAGAAAAGTCATAAGTTAACATAAGAACAATGAAACAAAAGAGAAACCTGATGAATTCTTGTCAGCAATTGCGAGTGGTACGTCTGGTGTTAAATATCTTTCAAGGTCATATATGGTAGGGTGGTCCCATGTAGGCATTAATTTAGGTATTCTTGGTCTGAATGACTCAAAGGAAATGCAGCAAGCAGTCAGTATGACTTGAACATTAATGTAGAGGTATGCATCAATAAACAAGCCATATAATTACAATAATAATAATAATAATAATCACAATCATCGTGTAGGTATATATAATAATCACACTGTTCATTCAGGAATCTTACAAAGCAAGTCACTTATTCTAAGAAGTGACTTAGAACATGATTTAGTATTCTTCTGAGAAGGGAAAAATCTGAATTCCTGTAAACAGATGTGTGTGGGTGTGTGTGTGTGTGTGTTGATATGCAGGGCTAAGTCACAGTTGATGGTTTGGTAGAATTGTAAATTTTATGATTGATTGATAGAAATGAAGTGCAGGCACTTCACATTTGATAATTTTGATAATGTTTTCTGTTATTAGTGGTGTGTTGAGAAACCAGGGGCCCTCTGGCTTGTCAACCACCCCAATAACAATCAGAAAGATTAAATATTTTAAATTGTAAGGACTCGTCTGCCTCTGTGTTTTGAAGTTACACCATCGATCTGTGACTAGTCATACAAATGTGTGTTATAGTGTTGTTCCATGAGTTTGCAGATGGTTGCAAACCGTATACATGTTGTGTGTCTCTTTCAGACTGTCATCATGGGATTAATATATTGTCCTATGTGTGTGAGGCTATGTGGTTCTGTCAGTGTGAAGACGGACAATAGATCTTTAGTGGGGTACCACGTTTGCAATCTAAGCCATCATTTTTTTCTGTTATGTGTAGTGTTCAGACTGAAAAGTCTAGATGTGGTTTGTGTTCTGTGCTCATGTCTGGGAGATGGGCGGAGTCTAATCTATAGCAATCTGTGTTGCAAAAATTTAGTTCCGGTGCTAAACCGGGAGGCCATATAGATATTTGTATAGTAATGTTCTCCTGTGAGGTGTGACTGGCCCCTTCAAGTGTCTTAGCACACATCTCCCGCATTTCAGGTTATGGTCTAACAATTCTGCTGTCTTGGCTTGGTGCTGATGGGACCAGGCGCCTTCCTGGTATCTGTCCTCCAAGGAATTGCAGTGGTCAGCCTGAGACAGAATCAAATACAGAGAGAACCACAGTTAAATTTGAACTTCTCATCAGTTTCACATTCAGACATGTGAAATTATTTTAACTACATCATCATCATGTATTGCACTTTTAGTTCCAGATGTCACATGAAACTGAGTGTCATTGGTCAGATCTGAATTACTGCTACTGTTTCAGTGCAGTCTGAGTGTGTAACACCCGATGCCGCTCTTGCAGTTGAGCCTACACAGTCTGCTGTGTCATGAGCATTATAGACCCCAGTTCTGCTGGGGACATTTTCTAGATTAATTGGTGCTTTATCACCCATGTCATCATGAACTCCAATGGACCAATGTCCATGGCTTTAGTTGCAGTTGCTCTCATTACAGTCACCACGCACACTTCCGCCATGCGACCGACCCGACCCCCAAATGTGTTCACCGGAGCTCTCACCTGTTTCGGTGTTGTCTGTTTGGCAATTGTTGTTTTATGGTGTTGTTCACACATGCAGATCTCTGTGGCACATAAAGACATCTGGTAATTTGGTCTGATGTTTAGTATTTTACATTCCCCTTTCATTATTTTTCAAGTAAATTTAAAAGATCAAATAGTGCTGTGTGGCTGCATTCGACCGTGGCTTTGTGTAAATACAGTCATGCTCCAAACAAAGGAAGGAAGTTTTACAATTGTGATGTAAATTTGGTCCTGTTGCTGTAACCCGTAACCAGCCTCAGAATGAGAGTATGAGGTGAGATCTGGATCAAAATACTTCAATTTTTTAAGGAGCAAGATTAGGTGCAAATTCAGAACTTCTGAATTCTGCATTGAAATTTGAATGTTTCAATTTCCAAATAATGTTAGCCACCCTCTCTGATCAGATTAAATTTTTAGTTGGTGCTCCTCAGCAAAGGATGAATTGGTTCGCTATTGCTTGTGCCACACTATTGAAATGAAAACACACCTCCACCTCCTCCCTTTTGGGCACTTAGTAGCAGACCAATTTTAATTGTAAGGGTTAGCAAATCACATTTCTCTATGTAATGCCATGCTTGGCGATTATAATATAATGTACATCATAATTTGATTTATAATATAATTATATTATATTAAAATAATATTATTTCTGGTCTCTGGAGATTCTTTGGAATAATATAGTCGCCAATGTATTCGTCTTTTAGAAGACCTTGTGATTTGGCCCTGTAGTCACAGTAGTACACACATGTACATTGTATGTACAACAACTAGTCCGTCTTAAAGCCAATGAGAGACTCTGAAGTTGTCAACATCCAATGACTGCAAGCATATTTGGAGTACATGGTCAAATCACAAAATTTTCCATCTGCCATAAGGTCTAAGTTGTCACAAATTGCATTCTCATGTCAATTAATTTGAATATGAAAAGGTGTCGAGGAGCTGGGCAAGTTCAGGGCTGATGCAAAACACAATCACTGTTTTTAGGTCTCAAAGGTTTGTGAAGGCCCAGTAGCCATTTGCTTGATATAAGGTGTGATATGTTTAATTGTGTGTTACTATTTGGCCATAAACACCTCCCATGAAACAGGGAGAAAAACATGAGTATTCTGAATGGGTGTACCCTCAGACTCAGCTTTGAGCCACTCTCAGAAACAAAGCCATTTGTTTTATAAAATCATCACTTTCAATCCGTGTATCAGTTTCAGATTTTTTACACTTATCATCTATTGTTTGACTGCAGTCAAAAGGAGTTCTGCTTTGTAGTAGCCTAGTTAGTCCTCAAGAGCTGAGGTATAATTTTTCCTCAGTGAAGCTTTCTTTGAAGCTATTTTATCTGTGTTGTGATTTTATCACTCTGTTTTGCCCAACTTACTTTTCACATATAAATGTATCAACTTAAATTGTCTTCCTTTCATTCAATCACAAGTTTTCCAATTATTTATTTTTTTGAATTTGTATTCTGTTTGTTCATTCTCATTAAAATATTGCTCATTTGTTGCAATGAAGCAAATAAAACAACAGAGAAGGCAGTTTGCAGATTAAAACTTAGGTTCTAGTTTATGACTCTCAGTTGAGTACCAGAATATAATTTTGGATGATGGTATTCCAATTTTAAGTTTCATCTCTTGTTGCTTAAGCAAACAAAGATATATTTCCATTTCAGAACAAGGGATGTCATTCCTCATCTACGCTACTGCTATCATGTCCCTGACAAGTACGTGGCTTCATCTAATTCTCAAACCCACCGGATCCGGTCTCCGGTCTAACAATATGAGTACACCGACTCATTCTACAAATGTGTATATATGGGATGCATCTGTCTTTCCCTCAATATTTATAAAAGGCAAATAAGAATTGACTTACCACAGCAGCAGGAGAAAGAGATGGAGATGATCAAACCTCTCGTTCGGTGCAAATCCATATTGCGCTGAAAAAACGTCACTCGCCTGTTTTGGGAGATCGTGTCACCGGTCACCAATTTGTGGGGAGATCACGTCCCGGGGTCACCACTGTAAGGTCCGCGCACTGGTCCAAGGAAGGTATCCAGTGGCGGGTGAAGGTCTCTTGCGTGTTCGGTCTTTTCAGCGCGCAGAGTTCTTCAATTTAGGTTTAACTCAAATCTGACTCCATTTTAGAATCTGATTCTAATTAGGTGGAAAGGACACATTGGTTTTGTAGTCTCTGTTATTCTTAAATTCGATTATTTAATACTCTTTCTATTTTTTCTCGTTCACTAGAATCTAGTCGCTAGGATGCCGCACGCGGTCGCTCGGGGGGATCCTACGATCACAAAACCGCCAGTTTGGTCTTTATTCAGAGAGTTAATGGTAAACTTTAGCACCCTACAGGTTACCCTGTAATGCTCGACATTAATCAACGGTTTTTCGTCTAGAAAACCACTTTGTCTGACCCTAACAGCTGACAGCTTGTACAACTAATATACTCAAATATTTACAGCGGTGCTTCTAGACCACCTGTGTGCTAGACCCCGACAGTGCCCGCTTAGTACAACTTAATTAATACGAAATTATATACATGTTACCGTAAATGAGTACAACTGAAACTAAGGTCAAGCGGTTGTCAGAAATTAGAATCTCAATGATGCGCCCCATGCTTCATATGAGACTCTCATGTGCACTTACCTGGACGCAGATTGCGGAAAACCTAAGCCTTCACTTAATTACTTGAGAATAATTGAGTAAGTCAGAATAAATCAAATGTAACAATTTATTATCAGTCAGGTAAATATGTATTATGCCAATTATTTCCACAGCCAATTCAACGATATCAAATCAATACAAGACATCAAACTCTCAAAGACGAATCTAAGAGTAAAATGCATAACTGAGATTAAATATATTAGATGTATTAGAAAAATACATAATACAGAGTGTGTGGAGACACTCCATACTACAGGCTCTCTGACTACAGAATCGCACTGACCCTTTTGCTACAATCCTTTAAACACAAAACCAAGATAAAACATCCTCCAAATGGAGGCATGTACAAACAATTGGAATTTGCATTGAGCCAGGTGCCAGACCTGGGTGGTCTACACCTCAATGGGAACAAACGGTAATTTGCATGAGACTGCTCTCTACGGTGATCAAAGTTTCTCTTAACTCTTAGGATCTGTATTATCTTTTAGTAAGATTAAGACCATTGTACCACTTGCCCTGAAACTATTCAAATGAAACCAAACATGACTGTAAATCTTATTTGCATTCATATAGAACAATATACTATTGACCATTCTGAGTGAAAGGCATCAGATCATATGTGAGAGAGGCGTTTTCCCGCCCACCCCTCTGTGGGGTGTCCTGAAGATGCCAGTGCATTGTTTGCCTCTCAGGAGATCAAAGTATTCTAGTTTCTTTTATCCTTACACTGCCACTCCTTTAATCAAACCAGATCCTGGACTTAGGCTGTGCTCGAGTCTCCTCCTCTACAATATCACACTGAAAATATAATGATTGAAACTGTTAGATAGTTTTACAATTTAATCCTAAATAATGATGTACCTGTTCTTTGGTCACACTTATATATTCAAAGAGTGCTTCTGCCCTGTCTTATAACACTTCTAGGTTGACCTCTCTTGCCTGCTTGTCATAAAGAGTTGTGAGGGGTTCTGGTAGACCTAGCATAACAGTCTTTGGCACATAGGATGCTGCATATTCGCTAACAACTGAGAGGACTGCTGGCTTTATGATCTGTCCATCTTGTGTACAGCTTTTAGAAAAGTTGCTGTAAAGCTGGGCTTGCTCAAGATGGGTCAGAGGTGGAAAAGATGGTGGAATAACAGAGTGGCCTTTGAAAGAGCTCTTTTTGCCTCGATGTGTGTTGTTACAAATTATGTCCTTGCCTTTCTGATATTCCACTCTTGTCATAGATTCCTCACCTGGTTTGGACCACTTGCACTTCTTTGATGTCACCGCGTCGCCAAGTCCTCTCTGTCGTTATGCTGCCAAATCCTGAACAAGACTGCTGACACATGAGAGCAACACTCGCCTAGTCCAGCTGTGCAATTGCAGTGAGCTTCTAACACGACCCCATCATTTCTGACCACCACCCATGGCTTCAATGGAGGGTCATTTAGTTTTTGGGAATGTTTAACCTGTAAGATTAATACATTTAATCCCACCGGTCACAATAGTGACTGTAAAGAAAGTGTTCATTCATGAAGCTCTAAAAATGTTGACTGACTGCTGTTTTAGTGCATTTCCGGCAAATATGGAGAGAATAAAGGGTCTCAACTAAATTTGTGCAGTTTCACATGGTTATTGCACACTGTCACATGACCAGAGAAGATGAATTCTTGTTTGCACCAACAGTAGATGATGGCTGCATCAAAGCTCCAACACAAAAGGTTAGTAAAGTATGTTAACAAAGACATTACAAAGATTTGTGGTATACATGAATTCACAATTATGCAGTGTTGTTGAGTGTGGTCATAGAATGAGTAAAAATGTTGATGGCAACAATATTGACCGGTGGGAAAATACAGATGGTTTTATTTTTATAAATTATTTTGTCTTTTATCTCAGTATTCCTATAAGTATTGTATAAGGGGTTTTATGTTTAATAGATAATAGATAATTTCATGTCTGGGAGAAAAATTGGGATTAAACGGGTTAAGATTTCATGACATTTATGTTGTCTATACTGTACTCACAGTGATATAGCTATGCTAGCTACCTACAAACAAGGACAGCTAGGGTCGATTATGTTAGCTAACAACATAGTTGACTTACCCTTCCAATGACGAGAAAGCAAGTTTTAGACAGCAGACTCCGAAGTTGAATATTCGTCCCAAAATTAGATTGCGTCCATTTGTACCCCTCCAGGCTTTTGTAGGCTTTTAAAGAGTCTCCGGAGTAGGACGAGGGAAAGTTGATGAGGTAGTTGTATATGTCAGGATACTGCAGGTCAGGAAAGCTATCCATTCCTCGATTGAGACATGTTTAAAGCACCCCGGGGGAATTATAGGGATCTGTTATGTTTAAGCTATTACGTTTTTCTATGTACAGGTCTATGTCTTTTGAATTAAAGTGCAAAGTGAACTCTGTTGCCTTGAAAATCATGCTGGCGCCATTTATTTCATATTCGCCCCCAGCTGTCATTGCCTGCCAGTATGGTGGTGTAAACAGAATGGGTCATGTGACGTCCGGAGCTCTATGTAAGCTAATAAACGATGAAAAAATGTCCCTGTCTTAACTCATGATGAAATATGATTGATGTTAACGCAGGGTTTTATTTTATTTTATGGGTTATCTGACGGGTTATAATGTCACGTTGCTCTATTTAATCGATTTATTGATGTTTAGATTAGGGCTTGATGCGAAAGCATGAGACATATTTATCTTTAAACACGGAGATGTTTATTAGCTATTTATTTCCTCTTATGTGGACATCAACACACTAAACGCTCCTTAGTTCCCCTTCAGGAACTCGAGCTGCGAAGCATGCACGATCAGCTCTCGAGGGAGCTGATTGTCATGACTGCAAGTTGCTCTCGCTGCGTGTGCTCTGCTCTCGCCTGGCCGTTTTTGATGAGATCGGCCAGGCTCGTGATCCCGCCGGCATCAGTTGCCGAGGCACAGCGTAGACTGTTGTCATGGAGATCGCAAGTGGATTTAGTGGAGGGATCCGAGATGGGCTCGTCCTTTTCTCGGTCCTCACCCGCTAGATCAACGGCTCCCTCTCAGGGATCGGAAGCCTGCGCTGCGGTTTCATCCCCCCGGAGAGAGAGCCAGACATTTCATCGATCTTCCTCCGAGGAGGTGGATGTGATGAGTGTTGAGATAGAGGAGACTGTGGACTCGCCACCACAGTCCCTCACATATGAGGAGCTCATGGAGGTTGTGACTCGTGCTGTAGCCAATTAATATGCTAGTTGGGGGGCGGCCTCCGAGAAGCAGGACGCTCGTCCCAAAAGTAAATTAGACGAGCGTTTCCTGAGAGTCAGATCACATCCGTACGCGGGGCGCTTCCAGTTTTCCCCAACCTCCATCCTCGGTGGCGGTCCGTGGGATAAACCGATCATCCTTATCACACAGCCCCACGTCCAAACTATTCCAAAATTGTTGGGCCTGACTGATTGCGGGTATATGGGGCGTCCAAGGGTTGATCAGATGCTTGCGAGCTATCTTTCACCATCTTCAGCATCATCCCTGAAGGCCCCAAAGCTTCCCACCAGGCCCGTGAGGCTAACATCTAGTCTGGTTGGGAAAGCTTATAGGGCGGCAGGTCAGGTTGGCATATGTTTGCACACCATGGCGGTGTTACAAGCATACCAGGCTGACCTGCTCAGGGACCTAGATGACAGGGAGGAGGAGGAATCCAACGTATTTGCCGAACTGCGTCAGGCCACAGATTTGTCGCTTCAGGCCACTAAAGAAACTGCCAGAGCCATCAAGGCAGACGCTGTGTTGCCTCTCTCCACTAGCACGATAAGGACAGATTCTTCCTCCTAGACGCCCCGCTCTCGCCCTCTGGCCTCTTCAGCGATGCAGTCAACACTGTCGTTGAGAGGTTTCAGGAGGTGAGGAAGCAAGCGGCAGTGTTCCAACGTTTCCTCCCTCGTCGTTCCCAGGCCAATGGGGCTGCTGAGCATGAGCAGCCCCAGCCATCAAGCTCCTCATACCGCTAGTCTCAAAAACAGAGCGTTGCAACCCGCACCACTCCACATAAAGAACTGGGTTGGGGCGACCTCTCATCCGATCTCGGACCGTTATTTTGTCGAAGAATGACTCGACAACGTCCTGATGCCTACCATTGTCAGGTCCATGAGGGTAGCCCCACCTGGGGAGGAAAGGATAATCTCAGTATACGGTGCCTGATCCTCCTCAGTGCCCTCACGGAGATTTACTGATACCCCTGTCACCCTCAGTGCTTCAGGGCTCAGTGAGCTCCGATGAGCGAATTTCCCAGCTGCCGCCCGTCGACGGTACGGCACGGGAGAGCTCGCCCCCTAAAGTGAGGGTGCTACAACAGTCAGGTCAATCAAGTCAGGTCGCTTCAGGCACCGAACTTGCTCCATCTAATTACCCAGCGCCAGTCTCGAGAGAAGTTGCCTTAGTAGATTTTCTGGCAGCGTGGAAACTTCTGCCAAATTTGTCTCAGTGGGTCCTGCACACTGTAGTGAGATGCCACAGAATCCAGTTCGGTTCTCCTCTGCCTCGTTTTAATGGGGTCATTCCCACTCTGGTGGGCCCTTAGCAGGCTCTGGTAATGGAACAAGAATTAGATACTCTCTTGAGGAAGGGGGCCATAGAACGTGTTCCTCCTCTCTCTCTCGAGTGTCCGTGTTCTACAGCCGTTACTTCATCGTTCCGTAGAAGGATGGGGGGTTGCGTCCGATCCTAGATCTCCATCTTCTGAACCGCACTATCAAACGGCTTTGGTTCAAGATGCTCACTATCAAGCAGATATTATCTCAAATCCAGTTTGAGGACTAATTTGTTACGATAGATCTCAGGTACGCTTATTTCCATGTTTCCATCCTCTCTCAACACTGGAAGTTCCTGAGGTTTGCTTTTGGGGACAAAGCAATATCAAGTTCTTCCCTTTGGCCTGTCACTCTCACCCCGCACGTTCATGAAGTGTGTGGATGCTGCTCTGGCTCCTCTGCGACTCCAGGACATCCGCATACTAAATTATATGGACGATTGGTAGGGGGTAGGGGGGAGGGGGGGGGGGGGGGGAAGGGGGGGGGGTGGGGGGGGGGGGGGGGGGGGGGGGGGGGGGGGGGGGGGGGGGGGGGGGGGGGGGGGGGGGGGGGGGGGGGGGGGGGGGGGGGGGGGGGGGGGGGGGGGGGGGGTTATACTACTCAATCAGAGCAGATGGTGGCTCGGCATCGATATGTTGTCCTCGCCCATATTAGAAAGCTAGTGTAGCATTTGGACCAATCAGACACACAACTATTTGTTATATTTAACAAATAATATCTAACAACCCCTCACCTAAACAAATGACCAATTACGAGGGTCTATGGACCCTTACACCGAAATGCACCTAACACCTCAGAAAAGCAGAACAGGCCTCTGGTTCCATGGCAACCAATGCTGATATCACTGGTTTTATTGCCCAAAGGAAACTCACTAATTTTTCTCATAGGAAAGACACATAATGCCCAGAGTAATGGACTGTTCTCTAATTAATTCATATGAAAACCTTTCTTTGAATGAACACGCATATCCTTCAGGTCATTGTGTATGTTGTTACTGTCCTTGTATATTGTCTTTTATATTGTATACTGTTTTATGGAGGCTTATGATAGAACCACTCGTTGATGTCATCTTACCTATATGTAATCCTACCATGTTTAGTATCTACGAATTCGTCTTCTGACGAACTAAACGACAGTGTATATTATATGTTGGTACATAGGCAATATATTAGTGTTCTAAGAGTCTTTAATCATTTTTATCTGAGTTTCATATGCAAATTACCATGCTCTCACACAAAGGGTCATAAACTCCCCAGTATTTCCAAACTCCCGCTGGGAATTTCAGCCTTTCTCATTGGACAAGCTCATCCTGAGAGGTGTGAATCTTGTCAGGCCTTAAAGGTCTCACATCAGTGACCCGCCTCCAGTCTGCGGTTCTGTTAGATTCTGAGAAGATGAGGATGTGAGCTGGAACGCTCCTAAGGACACCCTAAGTTCGCAACAGGCTTCGGCCTTGACTTTCCATTCCCCAAGACCCTCTGACTCAAACTGGTTCTTTTTCATCAACCAACTTCAGCAAGATCTTGAGCCTTAAGATTGCATCAGTAATCTATTTTCAGACAGACGAGACTTTTGCAAGTATCAAACTTAGTCTTATTATTGATACATTAAGTATCAGTTACACATTTTTACAAAGGTGTGTTTGAACTAAGAAACTGATGTTTCCTTCAGGCTGTAGATCTGCTGAATATCAAATGGTACCAGA
>JADLZN010010480.1:0-58538 GCA_018155175.1 Sinocyclocheilus anophthalmus
GGAGGGAGGGAAAGGGCTCCCAGGAGGGAGAAAGGGAAAAGATGGTCGCTAAGCTGGAACAGGCGAGAGGGATGAAAGAAAAAAGAATATCACAGGAGCGCCAAAAGTCAAAAAGACAGAATAAAAGTTGTTCTAGAGGGGAATGAAAGAGGGGAAAGAAAAGGGATGGGAAAAGGAAAAGGGATAAAAGGAAAAAAGAGAAAAGAAGAAAAGAGGAGAGAAAAGGAAGGGGAGGAAGAAGGTGGAAAGGGGAAAGGAAGAGGAGAAGGGAAGGGAGGGGGAGGGAAAGGAAAAAATGAGGGGAATATGGATAGGTAACAATAAAAAAGGTGAATAAATAATATAAAAAGGGAGAAGAAGATCAAACTTGAAGAAAAAAGGTATGAAAGAGGAAGACTACACAGAATGAGAAACGGTCCATGAAGAAGGGGAGGTCGCATGAAGATGGAAAGAAGGGGAGGAAGGGGGGTGAAAAAAAAAAATGGAGAGAAGAAAAAGAAGGGTTAGGTGGAGGAGAGGACAAAGAATAAGATGAAAAAGGTGGAAGAAAGAAGAGATAATACGGGAGAGTGAGAAAAGGGAAGAAGATATAGTAGAAAAGGGTGACGGGAGAAGAAACAACAGACCAGAAGAGTAGGGATGAGGGGGACAAAAATGGTGATCATCTGGTGGCCTCTACAAATCTAGCAGCAAGAACTCTGAAGAACGATCAAAGTAGATGATTAACTCTGTCCGCCCCATAATACAACCTTTTCCAGTTTCATGAATTTCTGTAGATAAACCGCCCCTCTGATGACCGCAGCTCTCGGAACAGTTCCACCCGATCACAAACACTGGCACCTAAAACAAATGCGAAGTATCATAATTTATACGATCCATTCGCCCAGCGTGACTAACTTCCATCATGTAGGCAAATGTGAAGTCGACTTACAGGAGGTGTGTTACAAAAAGACTGGATTAAATTGATGATTCACGTCATAAATTGAAGGGTGTACAAAAATAAAATAACGACGAAAAATTCGAGAAAAAAGGAGTGGGTGATTCTCGTGTGGGTACATTTGACAGAAAGAGCACAAAATAAACTGGGGGGGTTACAAAACAAGTTAATAGATTGTGGATTGATCACACACAAAAAAGTCAGGATGAGTTAAGTATAAAAGTATTGTCAATGATGAAATATGAGAAAGTTAGTACGCTGGACATGTTTGGAAAAAAAAGTAATTCTTTGAGTAGTGGAGCGGCTGGATAAAGAGTTAAGTTGACAAATTTAAAGATGAGTTCTTGTCTTAATTAGATTTTTACAGGCACCCTAAGATTCCAGATTTTGTGTCTATCTCACCCAATAGATTTGTCCTAATGCCTTAACAAAAAAAACGCCAACTCAACCATGATGTAGAAATTCAAAATTGAAAAAAAGTGGGTGGGTGGTCCCATGGTCACATTGTGCGTGTACTATTTATACTCGAGATGCTGGAAGTTTCTTAAAGGCTATCAAAATTAAATGTCTGGGTTGGTGTATTCGCAAAAATCAAAATGATGGACAATTATATGCTCTTCGAACCTGTGGCATTTAGTTCCTCATTCTACAGTTTGTGGGCAGTAATACCGCCAAGATCCTCCGATTTTTTTCTTTGAACAATTCTGCTAGAAGGCTTGACTGAATGTGCAAAACAAGAATGAAATACTATGAAATTGTCTAATTTCCAAGTCCTCTGGGTAGGTGGCCTGAGCTATTTCGGATCATCGTCAGATGTCCCATCCCGCCGAATTGATCTGAATGACCAATTACATGAGGTAATAGATCGGTATGGAATATGTCTCCCTGATATGACCGGCCGGGGTCCCTCTTTTTCCCTTTGCTATTTTTTTTTTTTATTTTTTTTCTTATTTTTTTTTTTTTTTCTTATTCTTATTTTTATTGCTTATTTTTTTTTTTTTTATCCCTTGTAGTTAGAGTGGTGACATGAACTGTGTTTTTGAGATCATCCTCGAGTACTTATTCCACTCTTGGCAATACATTAGGGTTGAATTATGGGGGGCTAGGGGTCCTCCTGCAAGCCCTAGCTCTAGTTGTCTTATCTAATCGTGTCCATGTGTCCAACTCTGTGTGTCCAGCTAGGGGAAAGAAAGTGTGACCGAGGGACGTGGCAGGGACTAGAAATACACTCCAGTACTCCACCTAATTCCCTTGCCTGTCCTTTTCTTGCGATGCCCTAGGGGTTCTTGGTAAGTGATTGCAATTGTTATCAAATCTGAATCACTCATGAAATTGTGTGACAAGTGGTAAATGGGCCGGGGGGCGTGGGGTGAGATAAGTTGTTTAGATGATAGCAAATTTAAGGATGTGATTGATCACTCTACTCTTCTTTCATGTCAGGGGGACGTTAAAACAACGTCATTGGTCTAGAGTGCTGGGACATATTATCGATGCATTTTCGCCGAGTCGAGTAATTTGGTTTCCGTCTCGATTTCTGAAGGTGCTAAGCAGACATGCGGATAGTCTATGCTTGACTGAATCTGGAGATTGTGATGATTATTAGTTTCCTTTACAACAGAATGATGCTTGAGAATGCTTTCACCATTTCCTGAACGCACTAGGGGAAAATAAATAATCAGTTAGAATAAGTGAAGAAAAGTGTGGAATTCAATTACACGGAGTTCACAGGGGGCGTGTGTGGTGACTTGCTACTGCGCGTTTTGAACGTCTCCAAGAAAGCAGGATAAGCGATTTGGTCTAAGGAAAAATCACCCCTTCTCAGGACTCAGCCGTACACATTCGCTCATTACAGCGCTGCTTCTTCGGGTAGCACTCGACTTGAGTGGGTGTTCTAAAACACTCAGCGCTCCGTAGGCCCCGTCTGCGGTGAAAACACAAGTATCAAAAGAGTAAAAACTCAGTAGATCGAATATACGTTTGTTCATGCCTTCGAATTCCTAGAGCCGAGTGCACAAAGCGTGATGAGGACGCGGGTATGGTCCCGCCCTAAAGGTTACGTCGTCCGAATGGATCCCACTGAGGGCTGAGTGTGTGTCGTCCCAATTACAAATTTTCAACTAGGGACTTTAGTAATACTCGTCTATTTTGAGTTTGCATTTGACATTTGCGGACACATGTATATTTGTGTCACGAAGTGTTGTTTTAGTATTAATATACTGTTAAAGTTTTTGTTAATATTTTGAATAACCCTTCTTTGTTACAGTTTATAAATTTTTGCGTTCTGTTTTTGGTTGTTAATGGGTCATTGCTCGTATTTTCTACTTTAAGTGCTAGATTTTTGTATATTTTTAGTGTGTATTGGAAGACAACTATTTACTTGTTGTTTGTCGTAAGATGTGTTTTGGTCATTTTGACTGTTTCTCATAATCGAACGCTCGATGGATAGATACGATAATTTCAATATTTGTCAATTTATCGGTTTGCCATTATAAGCGGTAGGTTCCGTTGCTTGACTCTGAGTGGCTGAGCGATTTCAATAGCTGGTGTACATACAAGTAACCCACCTTGTTAACACGCTCGTGTGTTTTTCCTCGGTCCTGGCCACTCCACTTTTGTAGAAACCACAACTGATTTCTGAGGAGCTACACGTTTTGGCTTGCGAAGACACACTGTGCTTATTATATCTTACAACTTATTACTCTTCTCTGTTTGGTGAAAATCTTACTACTATAGGAATAACCGTTTTAGAAAGCAAGTAAACCACACTTGCTTCTTTGACTCGCATTGCTTTATTATAACCCTTTTGCATAGATATGTTTATCACCAAACCCAAATCAGTCCACAAGCACCCAGCTTGAAATTCTCACATGCCTTACTTCGCTGATGTCATGTGATGCAAAACACCAAGCCTGCAGCCAGTCTTATAAACAGCACATCACTGACGTCAGTTTGTCCTTCCTATGTTCTTTCCTAGGTCCACAAGCACTTGTGCTTCCGTTTTCTAATCTAACACCGTAGAGCTGCAGTTTTGGGCTGTGGAGGGTTTATCGGCTGCGCTTGAAGTCGCTCGTCCTGCCAAGTAGCGTTACATTGGCGTTTTGCTGACTGTCTTCTGCGGGAGATTGTGAACCTGTGGTGACATCTCAGCCGAATCAGCAGACTCACTCACAATGACTGCTGGGCAAATGAATCAGACTTGAGTGTTTTTTTCTGCAAGTTTGTCCACAGCAGTGACAAGTGTTCAGTGCAGAACTGCTGATGCACAGCGCTCGGCCGTATTTGTGGCCTGCATTTCATTTTTGTGACCGAGAAACACTGTTTTGAGTATTGTACATAATTGACCTATCGAATAGAGCCTCCGCCCCCCTTAGTTACGTTTTCTCCCTTCGTTACAAACAAACGTAGTTTCTCACCTTTTCTCTTCACAATGACAACTTTCAGTGTGAAAATCCTGAAGGCCACCATTTCAAGTCGGGAATTCAATATTCATTTTGGAAGGATATAATAATTTTAAAAATAAACACGGTGTACTCGAATGCGCGGTTTACTGATCACAATGCAAGCGGAGAGTCTCTATATTATGGTTTGGTTCTATATAAGGCTGTCCTGTTCTATTGGGTTGCATTTCTATTATCGGAAAGGCCTGTGTCATCATGCTTACATGTTGATGCCAGTTCAGACTGAATATGTACTCCGTCGCCGTGACAAAGTCCGCGGCACTGCAGTTCATGTCGATCCCACAAATTCAAGACTCTCGACGGCCCCAAAACTACCCCCTCCTGATCACAGTCATACGCCAGACATACTACGTTTGAGCAAACTAACACACCCCGCAAAGTGCTGTTGCTTTTCCTCTACTCACGGGCAGGTTCCTGCAAAGACGGACTTGGTTAAAACCAGTGCACACGGCACAGAAGACACAACTGCAGACACAATATCTGTCCCAACCCAACCGCTGGAATGGACACCCCACACCGGAAACCATCGCACGAGCCCTGATGCAAGACCACAGGGTGGGAGTCTGCTAACTGAACCGCGAACCAGCTGTTTGCATCCGTGTCGGATAGGAGTCAGTGATGCGGGACACGTCCAGGAAGAGCCCCCCGCGTCAGGTCTGAAGGAATTCGCGCTTGGGAATGCACCCGCAGGCAGTCGGTACTGCGGGGCGCGTCCTTCTCATGAAAGCCCCCGGGCCTTCGTGTGTCTTGGTGATATGACTTCGCAGCTGTTTGAAAGCTCGAGTGAGTTGGTGATGTCGTGACTCTCAGGAAGAGCATCCCCTGCCTCGTTCGGATGATCAGTCTGGTCTTGCAGAACCCGTGTGAGTCGTGTATGGAGTTCGTGTGCCTGGACTTCTGCAGACAGACCCCCGGCCCGGCGCTCGCGTGTGAGAATCATTTCTGTTTGAATGAACCAGTTCTCGTGGGATTTCGTGAGCCCTCTCCCGAAAATGCCCCTCCTTCCGTTTCGGATGCATCAGCCTGATGTTGCGCGGCGAACACCATGAGTTCTACCGGTGCAGCGCAGTGACTCTTCATGAAGAGCCTCGCTGCCTGCGTTTGTGGATAAAAGGATATGCTGATTTTGAGTCATGACAGATAGTGAGGAGGTGACTCCTAAGTGGGCTTCACAGTCTCTCATGAAGAGAATAACATGGATTGGTAGTTGTTATTGGATATGAAATGGATAGGTCGGTGTTGGAATGGAAAGGCAAAGTTATTGACTTTACACGTTGGGAATAAACCGTAGGAGAGATAAGGAGAGAGCAGGTAACTATGAACGGTAAGAAGAGGGGGGAATGAAAAGGTAAGATGGGAGTGTCGGTGATGTCATTGACTATATAATAAGTAGCCTCCTGCTGTTCTTCGTTCTGATGAATCAGCTGTGTGCGTGACCGCGCGTCGATTCAGATACGCTCTTTAAAAAAGCCTCTGCTTTTCGTTTCCTTAATGAATCACATTTTCAGAAATAATGAGGGTTGTCCCTGTTGTACTTGACGGAGTCGAGTCGCGCTGGGAGCTGGGGTATTGCTCAGGATTATTACTTGGTACTAACTTCTGAAAAACCGTTATTGTCATTTAATGAGAACAAATGACAATGTTTACAGCTTATCCGAAGCTGGGCGGAGCTACTGTCTTTGACACATTCTATTTGTATGTGTGGTCTCATGCATTTACACTGTAATGTACTTCTACAAATGAACTTGTTTTGGGGCGGTCATGTGCGTCGCACTAATTGAATGTGGGATTTATGTGCCTATTTGTTATGAGAATCTATCGCCCTAGTCTATATACAAACTGAACTTTGACACATGGTGTTTTTGGTGTCATTGCACTGACGGTCCGAGATATTAGCCTTTACCCTTTCCTTCGTAGGAAGTCATGAACGTTTTCTGAGCTCTGTGCTACTCGCACGGTGGTTATCTCGCCGTCGTTCACGGGAACCTTGCAGCCCTGCGGGAACACCACCATAGTCAACATGTACTAGGACACCGGGACCCCTCTGCTAAGCGTCAACTCACCCACCACGCCCAGCAACCGCCCCGTCTCTGACCCGTCGCCCCGCTCTAACACAGAACAGACAGCGCGAAAAGAAACCAACACCCGCTCACCTGCCTGCAGGTAAACTCACACCTGAGCCACGGGCAGTTTACATAGAAATAACAGTGCTTTAAAAAAAATACAATAAAAATAGTGAAATATTATTACAATATAAAACAGCTGTTTTCTATTGAATGTAATGTTAAAATATAATTTTTTCTGTGATCAAGCTGTATTTTTCAGCATCATACTCCAGTCTTCACGTGTCACATGAGCTTCAGAATGCCATTCTAATATTCTGCTTTATTTGCTTTATTATCGTGGGCGCCACATGACGCCACAGCCACGCTCACACTCGACGTGTAAACATGTCGTTTCAAGTGAGAATGATTCTAATTTTAATTGCGTTCAGTGTAAACGGTGACTGATAATGTATTTGTCATGCCAGATGAGGCTTGCTCAGCCTGAGTGAGTGTGTGTGAGAGACAGCACACACAAAGTAACTCATAGAAATGTATAGATGCATACTGCGGTAGAAATAAAGATATTTACAAAATATGATTTATGTAAGCAACATTATACAGCCATGATGTTTCCCCGAATATCAATACCAACACGATTGCAACAATGTGACACTGATTTTATACAATATTTCAATAAACAAGAAGTTAAAATTAAATGACTTACATTTTAGACACAATATTGACAGTTTTTGCTCAATTTCGCTGACTAAAATGGTTTCCCGATCAATGCCACAGCCGAACCGTTGGTTGTCTCCGCACACCCGGTGTTACTTTACTGAATGAATCTGCGCTTTTGAACGAATCGAGTGAATCACTGATTCAGTGACTCATTCATAAAAACCGCCACTTGCCTATTGAATGAATCAGCCGTTTGAATGAATCAGTTGAATGAATGACTCTCTCATTAAAACAGTAATTTGCCGCCACCTACTGGTGGTTTAGTCTTATTTAAAAGTATTGCATTTTTTCAACATTTATTTGTATGTTTAAAATTTAATTTGAATGGTAACAACTCTACAGTTTCTAATTATTCTAACTGAATTAATTGAAGCAATGTAAGAATTTGATGTGAAAGGTGACACATTTAATAAGTTTAGGGGAAAAAACGACCATTTATAAACATAGTGGGAAATTACATCTGTTTTGTTATATACAGCAACTCATTTTTAATTAATTATTTCTACCTGTTTCCAGTCACAGAGCACTTTATTTTGAGTTAAGTGAGAGAAAATCTATAACTTAGTCCAGATTGGGGTAATTGTAATGTGGGGTTTTTTGGTGTTGTTGTTGTGGTGTTGCATTTGGAATTGGCAATAGGGGTTTGGTTTGTAGATGACCGGCAATGAAGTGCCTTATCTAGAAGCCTGCGCGACTCGTATAGCGTGGCAAGAACATTGATTTGGCGGACTCTCTCTCGAAAAAATCGTCAATTCTCCAAGCAAAATTGCAAAGCGTTGCATCTCGATTTATAAGGCTTTAAACGGCCGTTTGATCGTTTAGGCAGCCCTTGAGAATGAACTACTTGTGGTTCTCTTAAAAAAAAATGGCTGACCAACTTTTGACAATATGTACATATTCTTATATTATATTCATAATTAATATGTCTTATTATTACATTAATATTATATTAATTTTTGTCCAATATGTTCGTGCCTTCATTTAAAAACTGCATTCGAACTCAATGACGCGCATACTCAGTGATTCCGTTTGTAAAACCTTAAACACGCTGAACCAGCGTACACGGGAGGTCCCTTGCTCAGTAAAAAATAATGTTTTTCCACTTATAAAGCGATTCATCCATACTACTGTACCCCAGGTTATATTTATCGTTGGCGAAGAACAGGGGTGGTAGATAGGTTTTTCTCATACAAGAAAAAAAACGGTACGACCTGGCGTCCCTTAGCGGGGAAAGAGGATGTGAAACGATAGGAAAGATTAATTAGCTGAATGAAGAGTCATGGGAAGACAAATGGACAAAATACAAGATGAGGAGGTAGATGCGGAGAGCGGGTGAAGGGCAAAATAGTGTGGGCCGAGGGGGCAAAAGGTGTGGGAACATGCGAGTTCCCCAAACGGGAGTAGGGCAAAGTATTGACGATGAAAGGACGGAAGAGAAAAAAACAGAGCGAATGGGAAGGGTTGGAGGGGAAAAAAAAGAAGGAAGGGACAGAACGGAAGGCAGTAAAAAGGGGAAAAGAGTGTTGGGGTGGGTGATAAGAAGAAAGGAGCAAGAGAGAGGGAGAGAGTGCAGAACGGGTGAAAAGCAGACCATCGGAAAGAGGGGGGAGGAGGGAGGAAAGAATGATGGTAATCAGAAAGCAACAGATAAGGAACACATGGCTCGGGAGGCGAACTAGAACATGGGGAAAAAAACCACGGTCGCGGAAGAAACAGCGCTTCCAGGGGGGAACAGTGCTGTGTGGGTTTGTTAGAGGCAGGCATGGCTCTGTGTCGCTGTGGCACGGACCGAGGGGGGGGAGTACGGGGGGAAAAAGCTGGGAGAGAAGCCCGTGGCTCTCACGCGGACTCGTCCTTCGTCACAACAGCCTTCCCTCCGGCCTTCGATAGCCCAAATCCCCGGCTCAACCCGGTCCAGACGCCCCGCTTGGCCAGCAGAGAGAGACGTTTGACCCGTAAGCCTCCCTTCATGGACACCATCTACAACACCTTCCTGCAGGTGAGCGCTGCGTCGTGATTGACAGGCAAGGGAGAAGTACAGCTTATGGGCACTTCCCTGCCTCTGCAGTCCAAGGAGGGGCGCATTCGATCAAAAGAGTACGGATGCCGTTTCGTCAGCCACTAAATAACACGCTCATCCTGTTGCAAAGTGCAAATTTTTTTTAATGATGTTTAAAACATATATAATTAATGCTTTCAACATTCTAAACAAACACATTATCACCTATGCACTGCGCTACCTAGTTTATACAAAGGACCGCAAGACTAATGGTGCACATATTTCGGACTGTCTATCCCAATCTGTGGCCCGCCTCACATTCCTTGGCTTTAAATGCTAATATCGCCCTATATGAAAATTGAGCCCGATAGGCATCTCCCTCTGCCGGCCGCAGAAGAGAAATACATGAACCACAGTCTGCCGCGTGTGCTAAGCGATTTACGATCCACGCTCCAGTCCTCTGGCTAATTCTTTCGCATCGCAAAAGCTCTTGGACACACCGGAGGACAACCGCACCTGCTTTTTGGATTGCGCGTCATTTAAACTGTGACCCACAAAGACAATAGGTGTCCACGAACCGAGTAAACAGCAATAGCACCAGCTGCGCGCCAGCCTCTCCCCGGGTTCCTAATCCGCCAAACGCTCAGTATTCCTACACGAGTCTTCTAATAGCCGTGGGGCTGCCTCTATATGGGGTGCTGTTGGCCTACTTCTAATAAAGTAAAATACACAAATGATATTTAGACTGCTTCTGATTAAATAAAGCAGTAATTGAAGCCACAAAATCATGAGTATGTTTTGATTTAAGGGTCAGAAGCTATAGCTTACATGAATAAAAAAAAAAAAAATCACAAACATGACACTTAAACTAAACTCAGTATATATAGATATAATATACCTGAGTTATTCTCATTCTAATGTGTATATGCCTTGATTTGTTTATACAAAGAGTGACTCTAAAGATTTTCAAAGGTTTTACAACGCTCTTTTGCCTTAGAGCCATCTTACAAATGTTCAAATCATTAAAGAAATCTTCGGTTACCACCTGCATCTCTCTGAAAAAATTAAATATATATTTTATTTATAGTTATTTTCAAATCTTCAATGTATTGTCATTATAAAATAACTTTATTATTGTGTATTTAATTCTAACAAATAAGTTCTTGATAAAAAATAACCAAAATTTAAAATAATTATATATCGATATCGGCCAAAATTAGTTGAAAATCATCGGGATATCAGCAAAAATCCAATATCGTGCATACCTACCCGAAAACCATCCCAACGAATACATTTTCTATTTAAAACCCATAGAGATTCAAGTGGGGTAGAGAGAAAAAAAAAACCCATACATTCGCCAGAGATGCCTTTTTTAAAAGTTTACTTGCATAAATTTTTGCTGGCTTTCTAAACTGCGTCTCTCTTTGTGCGAGACGCCGATGGCAACACTGATAGATGTCCCTCTTAAAATGCGATACATATCGCGTTCTGTGTGACTCTGCATCTTCCCGTCCGCATTCCAGGTTCCCTTTTTGCCACCACCAAAAATATTTTGTAAGACACTCGGAGCAGCGCATCTAGATTGGCTGTCACCGATAGCGCGGAATAAAGCTACATGCGCAACGCCCCCTACTCCTTCATCGCATCTTGTGTCTACTGACGCACGGCGCCTGACGCACACCTAATACCAAGTTTTCATTCGAATGTGCATACTATTCCTAATTCAAAAAAAAACAATTGACTGCACTAATTACACCACCTCTCGCAGGTGACCCGACGTCTGATTCTTACCCGGCCAGCTGCCTCCGCCCCTCACACCCCCGCGCCTTGGCGCAGTCCACATTCTCGGACCACCTGACCGCCCCTCGCTCTCCTGCCGACATGACCCGTCCCAGTCCCAGTCTCCGGCCCGGGGACGCCCAAACCCCACGGGGAACCCGCGACGCCTCGCCTGCTCTATGTCCGCACTTCCCCTGCCCCGCTGGAGAGGCCAAGACCCGACGGCGTCGGCCCCAAGTGTGCTCTACCCGAGCAACGGATCGGCGCCGGAGCGGCCGGGGGCGCGAGTGAGGCAGGAGCGGAGGATCGGACTGAAGGCTGCAGGGATGATTTGAGTCCGGGCGGGCGCGGCTCCCCGAAGAGAGGCGCGCAGTCATAGGATATACGAATGCAGTGGAAAACCGCCGGGTGAGTGATATTATCAAGTGTTATTCATATGCTGTTTAGTTGCCAGCCCCCGGTCAACTACCAAGGACGTAACATAAATATAACATAAACTAGATAGTCCTAAAAATCGTTCCTCGATTATTAAAGAATAGCGTCTCCACACACGATAACCTAAAGACAAGGAAACATACCGTTGCCGAATCACTTCAAAACGAATTTTGCCCAATCTGATTAACATACAAACATTTCTACATCCAATCGAAATCCATCCTGCTGGTACACGACTCGACGAACTTTAAGCGGCCAGATAGCGTAGCGTTTAGAAAACCACGCTCATCCGTCCCCTGGTGTGGAAGTTCGCGCATATGTATCGTTATATTTATAGTTTAATCGTCCCTCTAGTGTGAAGGGACTTTGACGACATTATGTATTCATTGATTTTTTTTACCAAAAAAAAAAAGGTTATACAAATTAATATTTATCCTTATATTTTTAAAAATCGCTGTGTTTAAATTTTCTGAGTTATCAAGGAAGTTAAATTTTTTTCATGTTTTAGAAATTTGTTTGAGGGTTTAGATATTGTTAAATGTGCTGTTGTGTTGATGATGTAAAGTTGAAATGTTAAAACAATCACCATAGCAGGTATTCTTGCTTTGAGTGGGTGGTTGTGGTATGTGGGGTGCACATTTAATATATAGTGGGTTCACAGGGAGTGAGGGTTGCTGGGAAGGGAAGGGAATGGGAGTGGGTAGACGTGGTGTGTAGGGCTTTTGGAGGGGGAAGGGAAAAAGGATAGGTGAATGGATTGATAAAGAAGAAATAAGTTTGGAATGGCAAATTCCGCTTGTAGAAGTTGTGCGGAGCAGGTGAGTTGATGTGAGTGAGGAGGAAGAATTTGAAGGACTTGAAGGTTGGGCTAAGATGGGGGTGACGCAAAGAAGTGGAAATCAAGATGATTTAAAAACGACTTTACGTGGTGGGGGCCAGAATCGAACAAAACTCCACTTAATCAATGGTCAATGGTGGAACACGGAATGACAGGCGTAATAATTGTCAGAATGTTTATGGCACACTGCGGTCACACTACCTATGTCGTAAGAGCGTTGTATACTGAGTAGCGGACAGGCCCTTTAGTTGCGCTAGCAAGGACCCTGGATTCTCTTTCTCTGTTGCCGGCGCGTGCACCAGGCTGGAAACGGGCGACCCAGGAGACAAAGGGTCGCAAGAGGAACTGCAGGCGGTAGGGCATTCAATACCGAAAACCACAAACAGTCTGATAGTATGACAATAGCAAGGTAGATCGTGTGGGGGAACACTCCGGACCGTGCGAACAACATGAGACAGAGCGAGGCCTGGAAAGGAGACTGAGAGGAGCGGACAAGTGATGGTGGGGGAATCGTGCTCAAGAAGGTCGAGGAAACGACGTAGAGAGACACAAAAAAACACAAAACAAAAAAGCATAGACGAAGCACAATAAGTCAAACGCAAGAAACAAAAAGAAACAAAAGAGAAAAGGCACACATAAGACAAGACCACAAAAGTCCCGACCCGCGAAAAAACGGAACTCGATCTCAAAGCAAAAAAGAACCAACACACGAAACTCCATGCAATTGAGCTAAAAAGCAAATTCAATCTCCACGAGAGCACTATAAAAAAAACACAAACCGCACGCAAAGTAACGCACCTCTTACTCACTTTCACTCTCTGCTACTACCCTCACTCTTACCACCTCACCTCTGAACTCCACTTCACTCTCTCACACCGTCCACTTCTTTTACTCACTCACTCTCTCGACACTCACTCACACTCACACCCGCAATCACTCTCACTCACACTCACATCCCTCTCCTCCATACCACTCCTCACACACTCTCACACTCACCATCCTCTACACTCATTTACTCTCTCTCTCACACACACTCATCCTCCCACTCACTCTCGCCCACTCTCTCCTCACTCACTCTCACCCGACTCACTCTCCTCACTCACTCACTCTCTCACTCACACTAAATCACTCTCTCACTCACACTCACACACTCACTCACCCACTCACTCTCACACACACTCTCTCACACACTCCCACACCTCACGCCTACTTCTCAGCACACTCACTCACAATCACTCACCTCACTCACACTCCCTTCTCACCTCACCCTCACACTCACTCTCCCCTCACACTCTCTCACTTCACACACACCCCTCTCTTCCATCATCTCCTACCCCTCCCATCTCACCTTCTCTCACCTCACTCTTCAATCTCTCACACTATTACTTACGACACTTCACACTCGCTCTTCTATCGCTCTCCTACACACTCCACTTCACTCTCACTCACTCACTGAACGACAGAGTAAAGAAAAAAATAAAGAAGGAGAGAAATAATGACTTGAAAAATAAGGAAAAGAGACAAAGTAAAATAATCCAACACGACGGAGAAATAATCATGATAGAAAAAAATCAAGAATGAAAAAGAAAGAACGCCAAAAGATCACGGAAAACACGGCACAAATTAAGACGAACTCAAACAACACACAAAAAAAAAAATAAAAAACAAAAGCAAGAAAAAAAAGGAAAGAAAAGAACACGAAAGAACTAACAACAAATATTTATAAAAAGCGCACAGAACGGAAAAACATCACACACACCATAGCGTCTCACCCCCACGCTCTCACTCACTCACCTCATACACGCACCTCACCGCACGCACGTCTCACACGCACCTCAATCACGTCACGCAACACACACTCACATCTCACACCTCCACTCAACGCACTCTCACCTCACCTCACTCACCGCGCACACGCACCTCTTCACACTACCTTCACGCCGCCACGTCTCTCAACACGCACGCCTCTCTCACACTCCCGTCCACACACACACGTCACTCGCACTCACACACCACGCACGCTCCACTCTCACACTCGCTTACAACTCCCGGCACGCGCGCACACTCCACAATTCCCGCCGCGCACACTACCACGCACACGCTCGGCACACGCAGGCACTGTGCTTGCCTCCGCACGCACACACACCCCTGCGCACGACGCTCACCTCACGTGCCCCAAGCGCGCCTGACTCGCCACGCAAGCAGGGTCGCTCACCACACGCAAGCACGCGCGCACTCACACCTCACTGTGCACACGCACTCGCACACCTCAGCACCAACCTATAAGAACCAACACAACGAATGAATGCGAAGTCACCGACGCCGGCAGTCAGCGCAAGACATCAAGACGAATAAGCACGCCCTAGAGACCGCAGGAGTCCAAACGAAAGAATCTTCAATATAGCGAAAAAAGATAAATAAAGATAACACCAAGGGGAGAACCGGAATACAACCGAAAGACGTAGAAAGAGAAAAGGGCTCACGAGAGAGAAAAGACCCTGCGTAGAAAAAAGAAAGAGAATAAAAATGAAAGAGATGCGAAGGAACGAGAAAGTGACTACACTACAAGCAAAGGACCGAAAGAGAAGAAAACTAAACATAAAATACAAAGAACGAAACGTAGAAAATAATAAAAAGCCGAACAAAACAATAAACAAAAGAAAGAACCAGCAAGGTAATCGAGTCTCACCAACATCACGGTAACATCACTAACGCGTACCGCACCGCACTCACGACGCACTCAAGGCGCTCGACAACTACACTGACACTGCGCTCACACTCACTCAATCTCTCACACTCACTCACTCACTCAATCTCTCACACACAGTCACCGAACATCTCACCGTCGTACTCAAACGGCACTCGCAAACCGCTCGCTGCACATCTACACGGCGCGCACACCACACGCCGCTCACTGTCGACCGCTCACGTGCCTACAGCAATGCATCCATCTCACACGCACCCTTACTCACGCACTCCACACCACTCACGTCACTCTCACACTCACACTCTCACCTCACACTCTCACTCTCACTCTCACTATCACTCACACTCACACTCACACTCACGCACGCTCACACTCAGCTCGCACCTCACGCTCCGCACTCCACACGCACGCTCAACCTCATCACTCTCTTCACACTCACTCACCCTCACGTCCACTCACTCACACGTCACTCACTATCCACTCACACCTCACATCACGCACTTCACACTCCACTCACTCACGCACTCACTTCTCACAACTCTCCGACACTCACCTCTCACTCACTCACACACTCTCCTCTCACACTCCCTCTCTCACACTCATCACTCTCTCACTCACTCACTCTCACACTCCCCTCTCTCTCCACTCACACATCGACTCCACTCACTTCCTCTCCCACTCACTCTCAACTCACTCGCACACACCACTCACTCACACCCACTCCCTCTCAACACTCCCCTCACTCACACATCTCTCACACTCATTCACTCTCTCACCTCATTCACGCTCTCTTACACACACACTCTCTCTCTCTCTCATTCACACTCTCTCACTCACACTCTCTCACACTCACTCTCACACTCACACTCACTCACTCACTCACACACTCTTTCTCTCTCTCTCACTCTCTCACTCACCCACACACACACACACAAACACACACACACTCTCTCACTCTCACTCTCTCACACACACTCTCCCTCACACACACTCTCTCACTCACTCACTCACTCACTCTGTCACACACACTCACACTCTCACTCTCTCCCTCACACTCACACTCTCACACACACAAACACACAAACACACAAACACACACACACTCTCACACACTCACTCACAACTCACACACACACGCACACACACTCTCCTCTCTCACACACCTTCCTTTCCCGCACTCACTCACTTCACCTCATCACTCACTCACTCACTCACTCACACAAACACACACACTCACTCTCTCACACACACACACTCTGAGCTGCATTACCCTGTGTCTGATGTGTTGTGATGCAGATAGTGTTGTCCAGACCCGCGCGGCCCGCCAGAGGGAAGAGACGCCGCGTCGTCCGGTAGATCCGACTGTACTCTCCCACCAACACCAGCACTGTTGCCACGGCAACACCGTCTGCGCCGCACTGTGAAGAATCTCCAGGATTCGCTCCTCCTCCATCTGTTTGTGTTCGTTCACCGTCTGTTACCACGAATGCGACTGATGTTACATTGTTACATTTTCAAACAGTTACCAGGCAACCAATGATGACTATTGTTAAATTGTTGCAGCAGTTTAGGATTAGTTATTGTTTGTTAACTCTTGCTTATTGTTTCATGACTGAGGTCCAGTGTGATTGACAGCTCTGATTAAAAGGAATAATTCAGGCAAAAATGAAAATGTGCTCATCCTCAGGTATTCCCGAACAGGATAGTTTACGTTATCATTCTTTTTCTTCACCTCAGTTTGGATGAAAGTGTCCCACTGGGGCAATCACTTTCTCATCATGGATCCTCGTCAGTGAATGGGTGCCGTCAGCAGAGAGTCCAAACTAGTGATGCACCGAATATTCGGCAACCGAAATAGTCAGCCGAACTAGCACTCAAAAAAACCCCCATAAAAATGTTCCGACCAATGACGTGACACGATCAACTAGAGGGTGCACACTAATCCAAGCAAACATGTCGTCGTGTGGACCTTAATCTGTCGAGCGAGACTGTCTTTAGTGCTGCATCTCATGTCTCAGGGAGAAGTGAAGGGTTGCGTCCGATGATTCAATGGAAAATGGCCTTAATTATTACCCAACGAGACCCTCATGCTTTCCTTAAACCTGCATTACATGGTATTCTGACGCGCTGCACGAACCGTAGCGAGTTCAGAGTCAACGCCCCCCCCGAGAAAATCTAGCCTACTCTCAGCTGCTCGTCACATTTTTTAAATAAAATAAGAAAAGATTATAATAATTACAAAAGCCGCTATTAATCCATTTATTCGAAACATTCCACATGTGTTCAAATTGGGATCTGTATATTTTCTAATGTTTTAAAATAAGTCTCTTCTGCTCAGCAAGGCTGCATTTCTTTAATGCAGTAAAATAAGGGGGTCTCAAAGATAGCCAAAAAATATTATTTACCTAATTGTGCTTTGTTGGAATAATGTTCTGCTAAAATGTTTAAAAGAAAGTGTGTGTAAATAAGTATTTTTTAAGTGTTGTTTTGTCCTTTATTTTTTATTTGAAAAGCTAGACAAAACAGTTAAAGCACATTTTGGCGATTTAATTTATGCAATTGTGGAAATATATGCAGACACAATTAGAAAACAACGATCCTAATAGGCTTCCTCCAGTAAAGAAGTGTTCTGGTGTGAATCAGGAGAGAAATCTGCACAGATCAAGCAGCGTTTAAACAGCTCTAAACACATATGTGTCTGATTCTGATGAGAGAGACAACAGCAGAACACTTTTTCACTGGAGAAAGCGTTATTATGGATTATGGACTCGTATTTCTTGATTTTAGTTTTTGTCTTCTCCAGATGTTAACTGATGGACTGGAGTGCTGTGGATTATTGTGATGTTTTTATCAGCTGTTTGGACTCTCATTCTGACGGCACCCATTCACTGCAAGTGTATATTTTTTGGGTGTACTGTCCCTTTAAGATTTCACTCCCATCAGGTGCACGTTTGTGTCCAAAAATCCCTCAGACACTGAGACGGACCAAACGACTCATGTTATTCTTTAAAAACCCATAATGCACCTCATGAACCGCTTTCAGCCCTAGATTCAGTCAGTAATGGCGCCCTCAGTAACACGCCTCGAATCGCACTCATCACTCAAGGTTTTGTCTTTGCAGGGCCATATATATGTTTTTTTCCCCTCCTATGTGTAAATGTGTGTGTGTGTGTTACAGGAGTGTATCTGTAGGTTTTAGGGGCTTTAGTCGTGGATCTGCACAGAGCTCAACACAGGCACAAGATTAATACTGAATATTTAAAATAATGATTTAATAATGAGGCTGATTATGCAATTTTACTATTGAATTTATGTATATATGTACAGTTTTAGTATTTTATTTTGTACACCTTTTTTAGGGAAAAAATGATCAATTTGTAAAATATTTCTCCTGCAGAGAAACCTTTCCTTTCTCATATTCATGTTTGATCTGTAAAGAAAACACTGAGAATTGTGAAGAAGTAGCATTTCCTTTTTTTTTATTTAACAAATTAAAACGTTTTAAATGATGAAAGCTCTCTTCTGATTATTTTATGTCACTGTTTAGACGTCACCTGCCAAAACTGTAAGTTGTTCTGCTTCAGAACATGAAATATTTCTTTATAAGATGGAGAGAAAAAATGTTTTTGTTTCTAAATATTTCACTAACACTGTCCTGTTTGTTAACTAGCTCTGTATATCACTTTTTAAGAAGAAACTAAGCTGCTTAACTATCGTAGAGAAAACTTTAGGAACTAAATGAAGCTGATCAAACAAACTAATGTCCATATGACAATAATATATAATGCTTTAAGGCAATGCATATTCTTAAAGGATTCAAGTATGAAGATAAGCATCAAACAAACTGATTTCGAGCCCTTCGTTTATTTTTTGATATTCATATTTAGCATTATACTACAAAATTTCTAATCGAGAATATATATTTTTAATTGCACGAGCAAAACGCGCTATAATTGAAAGGAAAAAATACATTACATTTTTTTTAAAACATGTAAAATAGATTTTACAAAAATCTACAAAGCCACAAAAAGTCAAATCTACAAAAATATAAAAATCTACAAAAAAAATCTACAAATTTTTACAAAGCCACAAAAATGTAAAACCTACAAATAAACTACAAAAATGTAAAAATACAAACCCACAAAAAAATATATATACATTAAAAACAAATCTAACAATCCTTATCCAATAATCCTAATGACTGGAAAATGTAACTGGAATGTATTGTGAGGGAATGCCAGGAAAATGTGTGGAATGCTGTGAACTTTCAAAACAACAACAACAACAAGAAACAGATTTCTGGAAGCATTTTTTATTATCCAGCGATGCATTTGAAATTCTCTATTGGAAAATGATCATAATTGGTGGACACATTAATAACACAATAACGGTTACAAGCGATCGCTCATGAGAACGAGCTGTACTTACACACACAGCGTCTCCTCGCCTTCAAAACAAAGCCTGAGGATCAGGAAGGAAAGGGCTTAAGATCAGAACTCTTTCAGACGCTGGGTTTGAGGAGAGCATCTGCACGCTGAAGCTTTAGGAGGCTCTGTAGTGTGGGGACGGTTGCTCTCGACACTCAGCAGAAAAACAGAAGGGCGGCATGAGAAACAGAGCTTCCTTCACTCTCTCGCTCTCTCTCTCCTCACGCCAGACCGATGGCTTTTATTTGGAGAGTTTCTTCATCCTCTGGTCCAGCGCGGAGAAGTTCTCCTCCACAGCCAGCAGGTTCTCCTTCATGGTCTGCTGGACCTGCGAGTGAAGGACGGCATGCTTAACTCTGGTTTGCACTCAAATATAATGGCCCACAGAATATTTTGTTATATGAATATCTGAACAGGCAAATAAGCGTGGTTTACATATTTATAACCGCTAAGAGGCGTTTGTTAGGCACCGAGTGTTTAAATTCACTGGAACCACGGCTGCCGGGGTCTACTGCCTTTTTATTTAAAACGGGTTATCATATACGTAGTAAGATTTCACAAAATAAAACAAAGCAAATAAAATATAATGATATTAATAAAAACATTATTCATCCACCAATCAATGTAGTTCCTCAGAAACGGTTGTAGTTGCAACAAAGTGGTTGCCGAGCAACACACAAACGTAAACAAAGGTGTGTGTTACTTTGTAGCGTCATTCACAACAGCTTCGACCGCGGCTCAGCCAATCAGAGCCAAGCACCGGAACGCTCCGTTTTATAAATCAAAATAAAGATCAGACCCTCAACTTTTAAAAAAAATCGGTTTTATCCCTAGCTCAAACGCCTGTTTTTTGTTATAAACACTTGAAACGTAGGTCGGTTCATAAAAAAAGCCTTCTTGAGCAAAAAAAAGCAGAGGAAATTGCATTTTTTTTCATCAAATACTAACATCTGATCATGTCAGTAATATTATCAAAGCAAACAAGCGCAGTAGATGGCTTCAGTCAGCGCTCCCCAAAGCTTGCTGGATCCACATTTCACTCGCTAGCATCAGGCCCTTTTCATTTAGAAGCAGTTAGGGGTGTAACGTACACAAACATGACGATTCTTCCGGGACTACAGGAAGCTCACAATTAACAACAGAGACCAAACTTCAATTCAATTGCTATTTATTTTTAGCTATAATAATCAACACTCTAATTAAAAATTTGTATGCAAACATGTAAATCGCACATAACGCCGTTTATAAATTAACTATTTGTTGTTGAAACAGACCTCATTTACACAGTGGCTGTCATAACTTGTTTCATAACAGAGTTATTGAAACACATTAAATGATTAAGGCATCACGAACAGGTAAAGTGAAATATGAGTATATAGTCTAATATTTAGTGAAATGCTCTTCTCTAGTAAATAACGAGCTGTAGACACTGATGATGAAATGCTCTTTTGTATACAAGCTGTTTTATTGAGGTCTTTCTGCAAGTGAAACACTGATTGAATGATTACACGAGGCGTGGTTTGTTCATTCCTGTATATTTTTTGTGTTAAGACTAGTAATAATCTGTCGCGCCTCATCAAAGAGCGCCAAAACGGCATTTATTGTCTGAATTTCCTGAAAAAAATGTAACGATTTGTTTGGTACACATGCGTACAGAACCGAAAAAATAAATGTAACGTTACACCTCTAGCAGTTAGTGTTGATGATCGCATTATTTTTCATATGCATATGCTTTCATACGAGATCGCTTGTTTCTGCATCTTCCTGGTCTGTGTATTTGATCGACTCATTCAGGAGAGGCGTAATAGCACCCCCTAGCGTATAACACAAGGATTAAAGTTCCGTCGGTTCCGTCAGTTCATAAAGAGAGTCACTTGCTTCATTCCTGAATGAATTCAGCCGTTCGAACGAATCAATTGAATGAATGATTCAGCCGTTCGAGCGAATCAATCGAATGAATGATTCAGCCGTTCGAACGAATCAACCGAATGAATGATTCAGCCTTTCGAACGAATCAACCGAATGAATGATTCAGCCGTTCGAACGAATCAACCGAATGAATGATTCAGCCTTTCGAACGAATCAACCGAATGAATGATTCAGCCGTTCGAACGAATCAATTGAATGAATGATTCAGCCGTTCGAACGAATCAACCGAATGAATGATTCAGCCTTTCGAACGAATCAACCGAATGAATGATTCAGCCGTTCGAACGAATCAATCGAATGAATGATTCAGTGATAAAATCAGTGACTTGCCGCCACCTGCTGGCGGATTAGTTTCATTTTTAGCGTATAATTTCAGTTATTTAAATCATATTTCTGTATTCAAAATTGTATATCTCCACATTCATTTAATTGCACTCATGCTACCTCTGAGCCTCATTAAACATCTGAAAATGTACCTACAAGCCACTTTTGTGTTCTTCTGTGCCACCTCTGTAGTACAAATTAATTAATACTAATTTCATATGATTGGTAACTTATTTGTCTTATCCCTGATAACAGCAGAAACATGGAAAATTCGGTGTTTGGCGGGGAAAGAGTTAATGCGGGGAGTGTTTGCGTCAGTTGTGTTCGAGGACAGACCTGCGTGAGCAGAGTGCTGTTGTCCTTCAGAGAGTTGTTGATCATCTGCTGCGTCGTGTCCAGATGGGTCAGCAGCTGCCCGAACTGCATCGCTGCACCACAAAACGAGAGATCAAAAACATATCATAATACACACATTTTTTGTGTGTGTATTTAAGCCCCAAAGCAAGCATCTGAGTGAAGTGTGTTGAGGATACCCTGCTCGTGCAGCTCTCGGACGGCCAGCAGTCTCTGCAGCAGCTGCGGGAGAGAGGTGGCCATCGCATCCCACTTCTGCACCACATCATACAGCTGAGACACCTGCACACAGCACACAGACCAGACTCGTCAGTCAGCTCGTTAACTCCAGGACTGTCTCTATGCTGACCGCAGGACGCACCTTGTTCTGGGTCTCTGCGTCCTCGATGGCTGCCTTGTGCTTGGCGATTTCATTCATCTTCCCCAGAACGCTCTGCAGAAAAAACAAAGACAAGCACTCAGCGTCGACTGCACTCGCAATAACAGCTCCGATTAAACACGACGTTCACACAAATTATTATACTTTTATTTTATTTTATTATATATATATTTTTTTTTTTACATTTATTTAAAATAACTAATTTAAATGAATTCAAGTTAATAAATAAATGAATTATAGTACGCAGTTCATAAAATAATCACAATAAACTGATTATTAGATTTTGGATTAATAATAAACATATAAAAAAAAATAAAAAAAAGTAGTATAAGTTAATAGTATAGGAGTTAGTAGTATAATAATAATACATGATTACTAATAATAAAATCTTTGGTGCTAACATAATTTATATAACAATTAATATATAATAATAAGACAATTATAATAATATCAACTCTTTTGCTGCTACCAGACATCATAACACATATCATCCTTGCAAATGATAAAAACTATTTAACTAATCATGTAATAATATTTCAATGATTAATAATAATCAAATATGTAGATGCTACAGAGCCAAAACATCAGATCATTTTGATATACATGTACATATTTTCAAAGTATATTCTGTATGAGTGTATTTATATATATGCATAATAAATATACACAGAACACACACATACAGTATATTATGTAAACAAAACTTTTATTTTGGATGTGATTAATCGTTGGACAGCACTAGTTATTTTACATTTGGTTATTCAATTTCTGTACCTGAATACTGTTAGACTTACCTGAAAAATACAAAGCACTGTTTATTTCATTTGTATCTTTTTTCTATTATATCTATCTTGTAATTTGTTTGTTTTCTATGCTGATTTACTCACCTACAAAATCACCCCAATCATTGATTATGTTTTTCCAAATAGAGCTATTCAAGTCATGTGGTGATTTTTTTTTTTCATATCGCAGAAAAACTAAATATCGCAATGTGAGTTCTTCCGATATCGTACAGCCCTAATTATAAACATCACGCACAAAACTATGCATTTTAAAAAACAAAACCTGTGAACTCTTATCAGCCCATTTTTTTATACGGGATAGATCAGTTTTCTATTTGTTCAGATGCTGAAAAATTCATAAAGACAAAACTAGGAGCATGATGAACTGCTGCAAAGATGAACTTGTGTCATTTAATGGCATGAGTCTCAGTGTGAACAAGCCTTTAAAGGGTTAGTTCACCCGAGAATTAAAGTTCTGTCATTAATTGCTCGCCCTCGTGTCATTCCAAACCTGTAAGACCTTCGTTTATCTTCAGAACACAAATTAAGATATTTTTGATGAATTCTGAGTGCTCTCTGACCCTCCCATTGACAGCAAGGATCCTAACACGATCAACCCACAGAAACATAGCAAGGACATCGTTAAAATAGTCCGTGTGACATCAGGGGTTCAACCGTAATTTTGCGAAGCAGCGAGAATACTTTTTGTTGCCAAAAGAAAAAAAACTATGTTATTCAACAATTCGTCTCTCCACGTCACCCTATAGCGCCATTTTGGAGAGTGTATGCAACATATGTACGCGGATACACGGTTTATGTTATGCTTTGATCTGAACGTAAACAGTGTATCCCCCCACCCCACGTTTACATACGTTCTACTTGCACACAAAAATCTATTTTGGAATATTCGCCGAATTTAAAATAAAATCACATCTCCGAATGCAAAAACTTGCCTTCGCAATTTAGGTGTGCGTCAGGGCAGCTTATCAGTGGCGGCACTATATGCGATTACTATTTAAATGTCGTGCATTTTTTGAATGCTTTTGTTAACCATTCGATTTACGCGCACTATATGGCGCTGCTGCGTTGTTCATTACAAATATTGCGGAAAAAGAGAACATCAATGCGGAGGAGATCTTGTTTACGTCAAAACTAAAAACCAAGCCGTTCACACAGAACGCATATTTCGCGTATTTTCTAGAGGGACATCTATCACTGTTGCACTTGCGTCTCGCACAAGAGAGCCGCATTGTTTAGAAAGCCATGTAAAATTAATTTAAGTTCAACTTTTAAAAAACATGTCCCGAGACTTTATAGTGTTTTTTTTTTCCCCATCCCACTGCAACTCGTTTTTTTAAATGAAAAATGTACTCTGTGTTATTGGCTTTCGGCCCTTTGTATTAAACTATGAATACATACATTATGCTGTTTTGTTTATAGTTTTTTAAGCAACTTAATTATCAGTGTTACAAACCTTATTGAAACATTATGCACTTTTTTCTTCTTCAACAGATAGTCATGTTATCTTATGCTTTGAATAAACGTGCATTAGTAATATTTTGCTCGATGCGCTCTCTTGTGGCCTCAGGAGAGAATCCAAAAGCTTTTCTTCACCCTAACTGAAATTATGCATTTTTGATCATATTTAAGTACAAAATTCGAATTTAGTTTCAGCCATTCCCCAGCCCATTTGACACTCTCCAAAAAGGTGCTATAGGGAGGAGACGAATTGTTGAATAAAATCATTATTTTTGTTTTCTTTGCACACAAAATTATTCTCATAGCTTCATAAAATTAAGGTTGAACCACTGAGGGCCACATGGATTATTTTAATGATGTCCTTGCTATGTTTCTGTGCGTTGATCGTGTTAGGATCCTTGCTGTCTATAGGAGGGTCAGAGAGCTCTCGGATTTCATCAACAATATCTTAATTTGTGTTCTGAAGATAAAATAAGGTCTTACAGGTTTGGAACGACAAGAGAATGAGTACTTAATGACAGAATTTTCATTCTTTGGTGAACTAACCCTTTAAAGGCCAAATGAAGGAACACACTTGAACGGTTGGTCAGGGTCTGGTTTCACCTGTATCCTTCTTCCACCTTTCCAGCGGGCAGGCATCCAGCGCAACCGACCCGTGCCTGTCCGCAGCTCTATAGTGTCCTTCAGACAGGCAAGAGACCTGATCACATTACCCCTCCACTTGTTCTCACAGCCACAATGCAAGTTTTCCATGGGTATTGCCATGCTTTTTTTATGCTATGGTTGTATGTTTTTGCCACTGCATGTTTAAAACTCCTTTTTTTATTTCATAATGGACCCCGGACCTCAAACCCAGTCATAAGTGGGTCAATTTTGTGAAATTGAGTTATACATCATCCAAGCTGACTACATATAGCTTTCCAGTGATGCTGGTTTGTTAGATATACCTATTTGGCTTGATAACTATTTGAAAATCTGGAATCTAAAGGTTGTAAAAAAAAAAATCTAAATATTGAGAACATCATCTTTAAAGTTGTCCAACTGATGTTCTTAACAATGCATATTACTAATCCAAAATGAAGTTTTGATATATTTACGGTAGGACATTTATAAAATATCTTTATGGAACATGATCTTTTCTTAATATTCTTATGATTTTTGGCATAAAAGAAAATCTATAATTTTGACCCATACAAATGTATTTTTGGCTATTGCTACATATACCCCAGCGACTCCAGGGGATCACAAATGCATCTCTCGTGTGTAAAGACTTGTAATTTTAATAACGGATGTGCTGTTATAATGATGAGTGTGTGTTTTACCATCAGACGGCTCCTGAACCCCCAGAGCTGAGCTGACCCCTACGACACACACACACCCACCACACACACACACACACCAGCACCACCCACCCACCACAACACTACACACACACCCAGAGCCGATATTCAGTGAAAGACTAATAACAGTCTAAAAAAATATATTTTTTTTTAATTAACAGTTTATTGACCTTTACCAAAAAAATCGAAAAACGAAAAAGTTTTCAGGCTTTAATGGGCCTCATGTTCTGATTAATAGGAGAAATGAGGAAAACAACCTGCTCAATTTTATTAAAAAAATTGAATTTGGTGCAGATCGGTAATAGACTTTAAAACATGATTGATGGAGAATCAAGCAAAGCTGAGCTGTTTCAGTCCAGTAAGTGTTCATCTGGAGATATTACTGCAGTTATTCTGACGATTACTTTTCTCCAAATCAGTCCAAGATTTGCGACGAGCTGGACGTTTCTACAATTAACACGTAAAAGATCTTTTACACTGGATAACCGTCATCAAGAACTATTAATCAATGCAGAAGGACATGCAATTAGATTGAGTGTGAAACAGGCTTACAGCATTTTTGAGCATTTAGAGGGTTAGAAATCATCCAGTGCTATTGATCGTGTCTCACGCACGCTGTTTTTCTTTCTTCTTCTCTTAGCCGGCTCCGCGCCGTCTCACAGTTCGGCCCAGCCGTCTCTCCAGCTCGGCCCTGCGTCACACCAAGAACGTCTGCGTCACACGGCCACAGGAATGACATCACCCTGGGTGTTTTTCAAAAGCCGACTTTAGCAACTTGTGAACCTCTCTTGCTCCGGTCGGCGTGGAGCTGTAGATAATCCCCCGTCCGTCTCGGTCCGTTGGGTGCCCTGTCTTGCTTTTCTGCACCCGCTCCGCTCCTCACCCCCCCGACCACCTCCAGCTGATGCAGCAACGCCTGGGTTTTGCCCCCCCCAACTACAGAACGCTCAGCTTTGTTAGAGAAATCTATGACGAAGAATGTTTGCGGACAAACCGTTTTCCATGACTAAAACAACACTCATGTTCCATCCATCCCCCTATTTTTAATGCGCATTTTGAGTTATTTCGCAAAGACCGAGTATTTAACTCCAAATTTGAATAACATCCCTTAATTAATTTGCTTTGAATGTTACAGCCTCGCTAGGTGGTTTTTGACTTGCGCAAAAAGGGGTGTTGAGTTGCGATATGTTAGATGAATGCATTTTGCGAATAAATTCCTCCAAGTGCATCAAAAAAGTCATGTGACTTTGTGCTATGGGACAGCAAAACCTGACTAACCAGCGGACTGATCTCATTCCATACATTGACATTGTTATTGTAAGTTCGGAATGCACGAGTAAAGTCTATCAGCAAAGCATTTCTGTATAATTGCCTCCCAGAAATGTCTTACACGACTGCGCTCCCAAACAGCAGCATCCACCTCCGAAAGCAATGACTGCATTTATTGTGTTTCATCTGCTCGCTCAGAGGCGCAAGTCATTTTATTATATATGAAAATTATTATATTCTCCTACTTTTCTTAGTGATTTATAGTGTCAGTTTATCAGGAAGTGACGATTTTGTTCTCTTTGACTTGTTGGACGGAAACGACGCTTGTTCGCAAATGTTTTATGCGATATTCCAGCTTTGCGCATAAGTTAAATTCGCAATTTTGGATGGAAACCCGGCTAATGACGAGAGGACAATTAGGTCATTAAAAGACAACTGTCTGTGACTATATCAACATGCAATAGCAGTGACAATAAAAGGCAAGACTAAAATGTATTTTATTTAATGTAACTTTACCAAAATCTTGGTTACACTTTATTTTAAGTTGTCCTTGTTACAGTGTACTTATACTTTCGTACAGTAAAAAAAAATATTATTAACTACATGTACTTACTAGGGCTGGGTAAAAAATATAGATATCTCATTTTTAATCGATTCTCGTTTTTAAGAAACGTTATTGATTCTTAAATCCCAAGAATCGATTAGTCTAGCCTGTTTTCAGTTAATGGACGGAACATTGAAGGGCACTTCCCATCCAATATATCGCAATAAGCATTGTACTTTGGTACTTTTAATATGAAACAAAGTCTCAGATTTCAAATTCTGTCCATTGTATTGCAGTATTTAAACAATAAATGCTGTTTTGGCGCTGTTTAATGAGGAGTGACAGATCGCTGTAGTGCCTTAGTGAACTGATCGTCTCCTCTGCTTTAATACTAGTTATAGCACAAAATAAACATGACTAAACATCCGAAGGTAAGTTAAAAGAAAGAGTATAACTTTACTATCCGTACCCTGTCTCGTGTAATCGCTCAATCAGTGTTTCAGCCGCGCAAAGACGTCAATATAACGGCTTGTAAACAATGTCACGTAACGTCACATTTACCTCAGAAAACATATTCGGTGACCATAAACTCATTAGTAAGCTAGAAAAATAAACTGTAGAGATATATTTTTGCTAAATATATGCACCATATAATTTATAATAATTATAATTTTAATAATTTATGCATTTAGCAGACGCCAAAGCGACTTACAGTGCATTCAGGATATACATTTTTTACCAGTATGTAAAAAATATAACATTTATAATAATAAATATAACCATATAACATATTCATTATCATTTTTACTGTTCTTCAATGTTTAATTTATGTTTTAATAAATGCAAAGTTTTTATTACAGCCACTATTTAAATGTTCATATTAAAAAAACGAATTGAAGTACAAATATTATGTAATTGTAAGTTTATTATTATTAAAACTTCATTAAGTGTAATTTACAAATCAGTCAATTTTAAACTTCAATATTATAGTAATGTAGTGCCAGCTGACTCATGTATATTTTACAGCATTAGTTGAGAGATTTTTTTTTGGCATGTACTGTACCTGATATGTATCCAAAATAATCAATATTGAATCGAATCGGTAATCGAATCACAAGCTTGTGAATGAGAATCGAATCGAATTGTGAAATTTGTGTCAAAACCCTGTCCTAGTATTTACTCTATGGTTAGGGTTAGGATGAGGGTTTGGCTTAGGGTTACTTGCATGTACTTGCTGTTATTATATGTTAAATGCATTAAAATAAAGTGTTACCATCTCTTTTGTAATTTTTGATGATAAAAGGAGAAGACTAAATTTTACGGACTGCTGTATATGCGCAAGCATTCATGTTTGTGGTTGCCAGATATCAAGAGTTCAAATCCCCCAATCTGAGCTTCTCTGTTAAAAGGATATGTTTTCTGCCAGGTTTTTTACTTAACTTATGCAATCTGGCAACCATGTGCTCGCTCTACATTGCAAAAGCGTCTATGATGATCTGAAAACAACGACAAACATGGATCTCGAGTATATTGTTTGCGATTGCTGAATAAATGCACTTAGGTGTGGCAATAAGAATCTTTAGTTTAACCATTATACAGCATGACGAAAATTTTAGATGTTTTCACTGACTACAACTAAACTAAAATGCTCAGACATTAAAACTTGACTAAAACAAAACAGGGGAAGGTTGACTAAATGAAAAAACTAAAAAGCACAGGACTAAGACTAAATTGACCCCCTGAGACCCTGCATCCTCATATGAGGACATTATATTTTAGTGAATTTCTCTGAGACTATACATGCCACAGTTTTAAGTCTGGATGTCCTGTACGGAGCACATTCAGGGCTTTTCAGACATACTAAATGTTTGGATGTTTCTCCTTGGGTCTTCAAAAACGTCTGATATTAATTTAGTGACACTCTTATGGAAATTAGGGCTGGACGATATGGCCAAAAATATTATAATGACGATATATTCTTAATTCGGTCCGATACGATATAATCCAATATCGATATGAACACTATTTTAAAAAGCCTCGTAAAAACTGCCAAGAACGTCCACAACAGATGTCTGTGCATACAAATTTATGAAAAATTAATTTGCCAAGTCTCTGACACCTCATTTAAACCATATAATATTTTAGAAAAAAAAACAGCACAAATAAATTAATGTTCACCTTTTATTTGTATTTAGCCTTCATACAAACAAGAAATGTGAAATCACTGTCAAATAAACATCTCAGACTTACCTTATTAATGATTAATATCTTCTAACATACCAGTCAAAATTTTTTGAACAGTAAGATCTTTAATGTTTTTAAAGAATTCTCTTCAGCTCACCAAGCCTGCATTTATTTGATCAAAATACAGTAAAACATTAATATTGTGAAATATTATTTCAGTTTTAAAATAATTGATTTCTATTTGAAATATTTTAAAATGTAATTTATTCCCTTGATTTCAAAGCTATATTTTAGCATCATTACTCCAGTCACACAAATCCTTGAGAAATCATTCAAATATTCTGATTTGCTGCTGCTAAAATCATTTAATTATGATGTTGAAAACACCGAGTAGATCTTTGCAGTTTCTTTGATGAATAGAAAGTTCAGAACAGCATTTATCTGAAATAGAATCTTTTGTAACATTATAACTGTCTTTACTCTCACTTTTGATCAATCTAATGCATCCTTACTAAATAAAAGTATTAATTTCAAAAAAAAGAAGAAAGAAAGAAATCATACTGACTCCATAATGTTACAAAAGCTTTTTATTTCAGATAATGCTGATTCTTGGATCTTTCTATTCTCAAAGATCCTGAAAAAAAAATACTCACTGATATGAAAATTCAGGGCAAATGATACTGATTCTGAAGATCATGTGACACTGGACTGGAGGAAGGAGCTGAAAATACAGCTGCACATCACAGAAATACATTACAGTTTAACACAGATTCACATAGAATTTTTGCTGTACTTTGGATCAAATAAATGCGACTTGGTGAGCATAAGAGAATTCTTAAAAAAAAAAAAAATCTTACTGTTCAAAAACCTTTGACTGGTGATGTAGGACGGCTGATTATTGTTATAGATTTAAACAAATGTGCTTCAGCAGATAAGAATATGAACAGTGCTCAGAGTTTTCAGAAAAAAAAGAACAACAACAAAACAAAAAACATGCTGCTAGAGACGGCTTATGAAATTCAAACGGCGTGTCTGCCGCAGGCAGGCGCTGTGGAGAGCGGCAGAATAACGGTTTTCTCCAGTACCGGCTTAAACAAAGCAGCTCCGCTCACAGACTCTACTTTATCAGATAAAAATTCAAAATGTCATCGAAAAAACTTTTCCTGAAGGCCATTCAGGTTCCCTTCATAGATACTGTGCTCATGTTTATTCAATGAATTCAAACGCCACAAATAAATCAGTGTTTGGGAAACACTGGTAATGTATATTGAGATATCAGAAATTTGTTTAAAAATCGTATCACCGTTATTGAAAAAATTTATATCGCGATACATATTGATATTGACTTATTGTCCAGCCCTAATGGAAATATGATATTTGTAATTATATTTATATCTGACTAACTTTTAAACTGTGTGTCATAAATCAACAATCAGGAAAATGTTATGGGGTTTCAAATCAAAATATGACTTTCTGTTTCGAAACCGGAGGTTTATTTCATACATGTCCTCATATGAGACTAAAAGCATGTTTATTACACATTTTGGGAGACACAACAAATGAATAGGGAAAGAAATTATATTTCAATATTCCTATGAAATATTATATATTATTATAAAATCTTGTCAATATTACTCCCATTCTTACACTTCTTTTTTCATTCCAGAGAATGATGTACATTTGTACATCACAAAATAGATTTAGTTTATAGATACATTATATATAATGAGAAAACCTGTTTATGGACATTTTACACACATTTTGCATATAGAAAAATGGTATATCAAATAATTATGTTATAACATAGTTGAGAATCATCTTTATACAAATTTTGGTTAAAAAAAATCCTGAAAACTAAAAATGTATTGGTGATTTAAATAAAATCTATTGTTTTTGCCTATGCATGTTCATTCATGTCTTTTTTTTTTTTTTTTAAATTGAGTCCCGATGTCCAAGGATGTAGCATAACTTATGAATGAAATATTAATTTTTTAATTTTTTTAGTGCTCTAAACAATGTAATGACATGAAAACATTTTCCTAAAATGTTTTGCCAGGTCTCAAGAGGTTATAGCACAGCCACTGACACTACTTCCCTTGCATCATTTCTGTGTTTATTTGTAGCTCAGGAAGTCTAACTGCGAAGCTGACTCACTTGGGCGAGCGCTCCGTCGGGGTCCGTGAGGTTGATGGATCGTGGGTCCGGCAGAGAGTCCAGATGACTGAAAACCCTCTGTTTGAGCTGCGCCGCCTGCTGATGCCCAAGCCCACCGATCAACGGCTCCCTCTGATCTGCTCTCTTAGTCCTTGACCTGCAAGAAAACATAGTCTACCAAATCTATTCATACACCTATTCCAATCACCAATATGTGCCCTGAGCACAAAACCAGTTCAGAAGTGTACATTTTTTGAAATTGAGATGTATGCATCAGCTGAAAGCTGAATAAATAAGCTCTCCGTTGATGTATGGTTTGTTAGGAGAGGACAGTATTTGGATGAGATACAACTATTTGAAACTCTGGAATCTGAGGCTGCAAAAACAAATCTAAATATTGATAAAATCATCTTTAAAGTTGTTCAAATGTTCTTAGCAATGCATATTACTAATCAAAAAAGTTTTATTTACGGTAGGAAATTTACAAAATGTTTTCATGGAACATGATCTTTACTTATATCCTAATGATTTTTTGGCATAAAAAAAAAAATCAATAATTTTGACCCAAACAATAAATATTGTTGGCTATTGCTACAAATATATCCCAACGACTTAACACGGAACACTGCTTCTTGTGCTCACAGGGTAACAATGTAGAGCTCACCCAGCAATTCTTAATTTAGTTCACTGTGGTGTGGTGTAAAAGGTCGTCATTAGCAAGTCAGAAACACACTAAGCAAAACATTGTCAAAGTGTCTGATAATTTTTGGGAATTCAATTTTTACTGTCGTGTTCCACTGTTGAAGATTGTGTGTATATATCACAGTTTTTACTTTTCTTTGGCTACCACTTTACATAATGAATGCTGTAGTGTCCGTCCACGACCACTATAAATAAATAAAAATAAAAAATTAATCTGCTGTCTTAATAATTTTTGGTTTGCTGTACATAACGTCACATACCAACAAAACGTGCTTTTTCATGCATGTCCGGACTCTAAGTGTGGACGTTTTTAATCAGACTAGCATCACAGATAACCAGACTTAAGACTCGAGTACACTAGGATTTACATACTGTTCAGAAATGGGAGGTTTGGAAGTGTTTTAATGTTTTGAAATAAGTCTCTTCTGCTCCCAAGGCTGCATTTATTTGATCAAAAAAACAGTAAAATTGTGAATATTATTACAATTTAATTTTTTTATATATATATATATATATAAATATTAAATAGAATTTAGTCCTGTTACGCAAATCTGAAATTTCAGCAGACTTACTCCAACACAATCCTTTTGAATTTATTTATAAATGTATATTTTTTTTTAATTAATTATAACCTTCTATATATTTAGACAATATTCATATTTGAATGACTAAAAAGTGCTTGTGTCTTCACTTAGAAGAACCACAATAGAAATCTAGTTGAAATGTTTTTGCACCATTTTTCACTAAATGAAAAATATATATTATGTTTAATAATTCACATTCTTATGCACCAACATTACAACGCATAGCAATAAACATTGTTTTTGACTTTTTATGTTTGTTTGAAAAATGTCTTTTATATTCTCAATCAAGGCTGCCTTTTTTTTTGATTCAAAACACAGAAAAAAAAATTAATGAAATAGAGTACAAAAATACAGTGCCCTGCCTAATAATTGGCACCCTTGTAAATATGAGCAAATGTGTCGTTCTACCTATCATGAACTAGAGAAAGCTTTATTTCACATAGTTCTGACCTGAATATGTTCCACATCCTGGCAGAGCTCGTGAATCTCATTAACCAGTCGCTGATACTTCTGCTGAGGAGTTTCCTTCACGCCACAACCCTCAGCTAACTGCAGGACCAGAGAAAATAAACCAGGATAAATGCTGAGACTCCATAAAACTAAACAAATCATGAAGTGGTTCATGATGAACGAGCGAATCACTCACAAGCTCAAACTCTCCAGACTCATAGCCCACCCTGCGACTCTTACTGATGCGGTCCGAGAAATCTGTGCGTGCACACACACACACACACACGCACTGCACTGCAGGCGCCAACGCACCCCCTCACGCACATCAACGCCCCACGCACACACACCCACACACATACACACCCACACACACAAACACACACAAAAACAAACACACACACAAACACACACACACACACCACACACACATACACCACACCACACACACATACACCACACCACACACACATACACCACACCACACACACCACACACACACACACACATACACACACACACACACAACACACACACACAACCCACACACACAAACACACACAGAGATACACGCACACTCATACACACACACACACACAACACGCACCCATAAACAACACACACACACATCAACGCACCCTACACACAACACACACCACAAACATACACACAACACATACCCACCCACACAAACATACACACACCACACGCACACCACACACACCCAACGCACCCATTACTCACACGCACACACCAACATACCACACCACCCGAACACAAAAACCACAACGCGCTGCACACAAACCACACAAAAACACAACACACACAAAAACACCACAACACACCCAAACACCCACACACAACACACAACAGAAACACACACACAACAAAAACACACACACACACACAATCTCACCACACAACACTCACACACACACACAAACACAAACAAACCCAGAGAGAGAACAATAACAGTTATACACAAGCAAAACCAGAGAATTTTCCAGCAGGTTTTAAGCGAACCACAACTAAAAAACCATAAACACACTTGTGTTACTTGAATCAATAATTTAATTGCAATAAAATAAAAATGAATTTGTATTTCTTAATTTCAACATTCGTAATTTCATTTAGGTTACGTTAAGACACAAATACTAACACAAAATTATATATAAACAATATAAAAAATTAAAATATAATAACACGAATCAATATAAAATACCAATTAAATTTAAAAAATGTATAAAAGCTATAAAAGTATCTTAATGATACTAAAGCAACACTGTGAGACTTAAAATTATTAACGTTAAGACAAATTATAAACAAATCATTTATTAAAACACCATACACATGCCCAGATGACTCACATTAGTAGCGTTACATTAAAGAATCAATTAAGGGTTTTTTTCAGTCTGCATTAATTATAACATCTTGGGATGCATGCGGCATTACCCAATCCATTCAGAACAATGTACACGATATAAAATAAAGACTTAGAGAGTGATAAAACTAAAACCATTAAAAACACAGTTTTGTTACCTTGAAATAAAATAAACTTTGCTGAAATAAAATTACAATACCAAAGAACGAAACTTATTTTTATTTCAGCTAGTTGTCAAGGTAATATTTCTCATTTTCATTTAGTTTAAATAAATAACCATAACTGAAATAACTAAAATAACTAAAACTAAAATACAGTTAATAATCAATCTATACATACATTTTTTTTTAAAGGACAAATGTAACAAAATTACTAAAACTTTAAAATTAAATTTGTGCTGTCAAAACGATTAATCGCGCTTAATTAATTTTTGTTTCCATACTATATATGTGGTGTGTTTGTGTATATTTTTTATTATTCCTATATAAATACACCAATACAGAATATATTTTTAAATATTTACATGCATTTATATTTCGATATTTGTATACTTTATGATATAATTAACTATATTTTAATATATATGCACACAACTATATTTCAGAATATACATGCATGTTTGTGTATTTATATACATCATAAATATACACAGTAAACATATTATGTAAACAAAAACCCTTATTTTGGATGCGATTAATCGCGATTAATCGTTTGACATCACTATTGAATTAAAAACAAAATCACATAAAAATCTTTATTCAAATTTAATCAAATCTATAATATTTACTCATGATATCGAAACACAGTGTTAGGTATATATCAGAAACGACGCTCCTCACCCAGACCCTTGGCGCTGACGTGTTTGTCTTTGAACTTGTCGTAGGCGGCGTTGGGATTGACGACGATCCGCTCCACGCTGTCGCTACACAGCTCCTCCTGCGAGACGAGTCAGAAACCAATCACCCGAAAACACAAACACCACCGCGCCCATGCACGGCGCAACTAACAGATCTTGACGCCCACGATTAGAAAGGAACCTATTCGGAGCTTGATTTGGCTGACTCTTTTGAGGCATTTGTGCCCCTCCCACATAAGGGTCGTGGCTGTACTGAAGACAAGCACATTTTAGGCCAACGCCAGTATAGCACTCTGCTCCACTGGACTTTGTATTAGTCATAGCTGCCTCCTTGGTCATTCTGATTTACACCATCTTCAGACTCCTAAAAACACCACATCCTCCTCTTTTTATTTGACCCTCTAAACTTCTAGCACTCCTATTTCTATTCCATTCTTTAAAAAAAAACTTTAAAAATTAGACTTGCACTCTATTTATTTAACTAACTGTCTTGTTTTCTCTTAAAAAAGAACTAACACTACTTTCATCATTCTCTTGTTTTTCTTTTTATTTATTAGACCATATTACAAAAAGCAAAAAAGGCTCTAACTACTAGGCTTGCCTCTACCTTTTTTCTATTGATGTTGTTCTTTTTATTTATTATAATATATATTTTTTTTTTTTAACCTTGCAAGTGGTGCTGTGTTAAGCTAACTGAGACTTGTTATAGCTCTTGCGTATCATTGCTCTTTTGTTGAATTTGATTGCTTCCATTGTCCTCATTTGTAAGTCGCTTTGGATAAATAAATAACAAAAAACAGAGCAATGCCTAACAGCTGCTGTGTGACGAGGTGTACAGTAAACAAGCTACAAAAAACAGAAATATGTTTTTATAAGCTGTCGACCCCAAAACAAAATGAGCGTTTAAGGACACCTATTACGTTTCCCTCCAGTGAGCGCAGTTCTCAGAGAAATATGACACGCTGCGCTCTACTTGTGTCCTTAAATGCTTGTTTTTTGGGTCGACAGCTTATAAAAACGTAGTTCTGTGTTTTTTAGCTTGTTTACTGTACACCTCGTCACACAGCAGCTTTTAGGCATTGCTCTGTTTTTTGTTATAAGTCAGAAATGACAAGGAGGCAGCTTTCCGCAATAGAAAGTCAATGGAGAAGGTTGGATTGTTTCCCGGTGGTGGGCGTGGCTTTCAGATTATGACGCGTGTCACTCTGTCTCTATGTTGATTTAAGAGTGACGTGTGAGAACGTCTGTCCATCTCAGGTTCTGCACAGAACTCATTTAATCCCTCAGAAATAAACAATTTCACAGACCATCATGCATTTATTCTGTCAAACACACACATCAATGGGAAAATAAATGATAGGAAGAGATTCAAGCTGACGGCACAGCTGTTTAATAAGCTCGGGCGTCATTTAAAATACAACAGCAAACTCAAAACATATATGCTAGACTCTGCAAAACTCTATATTAGTGTGCTGTGAATGTTATGACTGGAGTTTAGTGTGTTACTAGTTTCTTACTGGACCGTGTGTCTCTATTCCCTTCTTTAGTGTAACTCTAATTCAGCAAACAGCACTAAAGGTTTGTTATGAGGGGAAACTGTACACTATGAATCTGCGTGTCTACTGTGGCCATTACGCTGGAGAAACACCAACACACACTTCCACAGGCAGAGCGTCTGATGAACGCAAGCGTACGGTGAACTCACACAGCATTTGGACACTATTCTGCATAGTGCTGGGCAGTATGATCAAAAATGTATATCACGGTATTTTTCAAAATGATACCGGTTTCATGGTACATGACGGTATTTTTTTTTTTTTTCATGCATGACCGGGTGTTAACCATATTTTCTTCTGATTGAGAGGAAATACTGCAGTATATTGACTTAGAATTCCCTATTTTACTGTCATGATGAATGAATATTGTCAACAAAATACCACACTAAATAGTGACTAACCACAACCCCTTTTAATACATGTTAACCATGAGTCACTCTCATTTATAATCACGTCATCGTCTGATAAAATCAACATGCATCTACACTAAAGAGCGGCTATGCGGTTGTTTTGGCTATATTCCTTTTTTGTCTCATGCAGCGCACTGCCTGCGTCTGAGTAACAAACTACAAAAACACAAACTAAAAAGTGCATGTGATATTAACAGACTAACTACGCTCATATTTATAATTCCAAAAAATCAGAAAGTGCTAGGAAACGCTGTTTTGTATTCATTTATTGACGAATCGGCTGCAGTGCTTCCTGCCGCTCGGCTGCCAGAACATACCCGAAGGACGACACTTTCTCGCTGGAAAGCCATACCCTCTCGCTCTCGTGGTAACCGCACTGGAGAAATCTTCCAACTGAACCATTGTTAAGCTTTATCCAAAAAAGTCGCTAGTTTTGTCAGTATGAATATTCTATGGAAAATCTGCTAAAAGGGTCTGAAAGTTGCTCTATCTAGTGCTAAAGTCGTGCTCGTGTGTGTGTGAGACGCAGGAGGTGATGGCAGCGGGCGCTGGATATTTGTGGAGGTCAGTGTGGATATTGTGGATGAGTTCTTCTGTGTCGTCACGTTCTATTAGTTCTACAGCTTCAGTTTCTGAGCTTTCACGCTCAGTAACACATACAGCTGTTCCCTCACCACAGTGCAGCAGTGAAAAGGGTCCCCTTTCAAACAGTGTCGTGTTTCGAACGTTGTTTAAGTGACATACATCGGTATTGCGGTATTTTAAAAATGCATATCATAACAAAAATAAACACCGGTATTCGGTATGAACCGGTATACCGCACAGCACTACGTCTCTCTGCATTAATTGGCCGGATTGTGTCATCATTTCGCAGCGTTTAGAGTCCAGCTTGCCACTTACAGGACAGTAAATGTACAGACTTTTTCATTTTGGAGCATCGAGCATTGAGTTGAGGACACGACAGCGCACTAGATGATGCTGAAGCATTACAAATCAAACACTAATTTATCTTCTACGTTTTAAATTACAACGTTCCCATCAAATGTTTAAGGAGGTCTACAAGCATCACAGTTAACACTAGATTGCACTAGTGACAAAACAGCAGCCGTTTTGAGAGTACTTATACAAGTGCTTACGAGTATGTTATACTATTATGTTAATTTTTATAAATAAAATATTAAAATATCCTGAGTAACTAACTTTATATTTCGACAAGTATTGCACACACATTTAAACTGTTATATAAATTTTACTATCATAACTTGTTTATATCATATTATTTTATTATATTAAGTGTAAATAAATTACAGGCCCATAACGTGGCCTATTCAGCTGTGGCAATAATATATACAATTTTATTTATTTGAGTATAAGTATCTTTAATAAAAAGTCTTCTCGTAATACGTAGCATAAATATATTAAGACATAATTTAAGTATTATAATTATTTAAAATATTATAAAAATGTAATAAACAATAAATATATTCATTGTCTACAAAATATTATTTTATTATATTATTATCTGACATTTTATGTATCCAAAATTTTTTATTAAATTTACTTAGATTTTATATTTTATGCATATAGTATACAGTATTTTTCTTTTAAATACAAATGAAAATAATTTTGATTGACCCTTATGTGCAACAATTGACATTTATGGAGAATTTTAGCACTGGACTATTTCTGTCAGCACTCTGTTTGTTTGTGTGTGTGTTTTTCAAACTGAAGGACATGCTGAAATCATTTTCTGTGATAATAACTGACATCAATGCGCATAATCCTTCTAAGCGGCTGATGAAAACTCTTATCTGACAGACTGGCCTTTAGCCGTTCACATTAACGCTCCAGACGCGTGCGAGTTCACAGACGCACATGCAAAGCTCACGATCAGACTCTGATTGGTTTAGAGGAGTCACTGGGTGTTAAAGGGGAATCAGAAACTCTTACCAGCTCCTTGGGTCCCCAAAGACAGTTAGAGCAAAAGAGAAAAACAGAAGAGAGTGAAGAAGAGAAAAAGAGAGAGAGAGATATTAATGTAGTTATCATATGACATGCACAACAGGAGCTGGAGGGAGAGGAGAACAGAGCGCTGTGTTGTGAGATTGCTTGTTTATTTCATCAGTCTGTTAATTAGAGCCGCAGGCCTCTGTTTCTACAGCTGATACTGAATAATGCCTGTGCACCGCTACATCTGATCATGTTATTAATGTGAAACCGCTCACAGGTCACTGGCTAATGTGATCTCCAGCTGCGAGAAAGATTATCCAGAGTTTCACACAAAATAGCAGAGTCACGTGAACTCGTGTCAAACGTTAGTCGTGCTGTTCTGCGGCGAGAGCAGATGTTAGTCTACAGCTTGTGACACAGACTTCATCACTTCAGGAATAAGAAGGATAAGAGGATCGATGCAGCATCCAGATCAGAGGGACTGAAGGCAGAAGGGCTGCACAATTAACAGTAATTAAACCAGAACCATCATATGGCTTAGTGTGATTATCAAAACCCAAATTCTGCATTTTAATTAAATAAATATTTATGCACAAAAAAAATATGCACGGAGTTTGGGTCACTTGGGATGTGGGAGCGCAATATGTGTGAAGCATCTTTCTCACACTTGTGTTGAGAAGCGCTTATAAAACCAGTGTTCTTAAAAGAGAAGCTCCCTACAGTAAAAAAATAAAAAAAAATATATTAAAATATAAAGAATATTGATTAATTAGAGCCCACCGATATGGGGTTTTGGGGCGATACCGAGATTAGGGAAGTAAAAAAGGCCGGGTATCAATAACGGGATATTCTTTGTGTATATTATAGACCAGTACCAGTCAAAAAGATTTGGACAAGTTCCCATTCTGGTGTTCCAAACATTTGACTGGTACTATATAAATAGAATACAGTATATACATAAACAGAATATATATACATAAACACATTTTTTGCAATGATCACTCAAATGTGGTGATCAAACACTTATAATGACGTGACAGAGATATGTAATGGAGGCAGGGCATTTAACAATTTAACAAACTTTATTATCCAAAATGAGTCTGACAACAGTGCACTGAACTTTAATTCAACTCAACTTTATTCCGTTGAAGTTTATTAAACTTCTGAACATTCATTCACGGATTTGCACTACCGTCTTCACACACAGACAAAACTTACTAGAGAAGTGTGAAATAATATACCTCTGTAAATAAATACAATATAAATTCACGTCTTGTGCACTTTAATGCCCTTTGAATGTAACGTGTACGTTCCCTTGGAACTGGAATCATGGCGGAATTTCATGTGAAGTCCACTTTGCAGGGCACTTACGGTCAAATAAGACAACACGTGAATGCTGCCTGAACAAGAAACCTACTGAAGGGAAAGTGTTGACTGGTGTCACTATCTCACGAACGCGCCGACGGATCTCCACCAAATTCGGGGGATCCCTCCAGCTCGAGGAGCCCTCTCAAACGCCACCCTCAGCGCGCGTCGGTAGCCCCCCGGGATCGCCTGATCGGTCGGCGCCCGACCGCGAATTTAACCACCCGTAACTCCCGAACCCCGGGGGCTATCGACGCGGGGGTGGTCTCATTCGAAAGCGGGCCTCTAGACGTACACTCGATTCGCGTTCGAGAGGGTTCCTCGAGCTGAAGGGATCCCCCGAATTTGGTGCGGATCCACCACGCCGCTACGGAGATATGGCCGTTTAAAGTTTCAATGGTTTTCCATAGACATAAGCTTTAAAGCGTTTCATCCAGGTCACCAGTAGCAAACAATGAAGCGCGCTCTGCTGGACAAACTAAGTAAATACACCATTTCAAGCATTTTATCTGCTTTATATGTTCTGTAAAAAAAAAAAATTTATATCGGCGGCATATTCACCGATACCAATATATCTGCAACAGGCTCATAACGGCTGATAAAATCGGCAAAACGATATATCGGTCGGGCTCTATTCATTATTAAAAATAAAAAAATATAATTACCATTTAAAAAAAATAAATGAAGGCATGGTTGGATTGTTATTAGTATTGTTTTTTTCAATATGTCATATAGGTTTTTTTTATTCAGTTTTAGTGTGTTATTTTTAGCACATCAAATGAAACTAAATGAGATGGTAAATGTTGCTCTTTGGCAGCTAGCTGAATAAAAAGTGGTGTTTTAATTTTTATTTTCTTTCGTTAATGTTATTCTATTTTAAGTACAAACAAAAATGTTTTATATGGTTTAGCTTTAATAACTATAAACAGCATTTCTTCTCTTCTTTCTTTACCCCCCCCCCTTCTTTTAATGGCGGTTGGAAAACCCACTTAAAAAGAGCGTTTCCGCCACCTACTGGACTGGAGTGTTGGAGCATGACGTATATTGGTGACAGCATATAGAAAAAAAATAATAAATAATTAAATAAAAAATTATAAAAAATTAACTAAAATAAAAAATATAAAATCTATTAACCTTTAGTTTGACCAAAGGAGTATTACACAAGGATACAATTATTTTATATACTTCATTATGTGATCTTCAAATTCTATTTATTAAACCTATTGCTTTCAAATAATTAATAATTTGCATTATAGACTTTATACTGTGCTGAAGCATACTCAAGTATTGTCTTAATTGTAATTCTTTCAATATTCAACAAACTTAATTCTTCTATTAATCGCATTCTTTCTCTTTCATACGCTTCACAATGTAATAGGATATGTTCCACAGTCTATGGTATACCACAATTATTGCAATTACCTGATTAATGTTTACCAATAATAAATAATGATTAAGAGCTGTGTGACCAATACAGAGTCTAGATATTATTGTGTCCTCCTTCCAAAGTTTTTCCTTCCATTTCCAACTTGTTCTTGAATGTTGTATAGATGCCGACCCTTCACCTCCCTATCCCACATCTTTTGCCATTTCCTAATCATAGCCCCTCTGATTATTCCTATCATTTCTGCTTTACTAAGTGATATATTTATATCTATATCAGTTTGTTTTAATGCCTTCTTGGCCATTTGATCAGCTTCCTCATTTCCCTCTATCCCAACATGTGCCGGTACCCATAAAAATGAAATACTTAATCTATACTGGTGAATTTTGAACATGCTTTGTAGGATATCATACAATATGTCTTGTCTAGATGTAGACTTGCCACTTAATAAACTTAAGAAAGAATAACAGTCTGAGCAAATAACTGTTCTTAATGGCTGTATTTCCTCGACCCAATTAAGAGCAATCAGAATGGCTATCATTTCTGCTGAATAAACTGATAAATGATTACTTGTCCGTTTTGCAATTTTAATCTTAAAATGAGGAATGCATATAGAAACTGCTGTATTTCCTGAAATAGGATCTTTGGATCCATCTGTAAATATTTTAATTTCCTGACTATAATTTTGATCCATGTATATTTGTGCAATCTCATTATTGGAAACATAACCCTTTTTATTATTAATTTCTTCCCAAGTCTGAAGGTCTACTATAGGTATTGGAAATAACCACGGTGGTATTATGGGAATTTCCACTGTAGGACTTGCTTCTAGTCTTGTAAATCCTTAGCCTCTTTTTTTTACAGTCCATCCAAAACATGTATTATTTGAGTTATGTTCCCAACACTCCATCAATATCTTTTTAGCTGGATGGGTTTCAATGTGTCCTTTTAAAGAGGTCCAATATGCCAAAATAAATTTAAGCCTGCAAATTTCCATTGGTGTCTCTGCCATTTCCACCTGAATTACTGATACTGGAGAGGTCTTAAAAGCACCACAACATAATCGCAAGGCTTGTGCTTGAATAATGTCTATCTTTTTCAATAACGTTGCTGAAGCAGACCTATACACTATGCACCCATAATCTATTGTTGATCTTATCAACGCACAGTATATACTCCTTAATGAATGCCGGCTTGCACCCCATTGTACCCCTGCTAAACATCTTAATATGTTTATTCCTTTTTTGCATTTATCAGTTATATTTTGTATTTGTATTGCAAAGGTCAGTTTGTATCCATCCATACTCCTAAAAATCTGATATTTGATACTTGTTCCAATACTTGTCCATAAAGATGAATTCTGGCTATGGGAGTTACTTTCTTTTTTGAGAAACACATGACTTTTGTTTTTGACACTGACAATCGAAAACCCCATTTCCTTGCCCATCTTTCTACTACATCTACTGCCGTCTGCATGCTTTTTACTACATATGAAACATTCCGTCCTTTCTTCCATAATGTTCCATCGTCAGCATACAAAGATTTTCCTATTCCCGGTCCAATTTCACAGAATATATCATTAATCATTATATTGAAAAATATTGGGCTGCAGACACTCCCTTGAGGTGTTCCATTTTCTATTAAATAGCATTTTGAAAAAGAAGAGCCTACTCTTACTTGTATAGTTCAGTCAGATAAACTCATTATCCAATTATACATTCTTCCTTTAATGCCCAATCTGTCTAGTTTAATTAAAAGACCTTCTTTCCAAAGCATGTCATATGCCTTTTCGATGTCTAAGAAAACTCCCACTACTACCTCTTTATTTATTTGTGCCTTCCTGATATCGTCTTCCAAACATAAAACTGCATCCATAGTGTTTCGTCCTTTCCTAAAACCACTTTGATATTGAGATATTAGTCCTTTACTCTCTAGCACATGATTCAGCCTATTCATGACCATACGTTCCATTAATTTACATATATTTGATGTTAGGGCAATCGGCCGATAGCTGGATGCTTGTGAGTGATCCTTCCCTGGTTTTGCAACTGGGACAATTATTCCATGCTTCCAAAAAGATGGAAGTTTCCCTAATTCCCATATCTTATTAAAAAGGGATAAAATAATACTTAATGATGCGTCTGATAAATGCTTAATCATTTCATTACATATTTCATCTTTCCCTGGTGATGTCTGTCTAACTCCAGCAAGAGCCCTTTTTAATTCATACAATGTGAACTTCACATCCAGCGTACAACCAGATGGACCTCTTTGTACCTTAATATCCGGATTCTCTTTTATTAAAAGTTCTCTGGATCTTCTCATTCCATCAGAAATATTACTGTTGCTGTGCACTTTGACAAAAGATTGCGCCAACACTTCTGCTTTTTCCGTATCCGTTATTATTGGTCTTTCTTCACTTATTAAACTTGGTATATTGTTATATTTTTGTATTCCTCCCATCCTCCTAATCATACCCCATATTTCACTAACTTCTATTTTTCCTCCAATATTATCACAGAATTTTCTCCAATAATCTCTTTTACATACACGGATAACTTTCCTTACAACTGCCTGTGCTCTCTTATAATTGATCAGGTCATCAAAGGAAAAGGACCTTCTGACCCTCCTAAGCATTCTGTTCCTAATTCTAATAGCATCGCTGCATTTGTCTGTCCACCAAGGTACTGTTTTCTTTCCTTTTATTCCTTCTTTTTTTCCAATTACTTCTTTTGCTGTACTATATAAGATTTTAACTAACTGTTCACTATATTCCTCTATATTATCATGCATTTCTTTCATTTCTAGCATTCTTATTTCACACATCTCTTTGAATTTCTCCCAGTTAGCGGTTTTAAACTTCCATCTAAGAATTTAGTTTATCTCTATCTGTTCCACTTCTAATCCTATTTTACAACAAATTGGGAAGTGATCACTTCCTATAGTACTGTGTTCCAACACTTCCCATGTGCATTTCCTAGCCAATTCATCTGAAACTAGAGTTAAATCTATCGCAGAGTAGTGACCGCGGGCAACATCAAACCTTGTTGCTTTACCATTATTCAAACACACTAACCTGCTCCACTCCAGCATATCTTCTATAATATTTCCATTTTGATCATTCTTTACACTACCCCATATCGTACTGTGGGCATTAAAGTCCCCACACCACACTAATTTGTGACTACCTGTTCCTCGAATTATCTCTAGTGTTTCTCTACTCAACCTGTTGCATGGATTGTAATAATTAATTATTCTTATATTTTGTGTTCTATTCCAAACATCTATAACCACTGATTCATGCCACTTATTCATTTCTATTACCCTAAACCCTATTCCTTGTCTTATAAAAGTTGCTACCCCACCTCCAATTCCATCATTTCTATCTCTGCGTATTACATTATATTCCTGTAATGTGAACTTTAATTGTGGCTTTAGCCAAGTTTCTTGTATACACACAACACTAGGTTTATTATCTAATTCATCAATGTATCTTTTAAACTCTTGCCCATTAGCTAATAAACTTCTCGCATTCCATTGTATAATTGTCAGCAACATTAAGATCCACCACATGCTTGCGTGATTGCAGTTTGTACTTTGATCTTTCACTAATCTCATCTATTGTAATTCCCTCAATATCCAAGTATTTCCCAGCTGCCCTAATTATGATCCTTATCCTTTCCGTTCTGCTCTCTGATTGTGCTGAACAGTTTATTACTTCTGCCATAAATGCAACAAATTTGACTTTATCCGCTATTATATGCTTCTCATTAATTCTGCATTCCTCCAAGCACTTACTCGATAACTCTGTTGGTCGCCCTTGTTCACTCTCTTTTTGTACTTGCTTGACTTTTTTAAGAGCTTCGGCATACGACACTCTCTCCATAATCCTGACATTCTGTATTTCCACAGCCTCTTTCCTGACTTTACACCCTCCATACCCAGCACTGTGTTCTTCCCCGCAGTTACAACATTTCTGCTTTACTCCCTGTCCACATTTCCCGTATTCATGATCTCCACTGCATCTTGCACATCTTTGTTTCCCTCTGCACACACCTGCTACATGACCATACATTTGGCATTTGTAGCATCTGAGCGGTGGAGGAATATATGGCCGTACCATATAACTTACAAATCCAAGAAACACTCTATCTGGTAACTTCTCCTCATCAAATTGCAACATGACCGACAAACTATCCATTCTTTCCTTATTTCTAACACATTTCAACCTTCTGGCATTGCTCACTGACGCCCCTGTAATATTCTTTTTTATTGTCTCGTCAGATACATCACTAGGTACCCCTGAGATTACTCCTCTTATCCACTTCTTTTCTTCCACTGCAGAACAGACGATTTTTTGACCCATCAAGGATTTTAATCCTATTGCTGCTTTTTGCTGTTTTCCATCTTTGCAAAACAGTAGCATTCTATTTTCTCTCAACACCATTGCTTTTTCAATTTTTCCTAACTTTTCCTTCAGTACTTTAGTTAGTTTTAACGGATTTATTGCACTCACCGATTCAGATGTAAATTTCACCATTACTTTATATTCCTCCTTTTTCTTTCTAGTTGCACCGTTTTCTCTCTCACTATCCGTACCTGACGTCGGACTCCAACTTTTCTTTCGTTTCCTATTTTCTACCACCGTCCAATTACTATTTTTAGAGTTCTCCTTACCCCGATCAAACATTTCTCCCTCCATATCACTTCCAGTATCTACGTCACTTCCTTCCATCAGTTGCTCCATTCACAGTCCAGTTGTTGCCCGCCGCCAACTACCGCCCCATGACAGGTGCGTTTGCGACGCCTCACTATAACAGCCTTGATATTGATATACAATTTTGGCTATTATTATAGCCATACAAACCAAGAACAGCAAAACTGGCTGCCTTTTAACATACAATTTCATCAGAAAATCGCTTGTGTGTTTTCTCACCAAATTGTGCAGCCCTAGGAAGGAAGTGAAACTGAGCCATACTACTATAACCAAAGTCATCGAGATTAGGGCTTGCCGCACGATAGACGAAATATCAGCAAATGTAAATGTAGCAACTATGAGATCGCAAAAGGGGGTGATATCTGCATTCATTTTAATAATCGGCTACTTAATCAAAACCGTGCAAAGGTCAAAGTTTTAGTTCGACGTATATAGCAGAGAATTGCTTGATGTTAAAAAAGAGTTAAGTTTAATAAGTTGCAGAAAACAACTCTTTGACGTCTCGTCTTGCTGTCTGACAGACTCAAACCTGAACCGCGCGCACAAGCCGCATCTCGAGCAGCGTCTATTCAGTTCTGCCGCAAACCTGCAAAGCGGCGCGCACACAACAACACACACGCCCGTTTCAGACAGGCGACGAACACCAAGGGTGATTTGTCTTTAGCATTCCTATCATGTTGAACAAGCACATACACACAGATTATGCAATAGTACCTGTATCGACGGATCATTTCGTAAACGCAGTCGGTATGTTTTTAAATGAATGTACAACAGCTGAGAACGAATCGGAGTGTATAATTATTTACTGGATCCGTGCAGCGGATTTAAAGGGACAGCAGACTATAAATACCTGCTGCTGAAATATGTCATAATGTTAACCAAAAACAAAACAGCATAACAAAGATTACACTAAATTTAATGCATACAGTGAACATACGCACCCGTGTTATTTACCACTTATTATTAAATTTCTGGCCCGAATATACTGTTATATTATTAGGTTGTAAAGTGTATTTTTTTTTTTTTTACTGTTTGTTCACTTGCCTTTAATCATGTTTGTGAACTTTCTCAGATTATAGTTTTTGTTGTGGTATATGAAGAAGTACTTAAAGTTTGTGGAAAGCAAAGTTACAAGGATATAAAGTTAGTGTCATTAATTTTTTTGTTTGAATGTTCACACTGATGTTAACATGACATTTTCTGATTTGTGACATTACTTTGTATGTAATGCTAAAACACTGCTGGTCCCTTTCAGAAGTTGTAGTGATTCTTTCTTTTCCATTTTAACTATAATTGAAAGTGATTTAAACACTTTAAGCATTATCGTATTGAATATCGCATTATTTAATGAGTTATAGCATATCGCATTTTTTCTTCAATATCGCACAGCCCTAATCGAGATTATTCATCATAGTTTCATAACTATGTCTAGCAGGTTAAAACCTGTACCACACTTTACCAGTTCAAACTTTTGTCATAATGTAATATGACACACACACAGGCTAAACTAGGTATAAAAAAACCTGTTTATAGTTCAAATTAGGGATGGAACGATTACCGGTTTGACGATAAATCATGATAAAATTCTCCACGGTAAGTATAACGGTTTCATATTTTAACTATCATTAGAACCGTATTCGATTACCGCGATTTGAACAACTCATGATAAATAAATACTATCCAGCATAAAGCAAAGTTTCAGTGCGCACAGGCACACAGGGAGTGTAGGTTTGTGTGAAACATGGACCGAAAGCCGGGAGGCTGGGCCGGTGCAAGGGAATAACAAATTATATACGACATTTCCAGCATTTTTTAACAATACCGTGATAATCGTGATACTGTGATCATTTTGGTCACTATAATTGTGATATGAAATTTTCATACCGTTACATCTCTAGTTCAAATAAATAAAAAAAACACCCCAATGCTAATCGTACGACTGTCCCTGATTAGAAAACATTCGAAAGGCAGGAAGATTTCAACCCATGCAGTTACTGCATTAGAAAACAATGACGTCGTACTTGCACAAACTAGCATCCGGAACGGGTCAGACAGTGATGGTGGGTTAGTGAATGAGGAGGGAAAGCATAATTAGCTCAAATATGAGTCACACACACAGATACTCACCGACTCAAACTGCGCCTGATCATCCTCGGGCAGATCACTCGTCTCATAGACATCAGGCTCATTGGAGGCCTGGGAGGAAATTATGTCATTTCAATAATAATTATGTCATTTCAATTATATTATGTCATGTCAATAAAAAGTGAGAACAAAAACACAGCAGACATAAAAGCTCAAGAGAAAACAGATACATGTTTATACATTTATAATTGTACCTTCTCATCACACTGCAAAAAGTGTTGCTCTTTATCAGTATTTTTGTCTTGTTTTCCCGTTTAAATGTCTAAAGATTCTTAAATCAAGATATATTTACTTAAGCAAATGACCTAAAATAAGAAAACTTGTCAAAATGAAGTGAGAAAATAACAAATATCTGCCAATGGCAATGAAAAATCAACTTAACGCAAAGGGAAAAAAGTTCTCATTCCCAAATGACAGATATTTGTTCTCGTTTTAAGCATGAACTCGCGTCATTTTGTTACATTTTTCAAGAATTTACATTTGCTACTTAAGTAAATGTATCTTGATTTAAGGATGTTTGGATATTTGCATTTGAAAACAAAAACACTGAGATGAGAGTAATTCATTTACAGCGCATGCAACATTTAACGACTGATTTTATGAATGTACGATTTTCTGATCTCATTTACGCCCTTCTTAGAATCACAGAACAATGTATGATATATTATATATATTCTATATATAATATATACACTCAGAAAAACAGAAATGTACAAGTGGCAAAAATCAAACTCTAGAAGGGACTTAAGGTGAAGTAGAGGGGGAACTATTTCAACTAGACGGAGAAACACCTAGCTACCAGTGAGCACACCCTAGCAACTCATAGAAATCACCCCAGAAACACAAAACAATAATTAAGTAGGGAAGCTCAGAATTCTAGAAGATCGCAAGTTGCATTGAGGTTTGCATGTGCATTGCATCATGTCAGAAAGGAAAAAAAACAACTCCATCGCAACCACACGCCCGAACACCATAGCAACCACTTAAAACACCCTAGCAACCCCATAGCCACTCAGAACCAAGCACAATATTACATGGCGGAACGAGAATCTCTAGAAGATCTCCAGTTGCAGTGAGGGGGACTCTTTTTACGACAAATCAGGAACATAAGTAGCAATAATAGCAACCAGGCAGAACACCTTAGCAACTCCACGCAACCAACCCGAAAACAAAACCATAATACAAGGAGGAAGCTCAGAACATTCTAGAAGACATCAAGTTGCAGTGAGAGGGAATCTTTTACGACAACAGGATACATAGTAGCAACGCCATAGCAAACAGGCAGAACCACCCTAGCAACCCATAGCAACAACAGAAAACAAACCATAATTAACAAGTAGGAAGCTCAGAATCTAGAAGCTCCTCAAGTGACAGTGAGGGGGGACTCTTGTTACGACAAACAGGATACATAAGGTAGCAAACCACTTAGCAACCATCAAGAACACCCTAGCAACTCCATAGCAACCAACCAGAAAACAAAACAATAATTACAAGTAGGAAGCTCAGAATTCTAGAAGATCCTCAAGTTGCAGTGAGGAGGGACTCTTTTTACGACAAACAGGATACATAATGTAGCAACTCCATAGCAACCAAAAGCAGAACACCCTAGCAACTCCATAGCAACCAAACACAAAAACAGAAAACAAAACCAATAATTACAAGTAGAACTCAGAATTGTAGAAGAGAAGATCCTCAGTTACAGTGATGGGGGACTCTTTTACGACAACTAGGATACATAGGTCAGGCAAAGCCATAGAACCAGCAGAAAACCTAGCAATAATAGCAACCACACCACAGAAAACACAGAACAATATTTACAAGTGGGAATCGAGAATTCTAGAAGATCCTCAAGTTGCAGTGAGGGGGGACTCTTTTTACGACAAACAGGATACATAATGTAGCAACTCCATAGCAACCAAAAGCAGAACACCCTAGCAACTCCATAGCAACCAAAAGCAGAACACCCCAGCAACCACTCAGAACATAAAACAATATTTACAAGTGGGGAAACTCTGAATTCTTGACGGTACATTGTTAATCTTTAGGTCTAGTCGAGTTTGCCTCCAACTTTACCTGCCAAACCAGTAAAGAAGGATTTTAATGCGGACTCGGTGTGTGTGTGTCGTGGTGGGGGTGTGTGTGTGTGTGTGTGTCTAACACACCTGACAAATAGACAAACACAGACTAAAATTAATTGCTAGAATAAAAATATTTATGCATGTAAATGTAAAGATCAGGGGGACTACATGTAAAAACCAAAATTGAAAATGCATACTGATTGAGCAAAAGTGTTAGTCTACGGCGGTCATGTAAACAACACAGACTGACACAAGACACAAGTCAAATAAACGCCTGCAATAATAACATGCCATATTAAAATACTGACATTATATTACACCACTGGCCAACGCCCTTCACAAACAGCTATTTCTTACAATCCTGCCTGCAGAATAAAGGTGTGCAACAGCCCCTTTACACAGCATACAAGCAACTAAGCGGGAAAATAGTAATTTAGGCAATATTTATAAGTTATGTGTGTTATGTTTGACGAGCGTCCGTTACAAACATGAGCTAACACTCCTCTCGAGAAACTGAAAGAATACTACATCTCAATAGCCCAATTGCTTTTAAACCCCTTGTACAAATTATATTTACTCAGTACACTTGATTAGTCTATAGATATGAATTTATATGAGTGTTTCGCTTGGAATCACCTCAGACCGTTAGCCGCGGCTAATGCTAATGCTAACATACCGCACTGTTATTGTTGTTTAAGGACTGAATGAAGCACTTACGATGCCCGGCAGGTTTGCATACTTGGGGTCGGCCATTGCAGCACGCTGGGGAAAGCAGTTTAACGTGATTCTTTATGCGATGTGTGTTTCGTTACTGCCGTTTGAACGGAGATATAACCGGCTGGAGAAGCTGACGAGTCGAGCGCGAACGCAACACGGACAGCTGTGACGTCACACACTAACGAAACCTCGCGCAATCTCGCGAGGATTAGGACATCGGGCGTTGCTGAAATATATCTAGGAAATGGCTTTTTATAGTTTTTTAAAGTGATTTGTAAACTTAACATCATTAACAATTTGCGGATATATATCGATTAACCCCGCTGAAGTTCAAATTAATATGATATAATTCTAGAGGCCCTATATTCCAGTAGGCCTATTTAATATATTTTATTAATTTTATTAATATTTTTCTTTATTTATACCAGAATATCACAGGGGTTAATCTAGAATCAGGGTTACTGGGATATTTCTTCTCCCAGAAAAAAATGTCACAATTTATCATAATCACAAAATAACTGTATATACAATATTTAACTTATTTAGTCATTTTCCTTACTCTCTAAATTCAAATTAATTTAATACCAAATTGGTTCAAATTATAATTCTTACGTCCAGATTATGTTAAATCTTTTATATGTTGCAAGTTTTAGTTTTATTTAATTTTAACTATGTATATATGTAAATGTACTAACTTAGGTAATACGTTATTGTTATTTAATATAGGATAATACTATCGTTATTGTTATTATATTTAAAATTAATATTTATTTTATTTTATTTTATTGACGTTTAGTGTATGTGTCCCTGGCCGGCTGTTTAAGCCGTTTCATATCTTTAAGATAGTCATATTCATTTTTTTTCATAATTATTAGTAGTAGTGTAGTAGTATTATTGTTATAATAATATACTTTATTATTATTATTTTATTATTCTCTCATAATACTAATTATTCTTGTCATTGTTATTATATCACATAATACTAATTATTATTATCATTGTTATTATTATCATCATATACTAATTATTATTATCATTGTTATTATTATTATTATTATTTTTTTTTTTTTTTTTTTTTTTTGTTTTTTTATTATTATTATTATTTGTTGTTGTTATTATTATTATTAATTATTATAATTATTCATTATTATTGTTTATTATTGTTGTTATGGTTAGTGTTATTGTTGGTGTTGTTGTTATTATGTTGTTATTGTTATTTTGGTTGTTGTTGGATTATTATTATTATTACTTATTATTATTATTATTATTGTTATTATTGTGAATTATTATTGTTATGTTTTGTTGTTGTTATTTATTGTTGATTGTGATTGTTATTATTATATTATGATTCTTATTATTATTGGTGTTTTATTATTATATTGTTTTTTATAATTAATTCTCATCATTGTCATCATCATTAGATTATTATTATATGTTGTTGTTTATTCATCATAATCTATTATTTTATCATTATCATTGTGATTATCTTATTATTGTTTATAATTATTTATCATCATTGTCATCAATCATTAGTCTTATTATTATTATTGTTGTTGTTATATATCCTCATAATACTAATTATTTATCATCATTATCATCACATTATTATTATTATTATATTATTATTATTGTTGTTGTTGTTGTTATTGTTATTATTATTTTTTTATATATAATTATTGTCATCATTATCATCATCATTATTATTATTGTTGTTGTTGTTGTTATAATAATAATAATTATTATTATGTAACTATGTGTCTGTTCAGAAGGATTTGGGGCAGTTGTCAGCTGGTCAGGTTGGGAAACCAGCCAGTTCACTGTAAACCAGCAAAGACCAGCAAACCACCTTTATCTTTGCAGATTTTGAAAGGGTTTAAGGATCAGTAATAATACACAAAGATTTCTTGGTGCTCTTCTCATTTTTGTCTAAAATATAAGTTGCCATCGTGCTAAGCAGCGGTGCTGATGCGAGAGTCAGCACAGCACACGCCCCGCCCCCTGTCACATACCGGCCAATCAGAGCGCCGCGGTGCCAAGCGCGTGTGTCTCCGTATCCCTGCAGCATCACGCTGCTCTTCTGCAGCACTAACACTCACAACACAACCTCGAGAGAGCGCTTCACAGAAACACTCGTTACTTTACTATCCTCCGCTCGCCTCGCAGGCTTGAACGACGATGCTTTGATTCGCAGCAGATTCATTTGGATCATTCTTCCTGATTGTTTCGCCTATCTATAAACGCCATTCATCTACAGAGGACCGCGCGAATTATTCACAGATCAGAAGAGAAACGCATTGTTGTGTCTGAAGGCGGCTTTAGTGCAGCATCGCAGGATGGCTGATGTCAGCGCAGAATGCAACATCAGGGTTCTGTGTCGCTTCAGACCCCTGAACCACTCCGAAACCCTCCGAGGGGACAAATATATCCCCACATTTCAAGGAGATGACACTGTCATCATCGGGGTAAGTTCACACAAGTTTTCCTCTTGTTATTCTAAATGTGTATCAGTAAAGTGACGCAGATGGATTAGAGTCCAAATCTATTTTCAAAGTTTCATCTTCACACTCCTCCAGATGGTGATGTTCATTTTTAATGAAATACTCGCCAGTGCATGCTGATGATTTGCATGTTTATGCATGCGCACAAGTGCATTTATAAATATCTAAACAATATTGCACTTGAATGAGAACTTTATAAATGGTTATGAAAGCATGTATATATATAAACCCTTAGGCCTTAAAAAAACATGGAAAATGAGACCTGGGTCCTGAGGAGTAAAAGAGGTTCCACACCACACACGCACACACGCCACGCATTCAGTCACACTCACACACACACACACTCCCACGCACACGCACACGCACACGCACACTCTCACACACACACACACACGTACACGCACACGCACACGCACACGCACCCACACACACACACACACTCACACTTGCACACACACACACACACACAGAAACGCACACACACACACTCACACGCATACGCACACGCACACGCACACGCACACGCACACCCACCCACCACACTCACTCCACGCACACGCACTCACTCACCCTCACTCACACTCACTCACACTCACACGCACACACACACCCGCACCCACACACACACACACACGCACACCAACACACACACAACTCCACGCATACGCCACTCACTCACACGCCACACACACACAAACTCACACGCACACACACACGCACACGCACACACACACACCACACACACACACACTCCACAACGGCACACGACACACACTCACACGACACACACACTCTCACACACGCCCATCACACACAAACGCACACGCACACGCACACACACACACACACTCACACTCACACCTCACACTCACTCACACTCACACTCCCACGCACACACACACACACACACTCATCCCGACTCACTCACACGCACATGCACCCGCCACACACACTCCCACACGCACTCACTCACACACAATCACACACACACTCTCTCACTCACACTTACACACACTCACACACACACACAACACACACACACACACACACTCACTCACCGCCACCCACACACTTACACACACACACACCACACACACACTCACTCACTCACACTCCCACACACACACACACACCAACACAAAAACACACACACACACACACAAACACTCACTCACACACACACACTCTCGCTCGCTCACTCACTCACTCACTCGCACACGCACACGCACACACACACAAACACACTCACACGCGCACTCGCCACACGCACACACAAACGACACCACACCCCACACTCCCTCACACTCACACTCACACACTCACACACACCACACCACACACCACACCACAGCACACCACACCACACACCACACCACACACACACACACACACACACAATGGGCTTCACTGCTGCTAAAATCCAGTTAGCACCATCTATCTGTAAGAGCAATGACGCACAGACAACCTGAATAAAGTGTTTGTTTTTATGTGCTGTGGTTATGACTCATGGTTTGACACACACACAAAAAAATCTATGTGGGTGAATTAGACCAATGAGGATTGAGTAACTTGTATTAAATCAAGGTTTATATGCTAATTGTTTAAGAATAACCGGGACTATATTTACACTGCATTCGCAATCCTGGCTTTAGTTTAAAGGTAGATTAAAGGAGTAGTTCAGACAAAAATGCAAATTTGCTGGAAATGTGCTCACCCTCAGCTCATCCAAGATCAGGATGAGTTTGTTTCTTCATCAGATTTGGGGAAATGTAGCATTGCATCACTTCCTCAGCAATGGATGCTCTGCAGTGAAGGGGTGCCGTCAGAACGAGAGTCCAAAAAGCTGATAAAAACAACACAATAATCCCCATGCACTCCAGTCCAGCAGTTAACATCTTGAGAAGACAAAAGCTGAAACACATCCATCATTAAGACGTTTTTAACTCAAATACCATAATAGTCCATAATAACTCTTCCTCCAGTGAGAATGTGCATCTGCTGTTGTCTCTCACATCACAATCCAGCCACATATTAGTTTAGAGCTGTTTAAACGCTGCTTGATCTGTGCAAATTTCTCTCCCAATTCAGACAAGACAAATTTTTCACTGGAGGAAGTGTTATTATTGATTATGAACTCATGTTATTTGAGGTAAAAGGTCGATGCTGTATGTGTTTCCAGCTTTGTCTTCTCCAGATGTTAACTGATGGACTGGAGTGCTGTGGATTATTGTGATGTTTTTAGCTGTTTGGACTCTCATTCTGACGGGACCCATTTACTGCAGAGCATCCATTGCTGAGACATTGATGCAGTGCTACATTTCTACAAACCTGATGAAGTAACAAACTCATCCTGATCTCGGATGATGAACTGAGGGTGAGCACATTTTCAGCAGATTTTAATTTATGGGCGAACTGCTCCTTTAACAAATCTGTTGGACCTTAAAACCTAAATCAGCAGTTCATTGGCTCCAAACTTTAATTTCAGTCATTATTGATGTGACCCACTCTATGTGTGCTAAAATGGCCACAACCACACAAGAGTAGCTGAAATACATTGAAGGTTCAAACACAGTGGAGCTCCTCCGGGAGTGTGAATGCTTTCAGACGCACACATTGATCTCCTTGGCAGAAATATAACAGCATTCGCAGCTCTCATAACCTGCTCCCAGTGCTGCAGCAGCACAAATAGATCAGCCTCTAAAGATGAACGATTCTCAGATTAAAGATAGAGGGTGGGGAAATAAATATATGTCTTAATATGCCAGTGTCAGTGTGATAGCGCCGTTTTGCAGTATTGTATGATGTGTGTGTGTGTGTGTTTGTGTGTGTGATTGTGTGATGTTTGTGTGTGTGTGTGTGGTGTGTGTGTGTGTGTGTTTTTTTTTTTGTTTGTGTGTGTGTGTGTGTTTTGGTGTGTGTGAGTGTGTGTGTGTGTGGTGTGTGTGTGGTGTGGTGTGTTTGTGTGTGTGTGTGTGTGTTTTTTTTTGTGTGTGTGTGTGTGTGTGATGTGTTGTGTGAGTGTTGTGTGGGTGTGTGTGTGTGTGTGTGTGAGTGTGGATGTGTGTTGTGTGTGGTGTGTGTGAGTGTGTGTGGTGTGTGCGTGTGTGTGTGTGTGGGTGTGTGAGACTGTGTGTGTGTGGGTGAGACTCTGTGTGTGTGTGTGTGTGAGTGTGTGTGTTTGTGTTTGTGTGAGTGTGTGTGTGTTTGTGGTGCGTGTGTGTGAGGGTGTGTTGTGTGTAGTGTGTTGGGTGTGTGTGGCTGTGTTGTGTGTGTGGAGTGTGGTTGTGTGTGTGTGTGTTAGGTATGTGTGTGAGTGTGTTCTGTGTGTGTGTGTGTGTGGAGGCTGACGCTGATAAATGGTCAGTCCTATCTGCAGAAACTCCGTAACATTTGAAAACTTGAATATAAATAAGCATTTCTATAAAAGTGTATAGCAGATGCTCAGAAATAATACAACAGTTAGTTTACACGAAGACACCAACTTGAAGTTTGTTTTCATAATTCAATCATCTTTTGAAATGTTGATATTATTAAACTGATTTGTGACCAAAGAGGATGAATGCTTTATAGTGAAACAAACCAACTAACATCACAAAGATTCACTAAATCCATTGATCCTGCTGTCAAAAATATGTTCTAAGAACATT
>JADLZN010010482.1:0-284517 GCA_018155175.1 Sinocyclocheilus anophthalmus
TGTTTGTGTGCTGCTCTCGTGTGTTTTGCGCTTGAGCTGCTTTTCTTGTGAAACTCACGATCTGCCGTCGCTCTTTCTGACAGGTGCGCCACAAGATGCTGTACGCCGCCACCAGAGCCACGCTCAGGAAGGAGTTCGGCCTCGGACACATTAAAGATGAGATGTTCGGCACCGTCAAGGTTCGTTTTGTTCAATGCCGATGTGAACTGAAGACTTCCTTAAAATGAAGCAATTTAGTTTAAAAGTACCAGTCAAAAGCGTGCGGGCCATAACATGGTTGAATGCTTTTGAGAGAAGTCTCTTCTGCTTAATTAAGGCTGCATTGTTTGTTGAAAATTTAATATTATTACATTTTAAAATGCCAGTTTTCCGTGTGAATATCTGTTAAACTGTAATGTATTCCTGTGATCAAAGCTGTAGTTTCAGCATAGAAAGTTCGAAGGAACAGCAGTTATTTGAAATAGAAATCTTTTGTAATATTATTAATGTCTTTACTGTTACTTTTGAACAATTTAATGCGTCCTTGATGAATAAAAGTATTAATTTCTTTATAAAAAAATCTTGCTGACCCTAGAACTTTGAACAAATCTCTCTACCGCTCTCTCTCTCTCTCTCTCTCGCACACACACACCTTATAATACACCTAAGGTTTTAAGAACATCACCGTGTAAATCATGTGTCTGTCTGTGGCAGGATGAAGTTTCTCTGAGCGGATATAAGAAGCACATCACGGCTCAATCAGCTCCTCTGCCTCTGACGGCCGCTGAGGAGGAACTACGACAGATCAAACTCAGTGAGGTACACACACACACACACACACGCTCCCAACACGCACGCACACACACACACTCACACACACACCAACACACACACACAAACACACACGCACGCAAACACAAACACACACGCACGCACACACTCACTCTTCACCACACACCACAAAACACTCTCGTCTTACTTCACAGATTTTATTGAATAATTCTTTGTGCAAAAATTAAGGTTCTGCAACAAGAAATACATACAACATAGATAAGACATAAGCAAAAAATAAATGTAAATATAAATGATCATATACTGATATATTTATAAACCTATAATAATGATTGTACATAATCTACAAATGTGTATTGCTCATGTGAAATTTTTTTTTAAACTATTATTTTTGAAATCATTTATTATTTATATCTACGTTGATTTTCGTGATTATTGCTTTGCCCCACATTAACGTTGTGCCACAAATAAATTAAAACATAGACAAAAAAAAAATAAAAAATGTAAAAAAAAAAAAAAAAATTTAATAAAAATAATTATATATTGACATATATAATATTAATAAACAAGTACGATGATGGTAAAGAATGATGAAAATGACAAATAATGATATCACAGATCCATAATTTTTCTGCTATAGAGCTAAAGAATCATTAATGAAAAACAATTCCAACAAATATATAAGTATAACAAGTGTATATGTATAATAAAATAAATAACTATATAAGTGTACTTCTTTAAATCCTTAAAATAATCCCTGTTTAAGTCTTGAATAGAATATACATTTATACATTTTTCTAAATAAAAACTATTTTGTAAAACACAAAAAAAATGGAAAACAAAAAATAAATGGTTAAGAATTAAATATGCAATATAGATTATATGGAAATGGAATTAGAGGCATTCTTTTGTGCAATGGAAAAGAAATGAGGCAATGAGAGGAGGTTATTATTTATACTACTTATATATTTTTTATAACTGTCTCCTTAAGTATTTTTTTCTTGTTAATATTTGTGTAAAATAGATCAAATGTTCAAAAATAAATGTATTTCATGAAATAAAATGAATCATTGAATTAAAAATGGGGAGGGGTGTCTGTCAGGACGTAAAGGAGTGGGAGGGGAGGGGGGATCAGGGAGCCATTTGGATGAAATGTTTTTTTGGATGATGCTGGCAAAAGTAGGGGGAGACAAGTTATGTACTTACTATTAAACACTCTGGCTGGAAATAAACTGATTGGCTGAACAGAGTGTTGTGCATGTGTGCGCGGCAGCTGCTATCAGAGAAGCAGTGGAGACTAATGGCAAAGAAAGAGGGAGGACAATAACACATGCTCTCTCTCTCTCTCTCGCACACACACAAAGCAGCACATTTGTTTTTCTTAAAAATCTGTTCCCAGAGTGATCACATGACACACTTCTGCAACTTATGTTTGTGTTTGAACAGAAAGTCAGTGCCCAAAACCTTCACACTCATTTCCTGTAGTCTCTGTGAGCTAGAAACACAAATTGACATTTTTAGCATAGCTGAAAGTTGCAAATACATAAAAACAAGGACAACATAGCATGATGAGATGTTGATATTGCAGCAGAGTGTAAGTGAAATGAGTAGCTGCAATATCAAAGCTCATTACAGAAATGCAGGCCAACCACTAAACCACACATGCATAGCCACACACAAACAGAGCTCAAAATATAAATAAACTATTTATTTCTGGCAATTGTTATTTCATAATTTATCCATTTCTATTACTTTATTTCTTGTGTCCTCACTTATTTAATAAGAAATTGTGATTGTGATTTAACATATATGGCTGAAGAGAAAAAAAAATATTTAGCAGCATATTGTACAAATTTGCAAACACTGAATGTGTTAATTCTGTTATTAACAATTGATGATGTAATGTGTTTCAAATTCTTTTAGTGGTTTTATGTTTTCTAAGATGTATCTGTTTATTTATTTATTTTAAATCTTAACGTACTTTGGTCTACTTTGTAGTTTTTATTAATAAATAAAATGGTCTAGCCTACCTTACAGTCTATCATCTACCTTTCATAAATAATTTGACTTAATAATAGTAATAATAACAATAATAGAATATTTTAAAGGAGATATCAGAATAATTTATCTTATTTTACTCAGAATAAATACTGGTCTGGTGTGATATTTATGCGAAATCTGACGTCCACATTATTTTCATGCTGCGTTCAGACGCGACGCGACGCTCCTCGAGTCTTTTGTTGCGCGGCCTGAAGCAGATACGTGATGCGCGAGAAACATTCACTCATATATAAAGCTGGGAGTTTGTACTATGATAATCGTACAATTTAATAAATCTAAAATCTCACAGTGTATAAAGATCATATCGGCTATAAAGTGATTATGCCGAAGCTTAATGCGATACTAACATCCGGTTTCTTCTTCTCCACATTCTTTAACACTGAATGTGGTTTCTACTGTACAGAACATTTGAAACTAAGATTCAGAAACAAGAGAAAAACATCTTACCTAAACCGCGGAGAATGCGGATAGCGGTATAGATCAAGTCTGTCCGCTTACCTACACACTGACATGCATGAAGAAACACCGCTACTGTTGTGTGTGTGTGTGGTGAGAGCGACAGAGAGGAGAGAGGAGAGCCATTCAGCCATTTCCAGGCCCAGGGAAATGTACTGCTTATGGGTGACTTATAGAACCCGTGACAAATTAGATTTCATAGAAACACAAGGCAGCAGATTCATTACTGGCAATAATAGCAGCTTTTTTCCTTCTCACCCTCCCAGACAGAACTGTGATCAAACAGTGAACTCTCAGGGAAGGCAGCTGCTGCAGCTCTGTCAGAATCTGTCTCTGTACATCGTCAATGGAAGACTGCGAGGAGACTCACTCGGTCGCTTCACCTACAGCTCAGCTCTTGGTAGCAGCACTGTAGATTACACAATCACAGATCTCCATCTTTCCTCTTTGAGAGCATTCACAGTCAAACCCTTGAAACCTTTCTCAGACCATAGTCAAATCACCCTCTATTTAAAGCAATCTGAAACATTACCCAAACCAATTAGGACACCATATCAAATGCACAAAATTATGTCATTCAAATGGGCAGAAAATACAACAAAAGTACAAAAGTACAACTAATGCTACTGAATCGTCAGAAATACAGTCCTTCTTACATTCTTTCCAAATACAGGAATACCCTAAAAATAAATTCGCAATCAATCAAGCAGTGAAAGATATAAATTACATATTCTATAACACAGCACAAAGAAGTGATATGACAATTATAAAACCAAAGAAAAAGAAATTGGACACGGACAGATGGCTTGATTCAAACTGTAAGGCTGAAAACAAAAAAACAAGCTCAGCCCGGAAAAAAAGCTCAGTTTCTGCAAGACCAGTTTGAAGAGATCGGAAAATCAATACATTCAAACAAATTCTGGGATAAATGGAAATTATTAAACAAATCAAATCAAGAAAGTGAAAAAAACCGTGGACGTGACATGTGGCCAAGTATGGTGAGCCATACTAGGAATTAGTGCTCTGCATTTTAACCCATCCAAAGTGCACGCACACAGCAGTTGACACACACACCGTGAACACACACCCGGAGCAGGGGCAGCCATTTTTGCGCGGGGATCGTTGGGGGTTTCGGTGCCTTGTCATGGCACTCAGTCTGGTATGAAGGTGAGAGAAGTGCTGCAACCATCCACTCCCCCACCTACAATCCCTGCCGGTATGAGACTCGAACCCGCAACCTTTTGGGTTACGAGTCCGATTCTCTGGCCATTAGGCCACGACTTCCCCCCAAGGAAGATCTGGCTATCCAAGATGGCGAGATATGGAAGAATCATTTCAAAGAATTATATAGCTCAACTGAAATTCAAAATGCTGATCAAAATGAAATAATTAAACTAGACATTTTTGAAAAATCAATAAAAGCATATCACAACCTCTTAGATTTCCCCATAACACTGAAAGAGTTAGAAGATAAATTACGGGTCCTTGAGCCCAAGAAAGCCTGCGGTGTTGACGGCATCCTGAACGAGATGCTGATACACACAGAGCAAAGCTTCAAACTGGCCATCCTGAAACTCTTCATTGATGTTCTGTGGTTCTTCCCTGAGATCTGGAACCAGGGCCTCATCAGCCCCAGCTACAAGAACGGAGACAAACTGGACCCCAACAACTACCGAGGCATCTGTGTGAGCAGTAACCTGGGGAAGGTTTTCTGTAGCATCTTAAACACAAGACTGTCAGACTTCCTTATCAAACACAATGCCTTGAGTAAATGTCAAATTGTTTTCCTCCCAAAATGCCGCACATCTGATCACATTTTTACACTACAAACACTAATTGATAAATATGTACATCAAAACAAAAGAAAAATTTTCGCCTGTTTTATTGATTTCAAGAAAGCATTCGACTCAATCTGGCATGAAGGATTATTCCTAAAACTTATCGACAGCGGAATAGGAAGTCAATTCTATGACTTGATCAAATCCATGTACACAATCAGCCAATGTGCAGTTAAAATTGGAAACAAAAGAACTGAATTTTTTCTTCAGAGGCGTGGAGTGAGACAGGGCTGCAGTTTAAACACCCCCTCTTCAACATTTACATTAACCAGTTGGCCAATGTTTTAGAACATGCTCCCATTCAAGGTCTCACTCTCCATGACACAGAAATAAAGTGTCTTCTTTACGCAGACGACCTGCTTCTTCTGTCGCCCACTAAAGAAGGGCTTCAGGACAGCCTGTATCTGCTGGAGGATTACTGTCAGACCTGAGCCCTGACAGTAAACCTAAAGTCATGATCTTCCAGAAACGCTCCAGATCTCAGGGACTAACACACACATTCACACTATATCACACAGAACCATTGAAACCACAAAAACATACAATTACCTCGGCCTAAAAATTACTCCAACAGGTAACTTTACTTTGGCTGTGAATGAGCTCTAAGAGAAAGCTCAAAGGGCTTTCTATGCCATAAAAAGTTCAATTAAAATCGACATCCCAATCCAAATCTGGCTCAAACTTTTCAAATCAGTAATTGAACCAATTATGGCAGTGAGGTGTGGGGTCCATCTATAAAATTTGAATTTGTAAATTGGGAAAAACATTTTCTGTAATTAGATTTCTGTAAAAGAATACTCAAAGTCCAAAGAAAAACACCAAATAATTGATGCAGGGCAGAATTAGGCCAATACCCTCTCCTTCTAAACATCCAAAAAAGAGCCATCAAATTCTGGAAACACCTAAAGACAAGTGACCCCAGCACATACCATTATAAAGCCCTGAAACAGCAAGAGCTGAGCCTCACGAAGAGTCCCTTCCTTCAGCTGGTGCTGAGACTGACAGAGATCAGCCAGCCTCAGGACTCACACACACTCTCAACCATTCGGCCCACACAAATCATCAACAGAGAAAGACAAGTACATCACCCATTGGATAAACACCATTGAAAACAGCACAAATTAGAATGTTATTCGGCACTAAATCGAGAGTACACCACGGCAAGCTACCTGAGCACAACTGATGTGAGACTCAGGAAAACATTGACGATGTACAGACAGAGCGAGCACAGTCTGTCTGTAGAGACGTGCCGGCGCAGACAAACCTGGCTCTCCCGTGAGGACAGACTCTGCTCCCACTGCAGTCTGGGAGAGATCGAAACAGAGCTGCACTTCCTCACAAAATGCCCCAAATACCAAGCCATCAGAGACCTCTACTATCCCAAAATGAATCAAATATTTCCCCAATTTATCATTTGTAAAAAGTCAAATGTGCAAATATTACTGCAAAATTTGTAGCATCGTGCCATCACCTGAGGGACAAACACAATCCAGAAACACACAGCCAATAGACACTCTCACAGGCCAAAACTGAAATACTGTTACACATGTACATAATGTTCCATTTCTCAGTCCAGCAGTTGCTACAGGAAAATCGTTATTATTATTATTAATTTTTATTTTATTTTTTTTCCCCCTATGTATCTTTGGGTATATATGACATTTCCATATTAGTTATATATTACATATTAGTTATAATATATAAATAAATGTTAAGATGTTCTAAAGTAAATGTTCAGATGTTAAACCATTCTTCTGGTTTACTGCTTTGGCTACCTATTATTGTCATGCCAATAAAGTATTTGAATTGAATGAATGAATTGAGAAGAGAGAGATGAGAGAGAGAAGACGGACGAGAGAGAGAGAGATGCGAGAGAGAGGAGAGAGAGAAGATGAGAGAGAGGGGAACGGGGCGCTGTTCAAAACAAAACTTCTCTGAAGAATATAGTAGTGCACCAAAAATGCAAACATATTTGATCAAATTAATACATAACTTCACATACTTGTGCATATAGTGCACAAGTAGGAATGCATTAGTATTTATAATTAAGTTCTTATATTTGAAAGTCACTCTGCACAAGTCTAACATCGTTTAAAGGGATAGTCCACCCAAAAATGAAAATTCTGTCATCATTTACTCACCCTCATGTCCTTCCAAACCTGTATGAGTTTATTTATACTGTTGAGCATAAAAGAAGATATTTTAAAGAATGTTGGTAACCAAACAGTTGATGGTAGCTATTGACTTCCATTGTATTTTTTATCCATACTACAGAAGTCAATGGCTACCAGCAAGTTTTTGGTTACCCACATTCTTCAAAATAGCTTCTGAGTTCAACAGGCAACTGACACAAACCTGTAACAGTAGTTCTGATTTTATTTAAGCTTTTAGTGCCTGTGTCAGTTACACGTTGTAAATTTGTAGATGGTTCATGTGATTATTATTAATAATTTGGAATCACAGTTAGGATTTGTCATTCAACAAAATTACAAAAAGTTCATTGTTCCTAGGCTGAACACAGACTCAACAAACATTTCCTCAGAATGTGGACTGATAACTTGAGTATGTGTAAATGAACTGAAGCAGACCAGAATAATCTCTAGTGTTTCTCTGCAGTGTGTGAGGATGACATCATGGAACAGTGGCATGTGTGTGTAATGCTCAGCTCAGGGGCCTCTATTACCAACATCCTTCTCTCTTTCTCTGGAGACAGTTACGCAAGTTAAAACTTCTACAAACTTTGAGAGCAAAGGTTCCAATAGTAAGAATATTTATTTTATTGTTCAATACTAGATATTTTGCTATTTACACTTAAAAACTTATTTAAACACAAATTATTTATATAAAATGTAACCAACACATACAACATCACCAGAGTGTGAGACTCAGTAAGGCTGTGTGTTGGGCTCTAAGAGGTGTGTCGCATGCATGTCTCTGGTCATGTTGTTTTTCTCTCTGAGTTTGGCTTGTAGTAACGTGTGCTCCACCACTCCCATCCGAACATCCATCTGCTCAATCTCCTGCTTCAGCTTGGTCAAACTCTGACGGATCTTCACCACTGGAGCTGCAACACAAAACACATTAACAAGCAGAACCTACAGCTCACATAAACAAACTGCATCATCAGTAGCTTGAAAGAGGGTTTGTTGTGTGTGTGGTTTACCTCCATCAGACATGCTGCTGCCTTTCTCTTCCATTTCCTGTTTGACTTTTTCTAGCTCCTCGCTGATCTGAAGTAAAAAGAAATACGCTTTATGAATGTTATTTGAATATTGTTTGGATATGTGAACATAGTACGGCTGTATACAGCATTATGAGACGCATTCATTTATGAAAAACTACTGATGCTGTTATTTGCTACTGTGTGGAAACCAGAAGATGGTGAAATCATTGTAATAACAACACTGTGTTACTGTATTGTTGTTTTCAGACTCACCTCAGCCAGAATCCTGGTTCTCTCTGTGACGCCACCACTGGCTTGCTGATAAAGCTCCTTTACCTGAGGGAAAAAACACATGCAACATTTGACATCCTAATATTTTGACTGGTTTAAGGTTAGTAATAATGATTTAGGTTTTGATTGGTCGAGATGTACACCTTGTTGAGCTGTGCTTGTGCCTGGCGGTATTCTGAAATAAGATGCTCAAGCTGAGTGTTAAGATATTTCTCACGACTGCTCACTTTCTCCAGTGTTTTACTGATGTCTTCCCTCAGCTTAAACAGACAACCCTGCAAACATCCACACATATACATGCTTAAATGGAATATTTCACATTATTATCTTTTTTTAAAAATATATTTTGAAAAACATCAGTGATGGATTGATGGATGACCTTGGCGTCTTGCAAGGATGTGTTGATGCCGTCTTGATGTTGATGCATTTGATCAAGATGAATCCTCCAATCCTGAAACAAGTTAACCAGTATTTCAGTCAATCAGAGCTTCTCCATCACCATAGAGGTGACATACTATGATTTAAGGTTGACGTATTTGAGACCTTGTTGTCAGTTCGAATGGTGACTTTAAGGTGTGGAAGAACTCGCTCCACCTCCAAATTCCACTCAGCGGCATCAACATCTGACTCCAGAACCACCGCAGGCCTCGATCCATTGAGTTTCTAAACACACACATCTGCCAGTTGTCTTTTATTGTACATACAGGGTAAAATGTTGTTTACTAGTTCTTTGTTTAAAATATTAATAAACGTCCCTCCTAACGAAGTATAAAAAGACTGTGGGCTCTTCATGATTTATAGCACAGACACAAATATCACCTCACATATAAAACAACTCACTATCTCCAGAGAAAGTAATTATTCCTTTCAGGTTTATATCATGTTATTATATGCATCACATGCTCTTATGTCAAATAAAACTCACACTCTGATTGGTTCTGGTCTTCAACGCGTCTAAATCAAGGCCATCCTCTTCCTCATACTCCTCATCCTCCTGCTGAAGATGCACATTCATTCACTTTACACACGAGTCTGTGTGTGTGATTCATGTCTTCATTCACTTTACTATGTGAATAAGAGGTGGGCGATATAAGCAAACATTTATATTATACTATTCTAGATTTAGTAACAAGCTATCACAATATAGTCAAACTGTATCATTGGTATATATATTATCATATATATATATATAAGTTTGTTTTGGCTTGTGATGGTTAAGGGTGATGAAATCCCATAAACCAATCTAAAATCTTAACCTGATAAAAAAAAATAGATATATATATCTGCCTGCCATTGATTTTATGAAAAACAAAAATTCTAAAAAATTTTTTGCTTACTACAGAAATTATGTAGTGTTTTGATTTGTCTTCTATTGATACGGGAGAAGGGGAGGTTTTTTATTATTTTTTAAAATGATTATTCTATTATGTATTATATTGTATATTATAGTTATATTTATATTTAAACCGTTATATATCCAGTACATAACATGCACATCTGTACATAAGTCTTCTGCTTACTCCATCGATATATAAAGTTTTTATTTTACTTCTACTAACTTTCCCTTTCTATCCTCTTGTTTTATATGCATGTATATAATTACTCCGAACTCCTGGAAATCATACCAAATTCCTTTTATATTTGTGCACACTTGGCAAATTTGGACTTTTGCTTGAAGCAGATCTAATCAAAATATTTAAATACACTGTTAATCCAAATATAATTGAATAAATCCTGAGCTAATTTCCTCACAACCGTGAAAAACACTTCTAATATAAAAGCTTGCCAGATAGCAGCAGTAACTCAGGAAGGTGAAGCTTAGAATAGTGTTTGCGTTTAACTCACAGTCATTTCTTCCTCCACTTTACTGAGTGTGAGCTCAGCATCATCTTCCTGCACACACTCCTCTTCCACCTCCACAGACGGGTACAGAGGCCTGATAGAGAGAGAATACCAGCTGCGTTAGTGTGTATATAGTGGGAAGAGAACGTTTGTGAACCCTCTTGAATTTTGTAGTTCTACAACAAGGTTATATGAGACCTAAAGCAGCATAGAACATCATACAATCAGCTCTTGATATGTGTGTGCGTGTGTGTGTGTGTGCTGTTACCTGTTCCAGGTGAATCCTTTACTCTTTAGTGCCTGTTCTACCAGCTGATCTAGAACATAACAGACATGTTCTCCAGATCCAGACTTCAGCTTAGATGGGGGGAAATCGACCTGGCCACCCTACAAAAACAGATATACAGCGATAATCAAGAAACCCAAATACTTCTACACACACTTGTAAGGATGTTATCACCATGATAACGTCTCACCAGGGCACGCAGCTCGGACAGGATGTTGGAGACGGTGGCGTTGGGATCATCGTACTCCTGCGGTGTGTCAAACGGACGCCCGCACAGAGAAATCAGCCAGGCAGCAATTACACTGAACATATAGAACTGCTCTCCAGAATTGGACAACATGTGAGGGCTAGAGACAAAATAATGCCTGAAAAACAGAGCATAAAAGTGCTTATTTTGATTCAACAAAGATTGATCCTTATAAGTTTAAATAATAAGTAACCCTAGAAATGTTTGTATTGGTTTGAAGGTTACTATCACATTCTGTTTTATGCTCCTTGAATAAAATAAGAAAAATGCCTGATCTGTTCTTGATCACAAATTATTTTTACATTTTATTTAAGGGCTTTTGAATTTGTATATTAATGTCAATAAGATTTGCAACATGCAACATGTGAAATCAAAAAACAACAACAACATGATCCTGCCTTATAATTCACACATGAAGTAGCTATTCTAAATCACTCACCTAGACAGAGGTTTGATGTTGTGTTTATCCAGAACATGCTGTTCATAATCCAGAACCTTGAGTTTATCCAGCAGATCCTCCATCAGCACGAACATCTGATAAACTGAACCGGGTCCGCGCTCTTCCTCCTCCGCCATCCCTGTCTCTGTCTGTGTTCATATTCAACAAGCTTTATTGGCGAGGCAAAACGGATTTAAACTTAAATAAACATCACAGATATACATATATAATATATAAACACAGGCACATATACATACATGCTTCTTCTTCTTCGTGTGTTTTTTTTATCAGTCGTTTCTGATGCACAAGCTGCAAAAGGGAACTCGGGATGTTGTAGTTACTGTCGCCAGGAATGACGTCACACATTGGACATAATAGGAAACAAAATAATAGAAATGAACCGTGATGGTTAATAATAAACAATGGGTAATAACGAATAATACAAAATATATCATTGGTAAAGAAAATGGCACTACTGTGCTGAAACTCTTATGAGTGTTTGGCAGCTGAAAGTTTAGAGAATCTCAGTGCTGCCACACGCTGGAGCGGAGAAGAAAAGTTCTTGTAGGCAATGTAATAATATAATAAAATATAATATAAAGTCGACACTATCAAAAGTTAGAACTAGATACCTGTCATTTCCCTTGTTACCTAAAATGAAAGAAGTACACTTCAAAACAGCAATCTCAGGAACATCTTTTTTTTTTTTCAATTATACTACTGTTAAATCCTTTAGGGACAGATTGTATGTAATTTATTGTAAATTAATTATTTATTATTTTGTCATTTATTCCTGTTATGGCAAAGCTGAATTTACAGCATTAGGGTTTCCGGAATTCAAAGGAACAGCATTTATTTAAAATAAATTTTTTTTTGTAACAATGTAAACATAACTGTCACTTTTAATAAATTTAATGCATCATTGCTGAATAAAAGATTTCTAAAATGAATTTTTTTTTAAATGTTCTCACCCCCAAACCTTTGAACAGTTGTTTATATTACATATACTATCATTTATTTTCACATATATTTTCGTAATTTTTTTTATATCAGGAAAACTATGTGAGTGAAAAGCTGAATTGAAAAATGAGCATGCATTATAGTGTTCGGTTGTCTTTAGATAAACTGCATGCTAGTGTGCTCCTCATGTTAGGTTGCTATGTGCTGGGCAGAGCCGCTCAGCTGTTGAGATTAATTTCAAGAGATCTTTTTTTGGCTGATGGGTCAGTCTTTCTTTCACTCTGCCAGTCTCTGTCTCTATGATGTTGGCGTTTGTATGAACATAAATGTTTGAAGATCCAAATGTAATTGAGGTTCAGTCCCCAACTTAACTACCAGTGTTTGGACAAAGTCATCTGCTCCTTACATGGTAATTAAGACACAATGCAGAATAAAAGGACACATTATAGCATATGTTTTCACGTTTTAATACATTTCACATGTGGCTTATGGTAACAGAAATTATTCAAACACATCTAGTGCTTTACTATTAATTAATTTGGCAACCCAACACACATACTCATACACTCTCACATTTCGGAGCACATTTTTAATGAAAAAAATATCCTCTTTTTCCACTTATACTCATTAACTACTTTCTATATCTGCATTATATATGCTTTTTTCCTTCCACTTCTCCACAGTTCCTGTGGTGAATTGCTGTTTTCAGTCTTCTTGGATACGGGTCGCTCCCTCCTCTGATACTGGACCTTCCCTCTTGTTCTCACTAACCACCTCTGTGTAGGTCACATCCGGGCTAGATTTCCTGCCTTTGGGAGGAGTCACAGCAGGCTCCGCCTCCGCGCCCTCTTGGCCCTCAGCGACTGTGCGTTCCTTCTTCAGTTTGATTTTGAACGATTCTTTATTGGGTGTTTTCTTAGCTATGTTTTCCTTCAGCCTCTCACTGCCCTGACGGATCTTCTCTCGCTGCTCAGGGGGCACGATCTTCTCACCCAAGGTGTTGATTTTGGTTCCGAGCGTTTGGCCCGTCTTACTAAAACTGTCCTTGGTCTTGCTGAGGTTTTCCCGCGTCTTCTCACGGGTCTTGTTCATTTTCTCTTTGGAGAATGCAGCTTTGATGTTCTCGATGCCTTTTAACCCACTCTGTTTCAGACGGGCACCCCGTGATGACTCTGTCTCCTCAACCACCATGTACTCTTCATCAGATGATAGGTCAGCAGGGATTTCATACTCATCTGGCTCCACCTCCAGGTTAGCAAGCCCCGCCCCCTTGGGAGTCTTGGTGACAGCAACAGAGGGAACTTCAGTTTCACCCTGTAGTCAAACACAGAGAAGAGAGACCATTATTTAGCAGGAAAACACAATCTGACTTCACCTGCTCCTAGAAGGTCACGAGAAGAACTCTGTGCTGTTTGTGTGTATATAAAAACTGTATGTAGTAACATTCATAAGGAAATTGCAGTTAACAGCTTTGCGGGAGGCCAGGATTTTTTATGCTTTCTTGCAACCCACCTAGATGCAAGAATCATAGAGCTGATTATCACACATTCATTTTCTTATCAACATATTTAGACTGAATTATTTATTTAAATTAAAATTTCTATTTAGATTTCTTTTTCTTTTCTTTTTTGACATTGACACATAAATGCGCTCCTACATTTCAGGTGCCGAGTTATGGTGTAAAATCTTGGTCCAGTTTCAAAATACATCTAAAATACTTCATTGTCTTCAACTGTTTTTGCCCATACAGTGAAAGTCAGTGTAGTCCCAAACAACATTGGACCCCAATGGCTTCCATTGTATGGACAAAATGAGGCAATATTCAGATCAAAATGTCTTCTTTTGTGTTCCACAGAAAATGAAGGTGAGTAATGATGCATTAATTTTCTTTTTTTTTGTTGAATTAATCCCTTTAAAGGGTTGCCACCATTAATGTCATTATTACTCCCCGTGTTGTCGGAACCAGCAGGAACTTCGTCATCTTGGGAACACAATTAGATATTTTGATTGAAATATGAGGCTCTATGACCCTGCATAGACAGCAAGGTTCCTACTACGTTCAAGGTCCAGAAACGTACCAAGATGATCGACAAAGTAGTCAGTGTGACATCAGTGATTCAACTGTAAAGTTACGAAGCTACAAGAATAAATTTTTGCGCAAAGAAAAGTAAAATAACGACTTTATTCCACATTTTGTCTCTACTGGGCACTTGTGGACGCGTGTTAACGACAATATCATGACGCGATTAAATTGTGTTCCGAAGATGAACGAAAATCTCTTACGGGTTTGGATTGGAACGACGCGAGGGTGAGTAATTAATAACAGAATTTTTGGGTGAAACTCTAACCCTTTAAATAGAGTTTACCCATATAAAAATCTTTTTGGAAGATTCGCCATGATGCATATAAAATGATATGTTCAATGTTACATTGCACGAAAAAGTTGAAAACTGGTTAAAATCAACAGTTCCAATTTAAATGTAGGTTTTCTTCAGTACATCTGAAGGTTTGTGAAGTCAAACCTTTAAAAGTTATTCAGATATCAACCATATTCTGTCTTTTTTTTTTTTTTTAGAAATGATGTCTACAATAATCTGTACTTTTACATTTAGGTGCACAGAAATTCTGTTCACATACATTTTCCAATCATTTTAAGTTTTTGTGTTTTTAGTTAAATTTTGAGTGCTGATCTACTATTGTGATATCATCAATTTCACAGTTACAGTATGCTTACATAACATCAAAACAAATCATATTGTGGTTGGTCACTTTCAGTCAGTTAGACAGCCTCTTCCTGTTTAAGTGGGCGGTTCTTGGCCTTAACAAGCAAAGGAGACTTGGTTTTATGTCAGACTAAAGCCTGGTTACATGAGATGACCCTTCCCTGGAGGGAATTCTTGTAGTCTGTAAGAATGGATATCTATGTATGTGTATGTATAAACTCCCTATTCAGGGAATAGCCTTAAAGAGTCTATTCAGCTGTGTGAGCAGTTCTATATTAGGAAACCTCAGAATAACCACATACAAACATACACACTTATGCTGACACACACTCTAACAGCCTAATTTTTTATTTATTATATCACATGTATTCTCTAAATATTAATATTGCACAACACAGTGAGGAGTCAAACAGAAAAATTTGCCAGCATTTGTGCAATGCTACTTAGAAGAATTTAACTGAATCATCATTTGTGTCACTTGCAAACCATATAGTCAGGATTGGGGCACCAAATGTCATCTGGTTAAAATTTAACAAAAATGTAATAGATCATTGACAAAACCACATTAGACAACTACTAATCTGTGATACTCAATATCTGTGGTTAAAGTGATAGTCCCCTCAAAATTTTTTCTTTACTCACCCTCGTGTCTCTCCAAACCTGATATTTTTGGTTTGGAACACAAACAAATACATTTTGAAGGTAACCAGAATTTTGGGTTCCACTGACTTCAATAGCCATTTTTTGTTCATACTATGGAAATCAATGGAACCTGAAACTGTTTGGTTACCAACATTCTACTAAATATCTTCTTTTGTGTTCAAGGGAGGGAAAAAAACCACATGAAGGTCAGTAAATGATGACAGAATTTTCATTTTTGGGTGAACTATCCCTTTAAGGGCCCCAGTGTCACTCTCTGTTTCTCTCTTTCTGGAAGTCTCTTGAATGGACAAATCAAAAATATCTTTATGTCACTCATCAGACATACTAACAGAATTACTTAGCCAATCATCTCTAAAAAGGAAATTCTCAAGTGTACTATTGCTATGTGTGAGATTACAGTGCCAACTTGCTGTTAAATGGCAAAAGGATTGAGTCACACCCTCAATCACCCATAATACACATGCAGCGGTTGTTAGGAATGTACCTGATAGATAACAACCCTGAACTTGTTGCGGGTGAGCAGCTCATCTTGTGTAGTTTCCACTTTTTTCACACGCACATTCTGTTTCTCCACACGTGAGCGTACTTCTTTAACGTGCGCACTCACACGGCGGGCTTTCTGCAGCAGTTTGTCAACGGTTGTGGCCGTGGCGCCATGGTCGCGAGCTAGTTTGAGAAGCTCGGATTGGACGGCGCTCACCGAGCTTTCAAGCTGCTGCTGACGCTCCTCCATGCGCTGCTGGCTGGCCTGGACACCATCGATGATCGTAGACACGCGTTCCAGCAGAGAGAGAATCGACAAGGCTGAGACAGGCTGCCCGGACTCATCCTCGACCCCCAGCATTACATCTCCTCTCTTTTCCATCTCCGATTCTCCCTTTCACACGTCCCTGAAAGTAAAGCTACTGGGCCAGAGATGGATAAAGGGCCAGACGGAATCAAACACACAGTACAGAGAGAAAGTGACACTCCAAGAGAGAGACCCCAGTGGAATCTGACAAACTCCACCCTGTTCACACACACAGATATAAATGCATGGATATAAATACAACTGTAAGAGGATACTAAGACATTTTTGGAAGCTGTATCACAGAAGCACTGGAAAGCCCCATTAATTCAAACATTCCCGTATTGTGTGCATGTGTTAGGGAAGCTTGTGGATATGCATAATATGTGTTGCTCTCTCAGCTTTGAAATAGCTAAAATGACAGTGACATTCATCTAGAGCGCAAATGTGTGTGTTTGTGTGATGAGGTGGACTTGCTTTTATAAATCCACCCCCCTTTGGCATACTGTCAACTCAACTGAAGCCAACAGCTGTGGAACGCACACACACAGTGTAAACTGACCTTGGAGGTGTTTGGCATTGGTGTTTTGACCTCTGACCTCACATTCAGGCAACCTGACATTCGAAAACTATATCTCCCAGCATGCACTTTGAGCCTCTGAAGAAAATAGACTGACTACATTAGAAATAAAAATACCCAGAAGATAAAGAAAAACACGAAAAATTCTCTCTGTTTCCGAAATTAAAAGATTGTCATGTTTTCCCCAACTTCATCCACCTTATTTTTCTACACGGAAGTAAACTATTATCTGTGAAAGTGCATTTCTTCTGATATTAGCCACTATTTGTAAAAAACTAGAAAAATAACAAAGTGCAGTTAAACTGTAAAAAAAACTGTACTGTAATACATTAAAAAATATGATAACAAATACTGGTTTGTAATATCAAGCAGCATAAATGGACTGTTTTTGCACAGCTAAAATAACTGGAAGTGTCTGACACTAGAAGCTTTGCACATTCAAATTACAAATGGCAGCACCCCCTCTTACGTTAAAAATAAGGTGGATAGAAGGCAAAATATAAATAGAAAACAATGAATTCTTGTAAGAATGCGCTTTCTCTGATATGTTTTAACCTCCAACTCCCAGCTATTGAGTTGTATATGGTTGACAGGAGGACACTGCTGTGTAGCTGCTAAGGCTTTCAGGGATTTTTTTTTAATGTTTCTATGTGGTTGTTAGGGTGTTCTGGGTGGTTGCTTACTGGCCAAAGTTCAAAAAGCCCACCACAAAGTGTTGGTATATTATTCTGGTCCCTATGGTTCAGGGCCCTCAGTCAGTGTTTTTATATTGCCCATTATATTGTCTGCCAATCATTAATCTTATAGCTTATGAAAGTAATAGCAAACAATCTAGTATACATACAAACACTCTAGTATCAAGCTAGGATGTTTTGCATGGCAAGAATCACTCAAATTTTGTTCAGAAAATGTAATAACTGAATAATGTAAACATTTGACCATGTGGATGTGCTGCATTTGGACTAGTAAGAAAGTGAGGGACAGAGATCACAAAAGGAGAGAAGTGAAGTGACGTGACGTGTGGCGTCCCATACTCAGAATTTGTGCTCTGCATTTATCTCATTCAAGTGCACACACACCCACAGCATGAGGACGGAACAAACAACCATACTGAGCAGTCCGGCACCATTTTTGCAGCAGTGTCCAGGGAGCATTGGGGGTTCGGTGCCTTGCTCAAGGGCACCTCAGTCATGGTATTGAAGTTGGAAGAGAGCAACCTTTGGGTTACAAGTCCAACTCTCTAACCATTAGGCCACAATTGCCCTGGGAATGTAGATTTTAAAGTAAAAACAGGGTGGAATAAGGCCACTGAAATACTAATGTTAAAAGATAGCTGTGCAGTTGTTTGTGTGTCTGTGTTAAAGTAATCAGCAGCTATTCAATCCTCCGTCCTCCATCTTTAGGAAAGTGACCCAGGTTCTGTTTCTGAAGACGACCTAGTGGCTTTTTTGGATGAATCCTAAAGTCAATAGTTTTGAGGATTGGTGAGTGTGTGACATGTTTGTTTGTTTCTATGTTAGCATTTATTTGGTGCATGCTTGTGTTGCATGTGATGTGATTTTTACCTTGTGATGCATATTATGATAGTAATGATGATGCTAATCTGTACAGCAGCGATGATCACAGCAATCAGGATGTATTGAAGCTTCTGTCCATTGGGCAATACGTACAATTCACTGAAGTCTCTTCGATCACACTGCACACCGGAGAACCCCAGATCACACCTAAACAACAAGACCATCGCTGACCATATGCCTAAAACCTTAAAGTAGGCCTAAAATATGCCTTAATCATGAGAATGTACAATTTAAAAAAATAAACAGGTCTGCACAATTAATACAAAAGAAAACATTTTTGTGGACAGAAGTTTATAGAATTTCACCAGTATTCATGAACAGAGTTTGCTTCAACTTCCTGCTGAGCTTCCTGCAGCCCTTGCAGTGGGAACTCTCAGCAGAGATGCTTTTCTCCACCTCATACCACATGTAAGACACAAACTTGTATTCAAATTTAGTACTGTTTTATGGCCTAATTTTTGTCTTCAGTGTCACATGATCCTACAGGAATCTGTCTAATATTCTGATTTGGTGCTCAAGAAATAGTTCTTAATATTATCAATGTTGAAAACAGTTGCTTGTCTAAATTTTGAGTGGACACACATGTGCATTTTTTCAGGATTCTTTGATGAATATAAAGTTCAAAAGAACAGCATTTATTTACATTATAAATATCTTTTACTGTCACGTTTGATTAATTTAATGCATACCAGCTGAATTAAATGATTAATTTCTTGATTTTTTTTTTTTGTTAACTAAGCCCAAACATTTACATACACTATACACATAGTCTATACACGTTTTTCTATATTCTGCAAGATTTATTTTATTGACCTTTGATTGGCACCGGTCAGTCTCAGGGTCATCACCAGCATGGCCACTCTGAGCACCATCACCACAGCGAAGAGGTAGAAGAGGATTCCCTTCGGCCTGTGTGGATAGGCCTCACAGCTCTGAGTGGAGTCTACATCATGTTCCTCATCGAACACTTCCTGACCCTCGGCAAAATGTACAAAGACAAAAAACAGAAGGTCAGCAAAATGTGCAAACAGACAATATAAGTCTAAGATCTCATATTTTATAAGATTTCATATTATAGTCACATAATGGAAAAGAGTTTGAGGTAAGCATTTTAAGTTTAGCGTTGATCAACACGCCATTTCATGTTGCATTTTTATTGGCTGGTTTGTAGACGTAGGTTGTAACAGCAAACACACTGTGTGATGATCATGCTGAATTTCTTACACTGAAAATTAACATAGGCTATCTTTGGACGCGACCGTGACAACAGCCGTCTTTGAACCTCTCTCACTGTACGGTATAGGACCGCCGATTAGGAGCCACGATCATAGAAATCGCCATGATTGTTTCACGATGGCAGTCTTTCGTCTAGGACAGCCGGAAATCGTGCAGTGTGTCTGTGTGTCTAATTAATTAATAGCATTAATTCCCTGAACGTTGTAACGTCGTTTCTTGAATTTCTGTAGTTTAAAGTATTATCTCTGTGTTTGTAGGTGCAGAAGAGGGTTGATCTCGCCACAGAAGTTTTGGAATCTGAGAAACTGCCATCATTAGAAGACAATGACGTCAAAACAGTTAATGGTAACTTCACTTTTTATTGATGCTTGTAAATGTTTATGCAGTCAAAATGAAACGAATAGTGGAAGCGCATGTGGGCGGGGCGTTGCAGAGGAAGAGGAGGTGATGTTGGGGGGCGGAGCTCTACAGTGACATGGATTGTGAAAACAAATGCCACTCCCACTTCCATGACACTGTTGGCCATTCAGATGAGCAGCATCATCATCACCATGACTATCACCACATATTGCATCACCACCACTCCCAGAACCACCACCCGCACACACACACGCACAGACACACACACTCCTACTCGCTCCAGCACTTCCAGCAGGCTGGCGTGGCCACACTCGCCTGGATGGTCATCATGGGAGACGGTCTTCACAACTTCAGTGACGTACTTGCCATAGGTAAAATTTACACACACGTAAAACAAATAAAACCTTAGATTTGCAATACAAGTGTAAAAAAGTTTATGCATGTATGTGCATGCATATATACTGTGCATTTAATAAAATTGACATGTACTTTTCAAATTGAATCAAATGTTTATCACAAAAACTGCACACAAAGGCTTTTTCATACACTGCTTTGGAACAGCATTTACAGATTATGTGCAATTTTGTATTTCAGGGGCAGCATTCACAGAAGCTTTGTCCAGTGGTCTTAGTACCTCAGTTGCTGTGTTCTGCAGCAGAACATTGACAAGACATTGTCTGTTATCATGGTGACAGTTTTGTTTGACTTTAGAAATGAATCAGTATATGGAATTGACAAAGGAATCATAAGTCAGGTTGTTGACCATCAAACTTTGAAATGTTTTTTATTTTTTCAACACACCTGCCTTATCCTCCTCTTTGACGCAGGTGATTTTGCGGTCTTGCTGAAGGCGGGTATGTCAGTACGACAGGCCATCCTGTATAATCTGCTCTCAGCCTTGATGGGATATTTGGGCATGATCACAGGCATTCTTTTGTTGCCACATGGATCTTTGCTCTTACGGCTGGGTTATTCATGTACATCGCTCTTGTGGACATGGTGAGTAGCAAAGAAAAAGAAATTCTGTGATTGACGAGAGCAGAATTAAAAAGACATTCTATTAGAAATATTATGTCTTCAGCTGGGTTATTATTTTTATCTAAAACTAATAAAACATTTAGTTCATTGAAATGCTGAAATAAAATGGAATTTAATTGAATGAAGAACTAAAATTAAACTGAAATAATTTTAAGCTGAAGCACTAAATTATTGTCGAAATAAAAACTGAAATATAAATGAAACAAAAAAAAAACTTACAAAATTAATAAATTCAAATGAAAACTTAAAATATAAAACACCAATTCAAAATATTAATAAAAACCGATGTTGTATATAAATAATTCCAAAATAACACTGTTCCTCTTTATCTTCAACACATACAGTTGATCTAATTATATGTATTTTTAAGGGAAAATATTGTTGTAATGTGAATAAAACATTGCAACGTACACATTGTGGTCCTCTGTGTTTATCTAGTTGAAATTGTGATCTCTAAAATTGGCTTTTTTTGTGTGTGTGTGTTTTGAAGGTACCCGAGATGTTACACAATGACACAAGCGAAGCAGGCTTCAGTCACTATGGCTTCTTCCTCCTGCAGAATGCTGGTATACTCCTGGGCTTCGCCATCATGCTTATCATTGCTGTTTTTGAGCACAGGATACAACTTGACATTGGCTTCTGACCTGAGGACCTTTTTCCATCACATCTCAAAAACATCTACTAATGTTGCCTTTTGACTCTAAATTTTGCTTACCTGGTGTCCACCTGTTGAAATGAAATCTTGTTTAATCGGTGAAATGGCAGCACTTTAATATGCATGAATAATTGTCATCTTATTTGTGGCTTGTAGAAGTACAAAAGTATTTATGAGTGTTGACTGTTACAATCTTAGTATAAAAGCAAAACCTGAGCCACACTGAGAATGTGGAGGTGTTTTATTTGTTTTTATTTGTTTGTTACACAGTGTTGTACAGTAGCTATTGAAACGAGTTACATTTGTTCATTTTTGTACATGCTGTCCCTCTAACATTCCAGTAAAGTACTGAGTGTCCCATGATGCCTTTGTCTGATTTCTGTGTCTAAACTGTATTTGAACTTGCCATTGAGTATATCAGCAGAGTATATAGTGTATATAGTCTAATAGTATTGAAGCTAATTATTATTCATTGTCAGATTTGATCATTCAAAAATATCTGAAAATCTTACCAAACTTTTGAACATCAATTTGTTTATTCCGTATACATTTTATGACTGTTCAATAAGGGTTTAAAATAAACTAAAATAGCAGAAACAATTACCTTTTAATGTTCAATGCTGAAATCAAGACATGATTAGTCTAGATGATGAGCTGCAGTGCATGAAATCCAGTTGACTTGCATGTGCAGCCGTTGCCACTTTATGAGTTTATAATTGTTATTTACACCCAGTGACTAGATAAAATTGATTTATTAGAGGTAAGATGTTTGAAAAGTTGCTATTATGTAACAGTTGCATATACATAGAAGGCTGTTCACTGTAGTGCATCAAACCCTGATTCAAATTGCAGTGTATAGCTGTGAAAAAAATGAAAGCAAAACAACAGTCTCTCTCCATTCATTTGGCTCATTGCTCCCTCTTCATGTTGGCCCCTGTTTTTTTGGTTCTGTATTTGAAAGTGATTGGATTAACAGGTGGCATGATGCCCAGACCAGCACGGCTGTTGTCTAGCATCGCCTCCTGCTGGTTCTCCGGCAACTGCATTTCACACATGAGCAGAGCTGCACACACAAACTGCTTCAGCTCATTCATCGCGAAAAAACGCCCCGGACACTGTGTGGCTCCGGAGCCGAAAGGCATACGATAGTACCGGACCTTCTGGCCACATTTATAAAAATCAGTTTTTTCCCTCCCGTCCTCCACAAAACGGTCAAATTGGAAGCGCTACAAGAAATCACACACAAAAGACATCTCAATAAATTAGTTTTCTAACAATAAATTAGTATGTTTAAAATGAGGTCCACTATAGGGCAGTGATTCTCAACCTTTTTTGACTTCGAGTCCCCCATTGTCCATAACAATATTCAAAGGCCATGACTTCTTATTATTTGAGATTTAATGGATATGTAATAAATTGTAATTTATTCCTGTGAGGGCAATGCTGAATTTTCTGAATTTTCAGCAGTCATTACTCCAGTCTTCAGTGTTCCATGATCCTTTAGAAATCATTACAATATGCTGATTTGGTGCTCAATTATTATTGGTTAGAGAGTGGGACTCGTAACCCAAAGGTTGCAGGATCGAGTCTCTCCCACCTTCAATACCATGACTGAGGTGCCCTTGAGCAAGGCACCGAACCCCCAACTGCTCCCCGGGCGCCGCAGCAAAAATGGCTGCCCACTGCTCCGGGTGTGTGTTCACTGCTGTGTGTGTGCGTGCGCTTTGGATGGAATAAATGCAGAGCACTAATTCCGAGTATGGGCCACCATACTTGGCCACAATGTGCGACGTCACATGTGTCAACCACAATTTCACATCACATTCCTAATATTCTATATTAGTATTTTTGTGGAAGTCCAGATACATTTTTTTCCCAGCATTCTTCCATGAATGGAAAATTCTTAAGAACAGAATTGACTAAAAAACAGAAATGTTTTGTAACATTACAAGTCTTTCCTCTTGATAGATTTAATCCATCCTTGCTGAATAAAAATATTATTTAATTTTTTTCTTTCTTTTAAATCATACTCTCCCTAAACTTTTGAATGGTAATGTATTGCAGTTTCCACAAAAATATGAAGCAGCAAAAATTGTCTTCAGCATTGATAATAATTGCTGAAGCCCCCTGGTTGATAATCACTGATCTAGGCAGCTGTAAATGCATGTTACCTGAGGCTGATCATATATTTCAGGGTCAAGGTGTGTGCTTTGTGGGTAAAGAGCAACAATGTCATCTTTTCGCAGGTTGATTGAATTCTGGGCATCCAGACGCAAACAGAAATCTTCCTGAACTATACGGATGTTCATTGATACAGAGGAGAGACGGAAACTCTCATTTATTGAACTCTCTGCAGAGAGAAAAACACAGTCTGAATCATTGAAAACTGGTATAGTAACTGTAAATCTATAGCACTATTTGGACGATAATTGATATGTTTGATGGGTTACTATGTAAGAATGCATATGTTACCCAGGTTAACCATCTGTTCTAGCTGTTGTCGTGTAATTGTGATGTCCTCTTCAAAGATCAACTTCATGTTCTTCTCTCCAACCACATTGATAATCTCTGCTCTCACTGCTTCAAGGGCTTCAGGGCAGGAGATGAGGTGGTAAAGACACCAGAAGGCTGCTGGGATGGTGTTTCCCACTGCTGCCCACAGCATGGCAAAATGATGTGCTATGGACAAAGAAAAAAAGAAAGCTATGTGTGTGTGTGTGTGTGTAAACCACTGGGCATTGGTCCAACACAGTCATGATGAGCATTCACTGCTCATGCACATCCTGCTTCCATATGTCATCAGACAGAAACTGATGGCAAAAAGCCCCTTTAAGACAAGTCAATTTAGTCAGAAATCAGGAGTCTTGGCAACACCCCTGGGCAGGAATTTAAAGGGGTCATATGATGCTAATCAAATTTTTCCTTTCTCTTTGGAGTGTTACAAGCTGTTGGTGCATAAAGAAGATCTGTAAAGTTTCAAAGACTAAAGTCTCAAATCCAAAGAGTTATTCCTTATAAAAGTTAAGATTCAACCACGCCTACCTAAAACGGCTCATTCCAACATGCCCCCACATGTCTACGTCACTGTGTGGGAAGATTTGCATAACGCCGGCCAAATGTGCAAGCAAAGAAAGAAGGCGTAACTTTGATTCTCGCTGTAGTATTGTTGCTGCCGCTGCTGCCATGTTGTGGAGACGCTGTGTACGTGTTTCGTTGTGAAAGCGAAACTACTTTGTTTGGTCTTCCAAAAGAGGACACAATTAGAAATCAGTGGTTAAGTTGTATTTACAACACTATTCCAGAAAAGTTCAACCCAAATATTCATTTGTGTGCAGCACATTTTATGGAGAACGAGGACTGTTTCCTGGGAGAGTATAGCCTACAATGCCGGTGTCTGTTTCTATAAAGTGTGGCAGTTCCAACTTTGCAAGTACAGTCTGGCACTTCTGACTCACAGCCTGTAAGGACGATTTCATATTTAAAGAATTTGCCACTGACGATTCAAACGCGAGTTTTGAGCAGTGTAGAGTAAGTGCTGTTGTTTGTCGTTTCTCCGATCACAAAAGCAGACATGGTTTTATGTTTATGTGGCGCGATGCAACGCAATGTGTAAGAAGACAGTATAAGTCATTATAATCTAATTATGTCCCCACTGGATGCAACCATGCCTCAGTTGTAATGGGTTTTTATTGGTGTTTTCCTCATCGTGCCGGACAACAACGCATCCACATACTGTTAGTGTCGTAAATTCCGCACACCGCTTGAGAATTCGGCCAATCACAACGCCTGGTGTTGACACATCCGAACCACCTCGTTTTCATATCGATGATCTAGTAAAACATCTACCTTTCAGAACGCAGGCATAGTGTGGGAAATAGGTGTTTTTTGAACCTTTAAACGCATTCAACACACTTGCTTACACCAAATAAATAATGTTCTTTATAATGTTCTTTTTAGCAACGTCATATGATCACTTTAATGTGTGGGAGACAGGCATGCATGTACAAGTCCTTCTCACTTGAATGGGGAAGCACCAAAATCTCTAAAGCAGTTTGTCAAAATTATGATTCAGTAAAACAGGTCAAATCAGCATTAATGTCTGACGGTAAATGCTGCCCTGGGGCCAAAAAAAAAACTGCATGGAATGACCGTAAAAAAAAAAAATTGTAATCGAAAGAGTACAAACCTAAGTGTGTGACATATATATATAAATTATATAGATATATATATATATATATATATACTATATGAAGAATTCAGATGCAAGCCTCTAGTTGCTCCTCTGAATTTTCTTTTAAAATTAGCTTTTTAATCAGAGGCTCCAATGATTAGTATTTTAGAGATTTTCTTTATAATATTTTTACTTTAATGGCAATGTATAGGTCTTTTTCTATGCCATTAAAGTGAAATAAATGAACAAAAATATAGGAGTCTGATGAAAATGCTAATTTTAGATGAAAATTTTAGATGGCACTTGGAGGCTTTCGCATCTGAACTCTTGTCAATCTGCAGCACAAAACAGAACTAGTGAACGCAACTAGTGAAGTCCAATACCTGAACCAATGAGCTTATGACTGTCAGGGATGCAACCTCCATTTTTTTTAAAATGGGTGAAAAAGTTGACAAAGAGAGAACCCCCCCCCCCCTACATTTTTTTAAACCATTATAATAATTGCAAGCATTTCTTTATTATTTTCTAACTCTGCCAAAATTCACTTTAAATGTTTACTTTCATTCATGAAGACAGGGGAAAAATTGTCTCCTGGTGGAAAACAAATGAATGAAAATGACATAAAATGACCATTATATCCAGTAGACGGCAGTAGAGGATCACTCATTAGCTCAGTTGCCATTTCAACTCCCTAATTTTTCTCACGTCTTACTTTTGGATTTATTATAAATTGACTATGAAGCATAGCAAGTGCAGGAAGTCACAAAGTCTCGTGTCATTTAGAAATAAGACATTTTAGAAATAAATAAATAATCCCAGACACCAATAGACTAGTAGGGTTAATTATTTAAATACTTAACTAGTTAACTACAAATTAAGTTACTGTAATTATTAATGGTATAATAATTAAATAATGCATTAAATATTTGCCTTTTTTTTAGATTCAATTTAAAAACTAAATTTTTCAAACATTGCACACAAAAATACACAGGAGAGTTTGAAAGCGAGTACAGAAAAAGAGTTATTTTGATCTCAAAAAGTTTAATTTTCACCGAAAGGTGAGGAGTTTGCATCTATGGAACTGATTAATTTTATTGAATCAAAACCATACAGATTACAACTAACTGTGAGACTTAACACTGTGTAGTAGTTACTGCATTTACTGTGTAGTACTGTGTACTGACTGTTCATAAGACAAAGTGTAGTTACATTTACACATATTATTAAATTAAATTAAATATTTCTAATCGTTTAGTGTTGTTGGTTAATGGTTAAGGATTACATCTATGCTGCCATTAAAACTACTGTAAAAAGTAATTCAAATGTCTGCGCGAACACTTCTTTTGTAAGATTTGTGGTACATTTACTTAGTATTTAAATAATCTCTTTTGGTGCACAAAATCAGAAGACCAGGGTTCTTCATGTCATGATGGGAAAAGAAATATACTTCTGTAGATGGGACATTTACCATTAGAAACACACTCCACAGTCATTTTAGATTTTATTTGTGTGTGTATGTGGGAGAGTCACCTGCTTTATCTCTGTCCTGAAGCGTGTCATACTGCTGGAACAGGTCCATCCGGGTCTGTATGAACTGGCATGGAGCCCTCCATTCTGCCATTCTTTGAGGGTAGAAAAATCTTATTAGCTTCTCACGAATTTCTTTAGTTTTTCCCAGCAATGCGATGGGCACACGGGCCATTAGTAAAGGGAAAATGCCATCAAACTTCTCAATGTTCTCTCGCAGCTGATCCAGACACAGATTTGCTGAATGTCCATACAGTGTGTTAAACGTGGTCTGAAACATTACGCATTTACAAAACTCATATAGTTCTGCCTCTTGCCAATGTCCATCAGACCCAGACTCTTCACTGGACAGAAAACGGCATCGCAGGACCTGCTGCAAATTTCCCATCATGCTGAACGTGAGCAGGTCGAGGGCAGACCCCTGCAGCAAAGTGTAACTCCGCTGGATGCGGTCACTCATTCCAGGAAAGAGGCCACTCTGTACCGGTGGGAAACCGAACGTCCTGGATGCTGCACTGTCTGAAAACTTGTGGAAATCCAACTGTTTCCAATGTTTGATCACAGACGGGTACAGAAAAGGATTCATTATGAATGTAATGTACCTTCCTAAAGAAATACACAAACATGAACAGGTATATGTAAGGCCATAATGATTTTTTTTGTATAATTTTTGCATGATTTTAGTGGTTTTTATTAACATCACTATTATTCATAATCTGATCTAACCCCAAGGATTCCACAACTTGTAACTTTACCAGTTGTACCAGTTTGTACCAGTTGGTGCTACTGACTTAAAATTCTCAAGTGGATAAAATAAAATAAAACTTAAAGGAGGGACAGTAAGTTAGTCAACAACCACCTAGCAATTACCCACATTCTTGTTTCAACATGCAAACAAAGTGGATCTGTGCTCCAAAATAGCAATGTCTGATTCGTAAATGAATCGTTCTTTTGAGTTGAATCTTTTCAATTAATAATTTAAACCAGTTCACAATGCAATCTACTTCAGATACGATACTTTTGGAAAATGCAGCTCTAAACGATCGATTAGAATTATATAGCAACTTCCCAGAACAAAGTACAACATAATAATAATAAAAAGGTCCATGTTATTTGTCAACTATTCGTCAACTATTCAAACATTGCTATTCTCACAGTATCTTTCAGGATCTTTTTAATTATCATAACTATGTGGGCATGTGTTGCAAAATAACATTGTGTCTGAGAGGAAGAGCAAATGGAAACCAGTGTGCACAAAATTTTGCAAAATATGACAAAATGTCAGAAGACATTATCATTTGAAAAAATTATTTGTGTATAATATTGCTAAGTAAATGACTGTGCATTTGTCATATACCTGCTATAAGTACAGTAAAAATATCTCCATGCTCCTGCTGTAGTTGTGAAAGAAACTGCTGAGAGTTTTTTCTGAATTCTAGAGCTTTTCCCACGAATGGAATCCAGCCTTTAATCAGCGGGGGCTCGCCGTCCTTCCTGTAACATGCACACACAATGTAAGAGTCTTTTTTTTTTAACATGCTTGTTTCAACAATGTCTGAGAGACTGCCATTCTATGTCATTATAAAATACTCTCTCAGACAAACACAAACTCAAACAAACCAAAATTATTTGTTGCGTTTCAGTTTGTTTTAAATGCTAGTATTATTTTAAATGACAAAGCCAAGACTCATTTACTGAGAATACTATGTGATAACTTCTGTGATCTACTGCTAATGTACATCTCCCATGCCCTACTTTTCGAGTCTAACCAGAAAAGGATGGGGTGACCCTTTGGGAATTAGTTCTCCAAACTTCCTTTTGAGATTGCAGCTTGATAACTGAATATAGAAAACACACTGCAGCACATAGTGAATGAAAAATAAAACATTTCAGCCCATAGTGGGGTAAATTTCTAACTCCAGAAACAGGAAAAAAATAAAAAAAAACTCATCTGTGAAGTCCATGAACAATGAACATTGAAACACTGTGCAAACATAACCTTACTGTAAAGACAGGCATAGATTACCTGGAACAAAAGAGAAGCAAGGTAAAAACAGAACTACACCTCTTTATTCTTCAACTATACACAAATTAAGTACAGATATCAAATTAACTTAACACTCTTGTGGTAATAGGCTACATGTAGTGTGCTTCAGTCATGTTGTAATACACATCCTTGTTTCAACATGCAAACAAAGCGGTTTTGAATCAATAGGATCTGTGCACCAAAATAACAATGTCCGATTCGTGAATGAATCGATCTTTTCAGTCAAATCTTTTCAAGGAACTATTTAAACCAGTTTACAATGCAGGTACGCATGGTCTCTAGTACGAACTACTTGAGATACGATGCTTTTGGGAAACGCTGCTCTGAATGATTGGAAGATATATATATAAATATATAAATATAATTATAAAGTTATATTTAAGATGACTTAATGTTTTATGAACCAAATCATGGCTGTAACAAATGGAACTGGAACCAATGAAATGATAAACATCTTTATAAATAACATGTAATAAAATTATACCTCTACACAGGGCCGTTTCTAGCCAATTTGACGCCCTAGGCGAAATCCCTATTTCTGTAAACTGACTGTTAAGATATTATCTGTAATATCATTGTGTTGCCACTAGATGCCTGTATAGCCCTATGTAACAATCCCTAGTGGCTAAGACATTGCACGTAATTTAAACATAAATAAATTTTATTAGATTTTGATTTGGATACTATATACTATACTACTACATATTGTTTAGATATTATCAATGGCTACTTTTCTTGTCTTTATCTGTTTTTTTGTAAAAAAAATTTGTTGTTGTTTCTTGAAACACTGATTTAAAGTATCTGTTATTGCATTATCATTTCAGTCAAAGCTATAAAACCCCTTTGTTACCCCAAAATACATATAAAAGCTTTATCAGTGGCATAAAAATAACCAATGCAGCTACTTAATCATTTGCTACTCGTTAACGCGTTGACGTCCCCTTTAAATAACATGACGCTCTGCCCTCTATGACACTGCTCCCATTAATTTTTGCAAAACGACTTAAGACAAATTTAATTACAATAATTGATGAAGAGCAGTCAGGTTTTCTGAAAGGCCGTTATATTGGAAATAATATCAGATTAATTTTGGATTTAATTGATTATAGATATCTTATCTCAGATGATTGTTTTATATTATTTATCGACTTTTATAAAGCGTTTGACACTATTGAACATCCATTTATGTTCAAAATTATTGACTTCTTTGGTTTTGGTCATTTTTTTCAAAAGGCAATTCGTACGCTTTATAATGGTTCTAACAGTTCAGTCCAGTTGTCTCACGGTACCTGTCAGAGATTTAATATGGGCTGTGGGATAAGACAAGGATGTCCTATATCACCCTTTCTCTTCATATTGGTTACTCAAGTCTTGGCTGCTCATATCAAAAAAGCAAGTTTTCAAGGAATTTCAGTGTTTGGTAAAGAGATTAAACTTAGCCAATTAGCGGATGATACCACAATTTTTGTCAAAAATAGTGAAGAAATGGATGTAGTTATTAAATGTATTGAAGAATTTTCTGGAATCTCTGGATTGAAGATGAATAAGAATAAGTCCACATTATTCTCTCTTAATGATTGTCTCCTGAAAGACATTTGTGGAATACCAATTAAAGACAATGTCACATACCTTGGGATAAAGGTGTGTAAAGATTTGAATCAAAGAAGCTTGTTAAATTTTGACCCTATTATTGAGAAAATTAAAAACAGATTCAATATGTGGCTTATGAGAGATCTGTCCCTATATGGACGTGTTCTACTCTCAAAAGCAGAAGGGATATCAAGGTCTGTTTATATATTTATGTCAGCAGATGTTCCAAACAATGTTGTCAGGGAATTAGATCAAATACTTTACGATTTTATTTGGAGGAAGAAAATACACTATTTACGGAAAGATATTATAAATAATAATAATAGAGACTTTGGTGGTCTTGAAGTTTTAAACTTTACAGATCTTAATAATGTGTTTAAGATAAAATGGATAATTTAATTTATTAAAAATAAAGATAGTGTATGGAATGTTTTCCCCAATTACATATTTAATTCTTTGGGTGGCATTAATTTTATTTTAAAATGTAATTTTTCAGTTGAAAAAATCCCAGTTAAACTGGCAAACTTTCATAAGCAGGCACTGCTGGCTTGGCAATTAATCTATAAACATAACTTTTCACCACATCGATATTTTATATGGAATAATAAAGATATCTTGTACAAAAAAAAGTCAATCTTTAATCAGACATGGTACAACAATGGAATTCTTACGGTTAGTCAGTTGCTTAATGAACAAGGTCTGCTTTTAACATATTCTGAATTTCTCAATAAATTTATGATACCTGTGAGGCCAAAAGAATATTCCATTATCTTTGATGCAATTCCTGGCAGAGTTGTATCACTATTACGAAATCCTGGATTCTCTCCTGTAAACGTTGGTCATCAAACCAGTTTTTGTAGTGATACAATATTTATTGGGGACATTAATATTGTAATAGATAAATGTAGTAACAAATATATTAGAAATATTTTAAAAACCAATTATTTGCCTTGTTCAACAATGTTTTGGTCTACTAAATATGAAAATGTTAACTGGAAAAAAGTATGGTCAATAACAAATAAGTTTTTTATTAATAATAAAATTAGAGAAGTATCCTACAAAATTTTACACAAAATTTACCCTGTCAAGGAGTTGCTTGAACGTTTTAATTTGAATATTGAAAATTTATGTGAATTTTGTAGCAATTCCAAAGAATCTGTGACTCATCTTTTTTTTGATTGTATATATTCAAAAATGTTTTGGTTGGATGTTTCTAATTTCATTTCTAGGTTGTTTGGAACATATATACAAATTAATCTGTATGATGTCGTTTTATTTTTTGTACAGGACAATGTTGATTCCAAAAGTACGATATGCTTTCTTACACAACTTTTTATTTTATTTGGAAAATATCACATTCATGTGAAAAAATGGTCTAAAGCTAAGCCAAATTTTGAACATTTTATAAAAGAGATTAAACAATATGGTACCACATTAGACAAAATTAAGAACAAAAAAGCTAGAAAGACCTATGAAGCTTTTTGTTACTTTAAATTGTTGTAATTTTACCCCTGGCTTGAATTGTTTCACTTTACATATTATGATTATTTATTTGTTTTTGTACTTGCTGCGAGTTGTATATGTTTGTTACAATTTGGCATAATAAAAAAAAAAAAAAAAAAAAAGTAAAAAAAAAAAAAAAAAAAAAAAAAAAAAAATTAAACGTTTCGACACATCCGTAAGGATGCATTTAACTCGACAAAGCGGTCTAATAAAGGGTGTATTGGATGTATTAGCGAATTTTACTATACAAATATTTTTTAATTGGATGTTAAAGTTTATATGGGAATATTACATGACACGCTAATCCTTTAACAATGAATTGGCGCAAAAAACGCACACCTTTTGGACAAATGTGCCACAAAAGTGCCACAAATACTGCCTAAACAAAAATACTGATTTTGTGCACTTTATTTACTTTACCGATATTTTAAATTGGCCTTTGAACTTATCTTTATTGCATGGCAAAAAAAAAGTGTTAACTTGCCAAAGCACTGACAGAGCCCACACTGATCTAATGGCATTGTTGAGCGCTCCAAATGCAAACTTAGTATGCAACAATCCGGCAGCAATTGACATCACTCTGATTCAATGGCAGACAGGCATTGTCAGATTGACAGTACTCAAGCCCAATAATGTTGGGGGATCCAGTGGGGGCGGCACTCATATTTCAGGGTGACCGTGCCACTCATTATTATGGAACGATATTCCGGACAATTTTCAAATAGAATAGCAAATTGTATTTTCAATTGCGTTTTCAATATGTGGACGCATAATGTGACATAATCAATCATTGCAAATCGCGAATGCACAGTGACGGCCAAATTTCAAATGAAAAAGCACAGTCCATTTGCAACTGTATTTCCCATATCTTAGGAGTTACGAGCCTGTCATATTTAAATAGCAATATTAATTACCAGTTTGCTTTTCACTCTCGCTGCGTCGCGCATGTAACCTGCAAAAACTCAAATGGAATCGCAATTCCTTTTGCATTTGAATTTCCGATGTCTACACGGAAAGCTGTCAATCAATGTGAGGGGGCGGGGCTATACTAAGGGGGCGTGTTTGCGTTGGAGGTGACGTCACCACAGAAGACCGTGCAGAATGCGCGACGCAGCGAGAGTGAAAAAGCATTTGCTTTTTCATTTGAAATTTGGCAGTCTGTGCGTTCGCGAAAGCGAAAATGCTAACGGTAATGCAGGATTTGCAATTGCGTTTGGATTATGTCACAATTTATGCGTCAACATATTGAAAACGCAATTGAAAATACAATTTGCTATTCTATTTGAAAATTGTCCGGAATATCGTTCCATACATTATCACAACCCTGCTAAAAGTGCCAGTACGTGCGCTCATTGGCGCCCCTTCAGCTGGTGGCACCCTAGGCGACCGCCTAGCTCGCCTATGCCTAGAAACGGCCCTGCCTCTACATTTGGCTTTATTTATCCAGCCTCCTCCTTAGCTATCCCACCTCACTTACTAAAAGAATGTAATATTGCATTATTTAAATTCATTTGGAAAAATAAGTGTCACTATATTAACAAAAATGATTTGGTTCACAGTTACGAAGAAGGGGGATTAAATGTTATTGACTTAGAAATAACAAATAGTGTTTTAAAAACTCAATGGTTAAGATAATTTCTTTGTAATACAAACTGCTTATGGTTTACTGTCTCCTCTTCAATATTTGGGAAAGTAGGTGGCTTGGAATTTTTGATTAGATGTGACTTTGATTTGTCCAAATTACCTCTTAAATTGTCTGCATTCCATCAACAAGTTCTCCTGTGTTGGAAATTAGCATTTTCTCACAACTTTAGTCCACACAAAACTTGTATTTGGAACAATCGTTTTATTTTGCACCATAACAAATCTTTATTTTATGAAAACTGGTTTCAATACAACATTTTTTCCCTATTGGACATGATGGACAACTATGGTAATGTTCTCAATTACAATGATTTTTGTTTAAAACATGGATTTGTATGTCATCCTAAAGAGTTTTACAATGTTGTAAATGCCATACCAAAAAAACATGGTATTATTAGTAAAAGGGATTCTTTCACATTACTCTGTGACATTCTCTCTCCCATCTCCTTGTCTGGGTCAATTGTTTATTAGAGATCATAAATGTAACAACAAATATATTAGAAGTGTCTTCATTGATAAACTTCATCCAAATAGAATTAAACGATATTATATTTTCAAAGATTTTAACCCCAAAGAGGTGAAGGAAATGAGAATGAATTATCTGACCTTTCCAAGTCTTCCTAAAGTGAAAGAACTTCATTTTAAAATAATAAATGACATATACCCTTCTAAAGAATTTCTCAAATCAAAATTTGATATAGGAGAAAACGCTTGTCAATTCTGTGAAATTGATATTGAAACCACTGAACATATATTTTTTAATTGTAATTACTCAAAGTTGTTTTGGACTCAATTGTGCAGTAAAATGTCATGTATAATAACATGTGTAAATCCCCTTAAATATAAACAAATTAAGTTTGGTGTGCTTAAGAAAGATTGTTCACAACATTACTTGGTTAACAACCTTTTTGAAGTTGCTAAATACTTTATTCATAAATGCAGATTTCTGAAAACCCCTCCATCCTTTCCTCACTTTTCTAATGAACTTAACATTTTTGCTGCTTCTCTTGATGTCCTTTCAAATGAAAAAGCTACTACAGTTGCCAGTTTCTTCAGTGAGCTAAGTGCCCTATAACTCCTTGCTACCCCTTGTAAGAACTTACTATTCTATAAATGTTATTACTGTTATTTTTTTATTTTATTTATTTTATTTTTTATCCTTCTGTTCTTCATTGCTCTTCATGATTGTACATTTAGTGTAAAACTTCACTGTTACATATTGTAATTACAACTATGTCTGCCTTTGAGAATTGTTAATTGTTAATATTGTTTATTTAATGCCTATTTTGTATGTACATTTGTTCACTTATTATTAAAAAAAATATATATGGCTTTATTGGAACATTTTAGAGAACAACGAGATGGCGTAATCGAGTCACTGAATCGGTTCGAATTGTTCCAAAGAAATTCTTATCGAGCTACCCATCACTGGAAGCCTTCCAGTGAAAGGGTCAGTTTCTAACTGAGGTGAATTGAGAGTAAACAAGCTCCCAGTCCTGCTGTAAAGTGTGAATTATTCAAATGGTCTTAGCAGACACTTCCTTGCCAACGCGGCTTAAACTTTGTGATGAATGACGATTATAACGTTTACACTCTTAAAAAATAAAGGTTCCAAAAGAGGGGGTTTGCAGTAATGCCATAGAAGAACCATTTTTGGTTCCCCAAAAACCTTTCAGTAAAGAGTTCTTGAAAGAACCGTGTTACAGTGTGAAGGACATTTGAATAATCTAAAGAACCTTTTGTGGACCATAGATGTTAAAAGTTCTTCATGGAACCATCAATACCCATAAAGAATCTTTATTTTTAAGAGTGTAGCTTCATCTGCTTGGACAGTTCAGACTAATCATGAATCTGTTGATTCATCATGTTTCTTCAAATACTTGAACAAAAGGCGTCTGCCTAATGATAAATACACGCTCCACATAGACACATAAGCACAATTAAACAAAGTATTAATCCGTATTACAATGAATAAACATCGGCCACATAGCAACAAGCAGCAAAATACAGTCAGAAAACTCACCGCCAGCGACTGCAGAAAGCGCAGAGCAGCAGCACGGAGATAAAGCCCAGAAAGACCGTCAAACACTCCAACATTATTAAAGAGCCTCTGAGTGAAAAAAAAACCTAGAAGACTGGTCCGGGGGGAAAAAAAGGCTTCACGATGCACTTCACGCGATAAGTCCAGGTTTTGCGAATGTTAGGCTACTTTAAAAGTGAAAGAGTGCTTGTCATCACCGCACTATATTAAACATCTGTCCAATGGGAGATAAGACAAGAAACGAGGCGATAATACACGAACAAATGCGAGTGTCCAAGATTTTCAGAAAGTCACGCCCAGTGGAGGTCGCTCAATGACAATTAAATATTGCTCAACAGCCTTCTTGTATTACGGTACTAAATGGCCCATTCAAGCTTTTCTAACACGCACACAGCAGAGGAGGAGACCTACCCACTATGGCAAGCCGTTTTAGCTTATAATAATCCCAGTGTTACTCGTCGTAATTGCATTTTTACTAGTAACTATTCAATTAGAGAGCTCTACAATTAAATTCTTACTAGTAACAATGCCAGTTAGAGAGCTCTCTAAATCAATTCTTACTAGTAACAATTATAATTAGAGAGCTCTCTAATTCAATTAGAGAGCTCTTTAATTCAATTAGAGCTCTCTAATTCAGTTTTTACTAGTAACAGTTATGATTAGAGAGCTTTACAAATGAATTTTTACTAGTCATATGTCTCCATTGACTTCCATTCATTTATAATTACAGAGCTCTACCTCATAATTTTTACTTGTAAGAATTCCAATTAGAGAGCTCTACAATTGAATTTTTACTAGTAACAATTCCATTTAGAGAGCTCTCTAAATCAATTCTTACTAGTAATAATTCCGATTAGAGAGCTCTCTAATTTAATTATTACTAGTAAAAATACAATTACAGAGCTCTATAATTCAATTTTTACTAGTAAAAAAACACATTAAAAATATGTTTAATTGCAGAGCTCTGTAACTGAATTAAAGAGCTCTCTAATTCAGTTCTTACTAGTAACAATTATAATTAGAGAACTCTCTAATTCAGTTATTACTAGTAACAACTGAATTAGAGAGCTCTTTAATTGGAATTCTTACTAGTAAAAACTGAATTAGAGAGCTCTTTAATTGGAATTCTTACTAGTAAAAACTGAATTAGAGAGCTCTTTAATTGAATTAGAGCTCTCTAATTCAGTTGTTACTAGTAACAATTAAATTAGAGAGCTTTCTAATTGGAATTCTTACTAGTAAGGATTGAACTGCAGAGCTCTCAAATTGAATTCTTACTAGTAAGAATGTAATTATAGAGCTCTCTGAATTAGAGAGCTCTGCAATTACATTCTTACTAGTAAGAATTCAATTTGAGAGCTCTCTAATTGTAATCCTTACTAGTACAAATTGAATTATAGAGCTCTCTAATTAATTGTTACTAGTAAGAATAGAATTGCAGAGCTCTCTAATTGAATTGCTACTAGTAAGAATTGTATTAGAGAGCTCTCTAACTGTAATTCTTACTAGTAAGAATGTAGCTGTAGAGCTGTGGAATTGCATTCTTACTAGTAAAAATTTAATTGTAGAGCTCTACAATAACGATTCTTACTAGTAAGAATTGCATTGTAGAGCTCTCTTTTAAGTGCAACCTCATTATGATAATTGCGCCTCATGCATATTCATAAAACGGGTGACTGTCTGTCCCAATGTAAGCAGTCCGTCAATAACACCATTGCGCTACGGTTTCCGAGTTTGAATGGACCCTTCTGATCCCGCACCCCCTCCCCCCAATTCACTTATAGCTGTCCAATCGGAATAAAGGCAAAAATGCCAAAAATAAATCTTAAAAAAATAAAATGGGGACTCAAGCCGCTTGTTCAGTCAAGCAGCTTTTAATGATGAATAGCAGCGCTGAGGCTCTAATGATCTATTAAGTATTATTATATATTGATTAAAATCATTATAAAATGATTATGCTTTACAGAGAAGAAATATAGGTAGTCTATGAAGCTACTGTAAGTTATTTTTAAAGGTGAATTCACACTTGCACAGAAAACATGCATATAAATGTATTCTCAGCAATTGGCATATTTAATTATTGATTGTAAAATACCTGTTTTTGTTAAGCTTTGTAAGGTCTTTATTCGCATTATCCACTCACACAATAATGCTGAGGCTGGGTCCTGCACTGTTAAGTTAACAGAAGCATTTACTGCATGATGAAGCCTATTAGAATGCAGTTAGAATGCCACTATAGTTATGAGGGCAAAATATAGTATTTGTTTTTTATATTTATAACATCTGATATAGTTAAGTAACGTCTCGCAAGCAAGAGTGCCGTTTTCCGAATATTAGCGCACGAGCATGATCGTGAATGTGATGTTGATTTTATACAGTTCAACAACCAAGAAATTAATACAAGTGAGATACATTTTGGATACAATATTGCCTGTTTTTGTTTCACCAACACAAATAGTTCCAAACAAAGCCGGAAAAGAACTGTTGCGCATCTCCGAGAGACATGTTTGGTACTTGCATTAATCTGTGTTTTTAAATGAATCACTCAGTAAGACAGAGTCGTGCTGCCACCTATTGGCCAAAACCACGGTCCCAGCACAAAAACACACTCAGCAAAATGTCGCCTAATTAAGCTTATTGGAAAAAATACACCAAAATAATGTCGCAATACCCCCCACCCCACCCCCCTCAATGTTGACCAAAAAAAAAAAAAAGAAAGAAAGAAATTTTAAAACACTTTTTGTCAAGAGTGACAATTAACCTATTAACTAGCCTATAACATGTACTAGCTCAAGTTCTGCATGCATGTTACATTGCATAAAAAACACAAAAATTAGGTGATATTTTGTCTGGTAAAGTATTTTCAAGACTATAGGCTACTCTTTTTATTTTTTGTGATATGGACCTAAGGGTCTGAAATAAAGAAATAATATCAATAATATTAATAATAATATAAAGGTGTGAATTAATGAAGTGATTAAATATTAAAACAAAACTGTCATCTCACTCTTATGGTCATTCTGACACAATGACAATGCTATCAATTCATGCTTATGGGTCTTTTATTTTGAAGTGTATCACCACAGGCGGGAATTGGAAAGGCAAATGGGTGTAGTTGCAAATCTGTTTTGCATCTAATGAATACAAGTTTTTACTAGTAAGAATACAATTGTAGAACTCTGTAACTAGATTTCTTACTAGTAAGAATTTAATTAGAGAGCTCTGTAATTACATTTTTACTAGTAAGGACTGAATTAGAGAGCTCTCTAATTGGTATTGTCTTCTCTTCTTGACTCAGTCCTGTTAAAAAACAAACAGACAGACAGACAAACAGTTAGAATGATATAGTGATTCAAATATTACAATTTACCTAACTTAAATGCAAATATAATTTGTTTATCTTATTAAGAGGGTATTGTTTAATATGTTTACAAATCTAATTTTAAAATACTTTACATAATGAAATAATTGTAAGTCATCTTTTGGCCTCTATGGAAGTTTACGCTACTCTATTTACTCAATTAACCTCTTTAAGACCCGGCAAACATTTTAGGAAAAAAATAGTATTTGTTCATGTAATTACATTGTTTAGAGCATTAAAAAAAAGAAAAAAGAAAAGAAAAGATATTTCATTCATAAGTTATGCTACGTCCTTGGTAGACGACATCGGGACTCAATTTCTTTAAAAAAATAAAAAGACATGATTTTTTTTTTTTACCAAACTTTCTCAATTCTCAACTATGTTATAACAGAATGATTTGATATACCATTTTTCTTCATGCAAAATGTGTGTAAAATGACCACAAACAGGTTTTCTCAATATATATAATGTATATAAACTAAAATCTAATTTGCATATGAATGTGTTTTGGGGCAACATGTAATGAAAAAAAAAAGTGTAATAATGGGAGTAATAATTGAAAAGATTTTCATAATAATATATAATATTCCATAGAATATAGAAATATAATTTCTTTCCCTGTTAATTTGTTATGTCTCCCAAAATGCTAATAAACATGAATTTAGTCCCAGTGTCCTCATATGAGGAAATGTATGAAATCAACGTCCTGTTTCGTAACAGAAAGTCATATTTTGATTTGGAACCCCATAACATTTTCCTAAGATGTTGATTTGACACAGTTTAAAAAATAGTCAGATTTAAATGATAATTACAAAACATTATTATTTTTCCATAAGTGTCACTAAATTAATATCAGACATTTTTGAAGACCAAGGAGAGTGAGTGGTCATGGTGAAACATCCAAACATTTAGTATCTCTGAAAAGCCCTGAATGTGCTCTGTACAGGACATCCAAACTGTGGCATGTATAGTCTCAGAGAAATTCACTAAAATAGAATGTCCTCATATGAGGATGCAGGGGCTCAGGATTTTTTTTTTTTTCTTTTTTTCTTTTTTTTTTTTTTTTTTTTTGTTATGGAAGAAATCCAAAATGTGCAGCATTAGAGGCCTCCACAAGAAGGGTTGAGAAACATTTTTACAAAACATTTATCACAGGGACAAACCTTTGAAACAACTTTGTTTCTTTGTTTCAATGTTGTGCATTGCTCATGTGACAGTGCCTGATTGAAAACAGAAGGATTCTCTTTATACAAAATAACTCTCTTTCTTCTCTCAGTCTGTGACTCAGTGTGTATGTGAGTGTATGTATGCCAGCAGTGAGGCCTTCTGCTCCACACATAAAGGTCTCTCTGTTCGCCTGTTCTGTGGTTCTTTTTTCAGTGCTGCCAGTAAAGAAACACCAAAATAGCTTTCATAGTCTCCAACGCTGCTTAACTCAGAAGATTGTTGTTGCTAATCATTAAATGGGGAATACAAATTTAAAGACTGACTTGGACTAATGGGAGTGTTAGGGAAATCAATGACAACGACAAATGCTCAATTATCCACTGCATAAAGAATCGTACAAAGGATGCTCTCCAAAGCTTTATAACAAATGTTAAATTTGACATCTTAAAAAGCACACACTTTAAAAAAGATTTTTCCCAGTTGAAAATAAATTAAAGATTGCTGGAGTACATTTTACAGGAAAATACTATTTCAGTCTCTCTACGTCAACATTTCATGTTTAAATTAATGTGTTCAGCCACATTAAAAATGCTTAAATGCTTTTGGACAGAGAAAGAGCACATTCTGATAGTTGAATGGAGCACATATATGTATACAAAAAGGAATTAATGGTGATTAGCAGTCATCTGTGTTTTAAGTACAAAATACATTTGTTTCTTCTTAAAATGCATGTTCATGATTGCAAGAAATTAAGCCCTTATGTCTTTATGTCTATGTCATAAACAGGATATATTTACCAATATTTAACAAGCTAAATTAAAGAAATTAAGACATTAACATCAACAAATAATGTAAACAACATAACATGATCAGCCTTAATTATATGGGATTATTATTGTTAGAATCTCGATACCACCAACATTAAGGATCAAACAGTCTCACACCTATTCCTGGATCTATCCAGAACGCAGGATAGAGAGGCTGAGTGAATGTGGTCTGGACTCTGTGAATGAGGGTCATTGTGTCAGAGACGCTGTAGAAGGACAGAGTTCCTGCACTGTGATCAACATACACCCAAAAAACCACCAATCATTCTAGAGGAGCTGGAGACTACAGGGAGTGCAGTCATTACATTACTGTGCCAGAACTCACATTTGTCAATAAAGCATGCACATCAAAGACCAGCAATGATTATTAGCTCCAATTCTACTTGCAGCACAGTCTCCCTTCCTGCCAATACTCTTATATGACACTGATATACTCAACCATCTATGTCCAGTCCATCCAACCTCCCAGTAACAGCGTCCACACACACTCTCTCTGCACAACACCTGAAGGTAAGGATCAAATCTTTCTGGATGATCAGGATATGGCTGTTTTTCCTGAGTGTCGGTAAACACTGTTCCCTTCAGACAGATAAAGGCGTTTATGTGCTGTGTTTGGGTCCAGTGTAAATCGCTGGAAATCTGATGGGGAAAGAACATAAAATCAATAAACTGAATCATCTGAATTTTAATCAATAATACAGCATGTTAGCTGAAACTCATATTGCATGTTTTCTTAAGTTGTAGGAATCAGACAGAGAAGACGTCTAGTTCAACTTTCAACAGTCAGTCACTATCAAAACATCTAGTTTTGGATACTTATTTGATTCATCAGTGTACACCTGTGTTCTTCATAGTGTTTAAATGTACAGTAGCTTGTTTCTGTGTGTGTGTGTGTGTGGGCTCATTTGGTCACTTACATTGTAGGAACTCCTTCCTGCTCTCATATTCATGAGTGGGAATGATCTGTATGTATCTCACTAAGGAAACCAACAGACATCCTTGGTGAAAACATTTCAACAATTCCATGTTCATTTTAATGCACATTAAATTGATTGATATTTGACTTATTTCAGAAAGCATGCGTGTCCAGTATTTTACCTCTAGCAGATATATTTTTTTCTCCTCTCTGCAGAAATGCTCTAGTTTCTCTAAGATCAGACACAGATTTTCCAACATCATCAAAAGAGAGACGAGAACTGACAGTGATGCTGGGTGAGTCTGTAGATCCAGGAGGAACAGAGAGAGACTGGAAACTCTACACAGACACAAAGACACAAGAGAAACACCAGCTAAAGACACAAAAACATTTGATAGAAACACAATTTCTGTACAACATACTCGTCCCTTCCTGAAGACCACTGTCCTGTTTGTCAGATCTCTGTTACCTGGAGGAAACCTGGACAGTTTGACTCACTTCAGCCTTTTCCTGATCTCTGATATCAGGAATCAGAAGCCGTACCAGCTCAGAGCAGCGTCTCTTAGTGGAGAAGATGAGCTCAGTAAAGATCCTCTCACTGTCCTCCACTGCTGCCTGTGCAGAGCGCTGTTAGGACACCGAGAGAGAGAAGCATTAGAATCAGTCCATTCACTCAGCTCTTACTGCTACCTCACACAGCCTGTTCCCCACAGTGGGCTTCTGTGGGACTGAAAGAGCTCCAGCACTGGCTCCTCACTGACTGACTGGAGAAGTGTCCACACTGAGTCTGAAACAGCTCTTCAGCAGCCAGCAGCTGTTCTTCTGCTCAAAACTCACCTTGTGAGACTCTACAGCCTCTCTCAGCTCCTCAAGCTCCTTCTGTCTTTCCTGGATTTTCTGCTGGAATTTTCTCTGGGTGTCATCCACATGCTTCTGTTAGAGCACAGAAATATGTGAAAAATCAGTCCTCTGTACAATTAGGCGGATCTTAGTCAGATTAAGTTGCCATTTACTCAGAAGTATGGCTACGCAAGACAGGAGAATTATTAACATGTTCTGATACTATTTCGTCATAAACGAAAAAATATAGAGTATCTTCCTGAATAGAGGCTCACTATAAAAGTTTATCATTAAATGAAGTTCCAAACGTAGGTTCGGGAGGAGCCTAATCATTCGGTCCTGTCAATCATTAGTACGAGCCTATATAAGCAGCACTCATCGCGCAGTGCCAGCGACAATTCTTCAAGCATCCCTCCACCTATTTCTGATATTCTCCCTCTATGTAGTACTGCAATAGGGTGGTTGAACTCGGAGCTCAAACTGAGCCTCGGGTTCGAGCCTCCGTTGAGGACAGCAAGCCAAGTTTATTTATTTATTAGCCATCAGCACTGGATGAGCAGGCGAACTCGTGAAACAGAAGAGGACACATTTCACTCCTACTTTTCTGTCCTCTCAAAATTAGATGAATCGTACTTGTGACAACACCATGATAACATAAAGCCATCAATTCAACCAAATTATTTAAAACCTTAGGCTACTGCACAGGATAGCTTCTTATCATGTATAAGTTACTTTAATTTTGTCAATAGCGTAGGCTATAAAATATATGATAAAATGCATTTATTTCTGTATGATACAGTTCATACCTGTTTCTCAGTCCTCTCTGCAGCAGCTGATACAGTGTTGTGGTTTTTGTGTTCATCCACCATACACATATAACATATACAGCACTGGTCTATAAACCAGACAGGACTTGATGGCTTTATATTTTCTCCCAGTACAGATGTCACACTCCACATCTCCAGATCCAGTGGAACACTGAGCAGGACGAGCAGCTTGGCGTTTTGTCTTCTTGAGTTTCTCCAGCACTTCAGCCAGCATGGTGTTTTTACATAAAACAGGTCTTGGAGTGAAGGTCTGTCTGCACTGAGGGCAGCTGTAGACTCTCATTTTTCCTTGTTGGGGGGGGATTTCAATCCTCCTGATCCCAGCAGCCTGTAATACAGCTCATACAGTAACTGTGTCCACAGGGAATGGTCACTGGATCCTTCAGTAGATCCAGACAGATTGAACAGCTGAACTGATCCTGAGCCAAAGAAACACTGGATTCTGCCATTTTACAGGGTGTAGGTACAAATAAACACAGAGACATTGAACTGTTACACTCCCTGGTTTCCTGGTTTTGTGTTAAGACAGACGTGTGCGTCTGTACGCGTGACACACCTGTAGTATCTGGAAACTGTTCACAATAAAAAGGTCCACAAGTTCAGCAACTGTGAAAAATATAAAGCAATACTGAACGTCTAGATGGCGCTCTAACACTGCCTGTTCTTGTCAAGTCAAGTCAAGTCACCTTTATTTATATAGCGCTTTTAACAATACTGATTGTGTCAAAGCAACTGTACAGCATTAATTAGGAAAATATTGTGTCAATGATGCAAAATGATAATAGTGAACACTCAATTTGTGTAGTGTCTAGTGATAGGCTACCTAAACTCGTTTTTAATAACGATTTTAATAAATAAATAAATAACAATGTTAGTTTTCTAAATTAATATGTGTCTAGGAAAACCAATTGACGATAATTTAAGCAAAAGCTTTTAATGAAACTTTTTTAAAGACCGTTAGATAGAAGTAGCAAAAATAGAAGAGCTTCTCCTTTACACGTAGGCTAAGTAAGCCAAATTTGAACAAGAAAAGCATCTCATTAAACTTGTTTGGGAAAAGATGACTTGTCTGAAAGACTGGACTTGTGTGGTGGTTTCCAGGGGTGTGAGTCTGATTCCAGGCCGGGCAGGGGAGGTTTTTTTTTTTTTTTGCGAGGTGTGGGGGGGGCGACCGCCTGTCCGGTCTCGCGCGGCGCAGTTTTCATATATGGTCACGTAATCATGGCAACCTTGACATACCCGTTCTAAAAACAGACCAGACGTGGAGGAAGGTGGCGAAGCGTTTTGTACGCGTCCCACACGGGTAGACAGTATTGCAACTGCATTTCTTTTGTAAGAAAATAAAAAATAAACAGACCAACACACACCAGAGTGTGTTCGACGAATGCGTGCGCTCCGCGTGATGAGCGTGGATTTGGATTATTGGTGCCCAAGAACGCGCGAGACCATGGAGAGTTTGGAGAGGCAGCTGATATGCCCAATTTGCCTTGAGATCTTCACCAAGCCGGTGGTGATTTTACCGTGCCAGCACAACCTATGCCGCAAATGTGCCAGTGACATCTTTCAGGTACCGCCAGTATAGGCCTATACAAAACTTAAAGTTAACATCTATTTTTGGAGCATGGTATTTTATAACACTATATTTAAAAAAACATCTTGAGAAGCTGGTATGAACATTTGGTATGTTACTGGTTCAAGATTGTTTAGACATGTTCCAAAAGTAGCCGTTTAAGCTTGATTTTCTTGTGGTGCTTTTAAAATCAGCAGCCGTACTGCTGTATAGTGATGACAACTTATTATTTATAATACATATTTGTGTGTACAATTGGAGAAGTTGGTGAAGCTATGGGTGGATTTCATTCTTCCACTGAGACCAGACTTAATATGGAATTTTTAATAGCTAGAAATAAGATTGGAGGGGTACATTTTAAGTTTAAAGAATCTAACAGTTTAAAGAGTCGTAAAAACATCAGGACTGGGAAAGAGATTACAAATATAACATCCTCAGGTTCTTTGTGTATGGATTTGTTACTAAGCTAGACAAAATGCTTTAATAAATAATAAGTGCACAACTATAATAGTTATTGAATTACAAAAAAGACTGTATTATTGTTAGAGCTACTATTTTTTTAATCATCATAATTGATATCTTTTTTATGCTCAATATTTTATAACAATTGCAACATTATTGATAAAGTTATATTTCTTCTGTCAGTGTATTAAGATTTAGTTTTATTTGTATTTAATGCATAAGAATGTATATTCCATTCGCTTGTAAGGAACATTTAAATGTATTTGTATGTGTTTTAGGCCTCAAACCCCTACCTGCCCACACGAGGAGGTTCTACATTGGGCTCTGGTGGCCGGTTCCGCTGCCCATCCTGTAGGCATGAAGTGGTTCTGGATAGGCATGGGGTGTATGGCCTGCAGAGGAACCTGCTGGTGGAGAACATCATAGATATGTACAAACAGGAATCCAGCGGGTACTTTTACTATAACTAAACCAGCTTCATATCCTCTTCTCCAATCGTTTATGCTGTACAATCATTCTATTCTATTCCATTCTATTCAAGCACGTTGTCAGTTTGTGTGTGTGTGTGTGTGTTGTGTGTTGGGCTATATTTATAAGTAGGCCAATGTGACAGGAGCTATTTCAGACACACTTTTTGTGTTTATCAGTTGCCCCAACACACACACGCTTGGAAACACATCAACATGAACAACAGCAGTTACTTTCTCTCACTTTGCTTTTTGTTGAAGATTCATATTCTATACTCTATACACTTATGTACAAACATTTTAAACACTAGTATGTGTAAATAAAGGCAATTTAAGTAAAATCTCTTTGATTCTCTGTCAGCAGCAGTAAGCCTGAGCCAGAACTGAAGAACGATGTGTTGACGTGTGAGGAGCATCCGGATGAGAAGATTAATATATACTGTGTGACCTGCTCTATTCCCACTTGTTCGCTATGTAAAGTCTTTGGGAGTCATCAGTCCTGTCAGGTTGCTCCACTCAAATCTGTCTACGAGACCCAGAAAGTGAGACTGCTTTAAATCTATCTTTCTGCTTTCCTCTCTCTGCACCTCTGTATTTAATCTTCATGATGATTGATCAGTTTATATTTATGTGATTGTGTGCGCAGACCGAGTTGTCTGATGGTGTTGCTGTGTTGGTTGGCAACAATGACAGAATTCAGGGTGTCATCAGTCAGCTGGAGGAAAGCTGCAGCGCAGTGGAGGTCAGTGTGTGTGTGTGTGTTATCAACAGCAATTACTTTTTTTTTTACCATGTCTTCAACGTTTAGTTATTTCTTACATTATGGTCCTTGTAATGATGTCAGTGCATGTGTGTTTGTGTGTAGGAGAACGGTCGTAGGCAGAAGTCTCGTGTATGTGAGTGGTTTGATCGTCTGTATGCTCTTCTGGAAGAGCGCAGAGGAGAACTCACACTGAAGATCACCGCAGAACAGCAGGAGAAACTTAACTACATCGGTGGCCTACAGTGCAAGTACATGCACACACACACACACACACACACATAAATGCACACAACACATTTATCTGCTTCACTCAAAGTTTTTTAATGTGTTAACAGCATGTTTTCTTTATTTTTCCATAATAAGTATGTTTATGCAGGTTTTACACACTCTGCTAATCACAGCAATCACCTGTGCAGGTACAGAGAGCATCTGGATAACACAGCTAAATTAGTGGAGACAGGATTTCAGACGATGGAGGAATCTGAGATGGCCATCTTCTTGCAGGTCTGCCAAGTTCTTTATTGTAGTCTTGCATGTTTTTCTTTAACAAAAACACTTAAAAGTAAAATAATATGTTGTGTATTAGAAAAGAAAACATGTTTTTCCTAAACAATGGATTGTTTTTAATCTACATGTCTCTCTAACAGAATACGAAGCCTCTACTACAAAAGTAAGATTCAAATAATCATTTTACTGATTATAACTTTTTTTTAATTGTACACTTCATCCTTCTGATGCCATCTTATTCATTATGTCTTCTTCATCTCAGGATAGCAGAAGGCAGGAATGTGTCTCATTTAGAAAAGGTGGAACGTGGATATGAAAATATGGATCATTTCACTGCAAACTTCAGCTCTGAACGAAGAACAATACTCAGCATGGACTTTACCAAGGGTAAATTAACTCCGTTTTTTTTTTTTTTTTATCTGTTCCTTTATATAATATCTTTCTCTCTGTTATTGTAGATGGTGATGAAAATGAAGAGGATGAGGATGAGGAAGAATTAGCAGGTACTGTTAGTCCAGAGACTGAGACATCTTCATTGGCTACACCCGCCCCGGCCCAGCAGAGACAAACCCCTGTACCGACATCTCCACCAATGGCAGCTGACTCCTCCCAGATGTCATCAAAACCAAGTCAATCAGTGAACATCAACCCAGCAGAGAACACACCCTTATTTACGCCCACTCTAGACACAAGTCACAACTCTTCCACAGACGCACCTGCTCAGGTAAGATTCTGTCTCCCTTACTCTCATCCATATTTGTGGTGCCTTGGAATTGTGATAATTTAATACATTTTTTTAGGATTGGTCAGTAAATGTTTTTAATTTCGGTTGGTGAAAGACTCAGAAAAACATTTGAGGACATATAGGGATCACAAAGAGTGGCTGCTGTATTGGGATCAGCTTATATTTAGCTGAGATTCAAACTAACACAATCTCATGGCAATTTGTAAATATTTGATGTTTTGTCGAATTGGTGTTGGTTGCTAATTAGTATGATCTCATTCCTACATTTTTGGATGTTCTGGACACATCCTAGTGAGTTAGTGGTGGACCTTCATGCTCACTTTTTTTCTAAAAATCAGACAGTACAAGACCACTGACTATTGTATAAGACAGTACAAGACCACTGTATTTAAAATTAGTCAAGTTATACTTTTTGTAAAACTAAGTTTTATCATATGTCAAAATGTTGACAAATTCAGTGAATTACATTGCAAAATTATATTTTTTTCCTGCATAAGTTTTCTTACAGAATTCAACATGTTGAAAATATAAAATGTTAGCCATGTCAGACGTAGGACATTCATGAAATCTCTGAGACGTATTGAAAGATTTTACTTTTTCAAAATTACCAATTTTTACATAGTTTATATGGTTCTTTATTTATTTATAATGTGACCCAGTCTCTCTAAACTAAAGAGAAATTGAGATTTTAAAAAAAATGCAACTGCCTGCCTGGAAAGTGTTCAACAATCTTTTCTACAAATTACATTCAAATTAAAATGTTGAACATTGATTCATGTCTTTTGCCCACATTAATGGCCACAATATGTGTAAGAGTTTTCAGGAGTGTCACAATATCATTATCATAAAATGCTTTGGTAAATTAATTTACTTATATAATCAGAAACCAGAAAGAACTGAGTAATAACTGAAAGTGTCCTCAGAAATACAACTAAACAGAATTAAAGAACAATACAAACACTGTCCATCCGGAGGCTGCCCATCATTAAAATGGTATTTAAAGGGGTCATATGATGTTGCTATAAAGAACATTATGTTGTGTATTTGGTGTAATGAAATGTTTTTATGCGGTTTAAAGTAAAAAAAACACATTATTTTCCACATACTGTACATTATTGTTTCTCCTCTATACCCCGCCTTTCTGAAACGCGTCGATTTTTACAAAGCTCATCGGTCTGAAAAGCGAGGTGTGCTCTGGTTGGCCAGCTATCCAGTGCGTTATGATTGCCCGAATTATACCTCAAGTGTGTGATGGAAATGTTATGCCCCTTACCATATTGTGATGCAGTGTCCCGGCACGACGAGACAAAAACGTTAAAACCCATTACAAACGAGGCATTTGTAGCATCCAGTGGGAACATAATTATGGATTATAATGACTTATATGGTCTTTTTATGCATTGCATTGCATCGCACCGTGTAAACATAAAACCATGTCTGCATTTGAGATCGGAGAAATGACAAACAACAAGCCCTACTCTACACTGCTCAAAACTCGCGTTTGAATCATCAGTGGGCAAATTCTTTAAATTGAAACGTACTTACAGTCTTGTGAGTCCGAACACCGCATGTAGGTCTACTCTAACCAGGATACAGAAAACCGTCTCCATAAATTGTGCTGCACACACGTAATATTTTGGTGAAGGTGTTCTAGCACAGTGTGTAAATACACAACGTAACCACTGATTCTAGGTTCGTGGGTCCTCTTGTTTGGAAGGCCAACAGCACAAAGTATGTCGCTTTGCACGAACACACAGCGTCCTTCACACATAGGCGCGCGTGGCGTGGCACAAACTACGTACGCAACCATTCGGCGCGTTATGCAAATCTTCCCACATCGTGATGTAGACATGTGGGGGCGTGTTTGAACAAGGCGTTTTAGGAGGGCGTGTACGAGTCTTAACTTTGATAAAGAATATCTCTTTGGGTTTGAGACTTTAGTCTTTGCAACTTTAGGGATCTTATCTATTCACGAACAGCTTGTAACACTCCAAAGAGAAAGGAAAACTTGAAATCGCATCATATGACCCCTTTAAACATGAGCAATAGGCTGGTAGCTTCAGAATCTGAGCTGGTAGTCAAAAGGCTGGAAGTTTTTGTCCCAAAAGAGCTGAGAACAAAACCAGAACAATCCTGAATTATGAGTGACAATCAAAAAAAAGCCTAAACTCTGACCTGCCCCATCTCTAACCTTTCAGTCATTTCAACACTATTTCATATGACCACCGATAGATACTGTATTATGTTATGACCACAAATCACTATGAAAACCCTTTTGCTCTGTCTTACTGCTTCCATTTCTGTCCAGCCATCGCCATCTGTCTCTTTCCATCTCACTTTCTCCTTCTTTTCCATATATTTAGGTAACTGCCGATCCCAGCCAGACATCTGAGGATGGACCATGCCACGTTTTCTCTTTTTCCTGGTTAAATATGCCAAAATAATATCAGACTAAGTTAGTAAACCTGCAACATCACAGTACGTTCCAGAAAAGTACTTCATAACTAATATTTTGTTACTTTGACACTACAGTCATAAATATGCATTCAATATCAAAGTAGTAATTTGGCGAGATGAAAACACAACTGTTAGGCCTAAATATTCATTGATAATATTTTCTGACTAAAGTAGCTGACTAAAATGGAAAATAAAGGATTATTAATACGTGTATAAGTCTTGTCTTTTGTATATGTTCATACTGAGGAGATGCCTGTTTCTGAATCAATTAAAAGATGAAGGAAAAGGCCTACAAGAACAAAAAGATTATTCACATGTAAACCCTAAACATGTCTAACGCCACTTTAGAAATAAACATAAAATCATACTTTAATACGTTATACATATAATGTATTTGTGTAAGACGTGTATTATTTTCCTAAATCGTCCATAATCTTGCGGTTGTTGCTCGCGCGCTGGGCCAGTTGTTCGGCTCGCGCCATCTGCAGCACCTCGCGCAGCAGGTGAAAAGTCAGATCCAGCGAAATTGGCGGATCCTCAGACCGTCGCTCCCGCTCCTCGAAGCTGTTTATGATCTCGTTACCGACACTACCGAGCTTACCTCCTAACCGCCGCTGCGTGAGCTGCAGCTGAAGCGCCTCGGTGCGTGTCGGTGATCTCCGGTCTGGCGCGCGCGGACTATGAGCGGCGTTGTCCAGCCTGATGAAGTACTCCGCTCCTGAGCGCATCAGAAGCGGCAGCTGCGTGTTCGTGTGTCCGGGGGCGGATCCAGAAAGCGAGACAAACACACCGAGGGACACAGCAGCGAGTAGCACGTGCAGCTTCATTGAGGGAAACTCCCGGTTATCTGAATAAACGTGATATAATGGGCGATAAAAACGTGAACAGGACTTGAAAAAGTTCTCTCTCTCTCTCTCTCTTTATTCTTTAATGTGTGCATGACTTTTATACATTAATACTTTCTTTTTATATAACCCATATATGGGTTCCAGAAATCTGAGACTAGCCTACTGCACTTTTTACCTGAAAATGTTCTATTCCATTTGAGCAGTTTTAATGACATGCGGGCATATAGTCATCCTGTTACGCTTTAATGTTTACATTTAGTCATTTAGCAGACGCTTTTTAAACCCGCGCACAATACAAATTGAGACAATGCAGTCAAACTACAAAAAGATCACAATTTCTAAACGTTGAAAAAGAATGTACTATTGGTTATCAATGCATTTTTTGTTGCAGTGTAGCCAATAGTTTCACGTCATAACATTTCCCAAATCGTAAATATTCTAACCTATGTCCTCGGCTTTCAGAAAAAAGTGGGGGGGTGGGGCCCCCCCCCCCCCCTCGGACGTTTGATTCGATTTCATTACTTTTATTACAAACAACTATTTCAAATAATTAACCAACACTTTCTTACGCAGCACATTAACGCATTAGCATAGCTACAGTTTACGATTTATGTCATTTTGTAAAAGGCATGATTTGAGTGAATGCTTACCTCGGGTCGGTGTCCACTGGAAATGACCTTGTTTGTGAGAGTCGGTTGTCGGTGCATCTCGAGCATCAGTGGGGTTTATTTATATGAGGCGAAGAGCATCTTATTTCTGAGATGACAGAATCACCGGAATGAGTCATGGAATAATTGGCTGCGGTTCAAGTAAATCCAAAATGAAAATGCTCCTGCATTCCGTCGTGTGTTTAGTTCACGTTGTAGATTTAATCGAGAGTCAGTCTCCTCTGAATTAACCGGGACTTTCTTAATTCGTGTTAATGAATCTGATTCAACCGCCGGTAATTGAGCGACTCTGTTGATGACGCACTGAAGCGCCGAGGGAGAGCAGCGCACCTCCACACTGTAAAAAAATAAGTGTCATTTTAACTGTAAAAACACTACAGAAAAAAACAGTTAATAGGTTAACAGTAAGTTCCCGTACTATATACAGGGGAAAACGGTAAAATATCTAACCAGATATTTCATGTAATTTTACAGTAAAATGCTGTTAATTTTACAGTTTTTAGAAGTAAAAATAACAAATCAATGTATAATTTACAGTCAAAAACTGTAAACTGATATTCCCAGAATTCCCTGCATGACACTCCACATTGAAAGTATTTTGTTTAAATAATCATGTTTTTTTAATCGTTTTTGTTATTAGTTATGTATATTTGGGCTTTCTGTTACATCTTCTGTTGTTTAACTTTGACTCTACGAATGTCAATCCATTACTATTTTACAAGGTATCTTGCGATTAAAAAGGCTGTTACCATGATGGTGTTTTGTGTTTGCATGAATGTGCACCTTCTATATATTAGTATATACTTCTTCATGTAGCTTTCTCTTTTACCACCTGCATTATTATGGTGGTTGTCAGTATGTTAAAGGTTCAAAAAAGATTTTAATAGCCGTGTGCGTTGTTGAATTTACTGGTTTACATTCAAATTTTCTTGTTTGTTTTTGGCCGTAAATGTGTTTACAGTTTTTCAGTATTTTTTACAAAATTATTCTGGCAACCACAGCTGCCAAATTTATTTTGTAAAAACTACAGAATTTTTTTTTTACAGTGCACCTGTTCAAATCGTTGGCACAGATGAGCGCAAGATCTGAGACACGAGTAATCAATCCAGGGTACGGTGTCAAAGGGCCTCCCACGCGGGATCAGCTTGTTTACATCTTACGCTAAATAATCACCAGCATGGACAAAATGCATTCATCCATTTTCCAAATTGCCTGTCGTGGGAGTGCTGGAGCTCAAACATGAATGCCCAGCCGTGAAACGGGGACAGTTATTGAGTCACTACCCTGCATTATAGCTACAAATAATGTGTTCATGTATGTGCCTTATTTAGGAGCAGAGGCGGGCAGTAACTAAGTACATTTACTTGAGTATTGTACTTAAGTACACTTTTTGAGTATCTGTACTATACTTGAGTATTACTTTTCTGGAAACTTATGACTTTAACTTCACTACATTTGAAACACAAATATCGTACTTTTCACTCCACTACATTTCTAACAAGGTCCTCGAAGTCTGAAGTCAGTACTACTGGCACGCTTAAAGTCATGGGTGCTTTTTCTTACTCTAAAACGTGACTTTCTTTTTTTCAGACAGTTTATCAGTAATCACTCTTGGGGCTACATCATTGAATTTCCAGCATGTTTTTTGAATACTGACCAGTTGCAAATGCAACAATTCATATAAGAAGCTTAATTATTGTGGTATACATTACCCCATTTGTCGATTTGGCTAATTGTGTACTGAAAATATCCTATAAAGCCACATAAAGAACCTGTTGTGCATCTTCCGAATAAGCACCAATAGATGTTTGACTTGAAGCAAACTGCACAGACTGTTTCTGTGTGTGACATCAAGTACCGCGAGAGCGATTAGAGAGCATTTTACACATTTTTGTTTTGATGTCAAATAAGTCTGGCTGTTTTGCTTTTTTGTTAAATCAGTGTTGCTGTTGTAAAGTTGTACAGCTACATTTGTGTTGCTGGGTTTTATAGCAGGTTAGATTTTTTTATCTTTCTTATCACTCTGTATTTACAGAATTTCACTGTACTTCGGAAGCAACTTAGAACATTACACCTACTAATACATTATCCCTACTGTATTCAGTAGGTGTAATGTATTGCAAGTTGCTTCAGAGGTATTGCAAGTATTACGTACAACAATAAAAAAGTGCATTGACATAAAAATGGAAATTTACTTTTGGTACTTAAGTATTTTTTAAAAGCAAGTACTTCTGTACTTTGAAGTAAAAATCTGTCTTTACAACTTTTACTTGTAAGGGAGTAATATTTGACCAGCAGTATCTATACTTTCACTCAAGTAATAGAGTTGTATACTTTGTCCGCCTCTGGTGGTGGCGGAACAGGTGCGTTTTGGTTTAGGTCAAAATGTAGTCTGTAGGGAACTGTGAACTTAATAACCAATTTTCAATAAATTGGATTTAATTTGATAGTTTTGTTAAAAAAGCTTTCTTTTGTGGTTTTTCAGCTAATAAAATATTTTTTGCTAACGTTTAAGGAATAGTTCACACCCAAATGAAAATTCTGTCATCCTTTATTCAACATTTATTGCACCCTGTATGAATTTATTTCTTCTGCTGAACACAAAAAAATAATTGAATAATATTCGGTAAACAGTTTTTGGTCCCTTCTATTGCGACCGTTTCATAGTATTTTTTTCTGAAGTCCGTGGGGAATAACAACTGCTTTGTTACCAACATCTAAAAACTCTTTTTTTTGTTCAACGCAAAAAGAAAACTCCATCCAGTTTGGGAACAACTTGTAAATGACATAATTTTCATTTTTGGCTGAACTTTCCCTGTATGAAAACATTTCTGAACTTTCATAATGTCCAGGTTACAAAAATAATTTTTATAACTTTTTTCCTTAGTTATGCAGATGATAAGGGAACATTCCTTTTTCATTTCGCAAACATTATGGGAACGTTACTTTTGAATGTTCTCTAAACATTCTGAAACAAGTAATTAAAAAATGTTAGATGAACATCCAAGTAAAACGTTTCAGAAAATAATTAATCTCATTTATATAAAAGTGTTTGTGTTTCGAATGGTTTCTGTTATATTATTCTGGTATAATTACTGACAGATTAAATAATTATGTTAAAGTGGTTCAGCTGTTAGAAAAAGTGTTCTGTTAAAATCAATTAACACAGACAGCTGCTTCACACTGAACAGTTCAACACAACACCATTAATTAATTATGACTTGAGTAAACACAGTCAGCACACTGTGATAACACAGCAGGGACATGCTTTATGCATCATTTCATGACTGTGGTATAAATAAATAGGCTATATTTTTAGATTTTTTTCTGTAGTATGTTTCATGCATCCTGCAGGAGTCAAATTGTACAAATGTATATTTTGTCAAGCAGTTGTTTTATTTCTTGGTTTCCAAACACCTAGTTCTTGTGATTGATTGATTGATTGATTTTTGGTGGCTCTGTAGCTGTTGGATGAACAAGTGAACGCAATAAAACTACACTGGTAACTATACAATAAAGGGAGACTTTAATGAAAAGTAGGCTACTCTATAATTGTTTTAATAATTTTTTTAAACTTTGCTAAAAAAAAGAAGAAGAAGCCTTAGGCAATTTAAAGGGGTCATATGATGCGATTTAAGTATTTCCTTTCTCTTTGGAGTGTTATAAGCTCTTGGTGCCTAAAGAAGATCTGTAAAGTTGCAAAGATAAAGTCTCAAATCCAAAGAGATATCTTTATAAAAGTTACTAAGAGTCAGCCACGCCACCTAAAACGGCTCGTTCTAACATGCCCCCCCACATGTCTACGTCACGATGTGGGAAGATTTGCATAATGCCGCCCAAATGTTCACGCAAAGAAAGAAGGCATAACTTTTATTCTCGCTGTAGTATTGTTGCTGCCGCCATGTTGTGAAGGCGTTGTGTGTTTTGTTGTGAAAGCGAAACTACTTTGTTTGGCCTTCCAAAAATGGACACGACTAGAAATCAGTGGTTAAGTTGTATTTACAACTGTTCCAGAACACTTCAACCCAAATATTCAGATGGGTGCAGCACATTTTATAGAGGACTATTTCCTGATCCTGGAAGAGTAGACTAAAATGCCGACTGTTCTGACTCACACACTGTAAGTACGTTTTCATATTTAAAGAGTTTTTATATTTTATATATTTAAGCGAGTTTTTTGAGCAGTGTAGAGAAGCACTTGTTGTTTGTCATTTCTCTGAATAACTTTCTCGATCACAATGCAGACATGGTTTTTATGTTTATTCCATATATAAGGGTTTTTCCCCCCCCCCAAGTATAATCCATAATTATGTCCCCCACTGGATGCAACAAATGCCTAATAATGGGTTTTAATGTGTCTTTGAATCATTCACCCAGTATTGCTAGCGGCACGTCTGAGGTAATTCGTTGGACGGCTTCAATCATAATGCACTGAATAGTTGGCCAATCAGAGCACACCTCGTTTTTTCAGACCAATGAGCTTTGTAAATATCGTCGCGTTTCAGAAAGGCGGGGCATAGAGTAGAAACAATAGTGTACAGTATGTGGAACATAATGTGTTTTTTTTACCTTAAACCGCATAAACACATTCCATTACACCAAAATCACCAAATAAGTTTATTCATTTAGCAAGAAACAGCAATGACCCTTGGTAATTGATACTCCCAGTTGTCGACGACTCTAAACATCTATAGGGGGGGGGTGCAATAGGAGAAGTGATAGGGGAAGGGGGTATAAATAAATAGTCATGTTTCCGCCTCAGTCATGAGTGCATACCTGTCAGCAGGTGGCAGACGGACACGGTGCGAACTGTACGCAGCTGGAGGCGCGCACTAGCGGGCGCGAGCAGGAATCATGGCAGGCGGTGAGAGAGTCGCTCATCTGATGCGTCAGCTCGCGAGCGCGGCGTAAGTTTAAATCGTTCAAGTTTGCACCGTTAAGGTATTAAAGTGTGTTAGTTTTATTGAGTGCACGTTCATATTTCTATGTGTATAGGTTATGCATGTTGACTCTCGTCAATGCCCTAAGATAAGAAAGAGTTGTAAACAGACCCTTAAAGGGACAGTTCACCAAAATAAATTCTGACATAATGTACTCAACCTCATGTTGTTCCAAACCTGGAGGACTTTCTTTCTTATGTGGAACAGAAAATAAGATATTAGGCAGAATGACAGCCTCAGTTTTCGTTTTATTTCATTGCAATTATTTTTTCCAGAATGGTGACTGATTTCTCCTGCCAAACATCTCCTTTTTGTTTTCCACAGAATAATCATTATAACAACTGATATTTTTTGAATGCAATATGTTTTATAGGTGCAGATGCCCAGCTCATTCTCAAGCATATTCCCACACTTATAACCGAGGTAAAATATTTCAGTGATTTTTCTCGGAATAAATGGACTCTGCCATATGTGAGTGTATTTTGTGTGTGTAGTTTCTACAGGTGAGGTTCATATGTGTGAACGGAAAACAGATTATGCATTTGAAGTAAGTGCACAACATGCATGCATTTAATATTCGATAGTTATGCGTTGTGAAATATAGTTTCACCACTTATAGTTTTTTTAAACAATGTTAAATATTTGATTTTATGCCTTGTTACATGATTTACAGTTATTTATTGTGAAACACTTTTCTCTTAATCAATGTCAGTCACTCAGTATAATTATGAATCTGAATATCCAGGAGTTACATCATAACATCAAAGATCTTTATACTATAATAATTATAAATATTATTATTATTGTGGTTATCCATTTCATTCTTGTTGATCTGTTTCAGATGGCTTGTTCAAATATCAGATATGGAGCAGGAGTTACCAGAGAAATTGGCATGGTAAAGGAATATTTCACCCCAAAATTAAATTGTATAATCATTTACTCACCCTCATGTTCTTCATGTTTTTGTATGTGCTCCATTTGTAGGCACTGAACTGATTAAGTAGACTCTATTATTGCTCATCATATTGCATATTGCTCAGAATGTCCCTGTTCAGTTGATTTCAGTTTAGCTTTGGAGTTGTAGGTCGTTGGTTGTGAAGTTTGCTGTTTTGGCTGATATAATCAGGATTTGCAGAACATGGGAGCACGTAATGTGTGTCTGATGACGGATAGGACCTTGTCTCAGCTGCCGCCGGTTGGAGTAGTGCTGGACTCATTGACAAAACATGGAGTCAAATATAAGATCTATGAGGATGTGCGAGTAGAACCAACAGACAAAAGGTGAACTGTGCAGATTGTTGGCAGTTTTAATTGATGTCCATATAAGTGTTTCAAATTAAAAACAACAGCGCAAAAGCAACTTCTCTTTCTCTTTTCAGCTTTAAAGCAGCGATTGATTTTGCCAAACAAGGACATTTTGATGTGTATGTTGCTGTGGGCGGGGGCTCTGTGATTGACACTTGTAAAGCAGCCAATCTCTATGCATCTCATCCAGAGGCAGAATTTCTAGACTTTGTCAATGCACCAATTGGAAAAGGAAAACCCATCACAGCCACACTGAAGCCACTAATTGCTGGTACAAAGTCAAACTTAATATTAGTTTTTCTTTTTTTCCCCCTTTCTGTCTCTCTCTTAACAACCATTGACCATAGAACAACCATTTAAAAACTATTGCAGATATGCACACACATTATACGTGTTTTTGTTGTGTGTGTGTCTGTGTATGTGAAAGTTCCTACTACGGCTGGAACGGGGAGTGAAACTACAGGAGTGGCGATCTTTGACTTTGAGAACCTGAAGGCCAAAACTGGTTTGCAGAACCATTTTACTCATTAACATTTCATCATCGTTCTCCATATACAGAGTTGAGAAAGGTTGAGTGTTGAGTTTTAGGTTTAAGATGACGTAATGGTTAAAGGGTTAAATAGTTAGGGTGTAGTGTGTAAGTTTGTTGTGTAAGCTTAGCACATTAATGTGTTTGTCTTTTCAGGTATTGCAAATCGAGCCCTAAAGCCCACTTTGGGAATGGTGGATCCCCTACATACTCTTCACATGCCATCCAGAGTGGCAGCTAACAGTGGCTTTGATGTGCTCTGGTGTGTGTGTTTACATGCACACAGTATTTATTAACTATTTTCTAACTAAGGCAATCACTAAACAAGGTAACAGCATTATTAACTGTGAGAAAATGTAAGTATACTTACAGAAAGTACTGGTTTGAGGATTCTGTATAAACCTGCTTTATTATCTGCCCATTTGGTGTTTCTAATTTTTTGAATGAAAGGAAATAAAACGACTTATTAATGCTAATGTATAGTAAAATAAAAAAAATTTCATGTAATGGCAAAGCTGAATTTTTAGCAGCCGTTAGTTTTCTGTGTCACATGATCTTTCAGAAATCATTCTAATATACTGATTCTAATATGATACTAATTTTTATTTCAGGATTCTTTGATGAATAGAAAGTTAACAGCATTTATTTGATCATTATCTTTTGTAACAATGTACAGTAAATGTCTTTACTGTCACTTTTGATCAATTTGATGCATCCTTGCTGAATAAAATTATTAGTGTCTTTAAAAAAATCTTACTAACCCCAAACTTTTGAACGGTCGTGTGTATATTTGATATTTATGTTTAGATAATGATATTCATTGTGCTTGTTTTAAAACCTTCTCTTTTTAGTCATGCATTAGAGTCATTCACTGCTTTGCCGTATTACCTAAGGAGTCCCTGCCCATCCAACCCCATCAATCGCCCAGCTTACCAGGGCAGCAATCCAATCAGTGATGTTTGGGCAAGACATGCTCTCAAGATCGTTGCCAAATACTTGAAGAGGTATGTTCCTGTTTTTAGGATGTATAATATGATTTAGGTCATGAGTTTTGTTGTTTATTGACTATTTGGGTACTTTATTGAAATATTTGATGTTTTAATTTTTTCTGTATTTTAAAGTTATTATATTGAAATGTAATAATGTTAAGATATGAAGACGCGTGTGTTGTAGGGCGGTGCGTGATGCTGGAGATGTGGAGGCTCGTTCCAGCATGCACCTGGCCAGTGTGTTTGCTGGAATTGGCTTTGGCAATGCAGGAGTCCATTTATGGTAATTAAATAGAACTAACATTAAATTAACACCCAAAAAAGAGTTGATTCTGGTAATGAGTTTGGCAGCGTCAAATTGCAACACACTTAAGAGACTGCTAATGGAATCACTAGTGCTGCACTGTAGTAATTCTCCATATTTGTGTACATCAGACAGCACAGGTGGACTGAACTTACTGCTGTGAGAGTTCAAGGAAAGGCGTAGAGATCTCACAGCTCTTGTTGAAAGTTGCTGGTGATGCAGGCATTGACCTTCATGACACTTTTAAGATAACATGCCTTTCATTTCAATCCGATAGGAAAATCACATGTACAGTGATGTCCTTCCAATAGTTCTATTGATATTTATTTGTGGAATTTATCTGATAATGTGTCGTTGACTTTTCCTTTTCTTTGTTCAAGTCATGGAATGTCGTATCCCATTGCTGGGAATGTCAAAACTCACAGGGCTAAAGGCTACAATGTAGAACATCCTATAGTGGTAACTATAAACTGTATTACACTACCGTTCAGAAATTTGGGGTCAGTACGTTTTTTTTTCTTTAGCACCAAATCAGCATATTAGAATGATTTCTGAAGGGTCATGTGACACTGAAGACATCACAGGAATAAATTACGTTTTAAAATATATAAAAATAAGTTTGTTTGTTTTTTTTTAAATTGTAATATTATTTCACAATATTGCTGTTTTACTGTATTTTAAATCAAATAAATACAGCCTTGGTGAGAATAAGAGACTTAAAAAAAATGTAAAAATATATTTTTATTTTTTATATTATATTTTTAGTATTTTTAATACTATATAAAAAAAAATCTTATTGACCACAAACTTTTGAATAATCGGATCTCAAAGTAGTTTCTTTTGTGTTTTTTCTTGGTGGCAGATTCCCAGTGTTTTACACTGCTATTTTCTTTCAGCCTCATGGACTGTCTGTAGTTCTTACTTCCCCTGCTGTTTTTGCCTTCACTGCAAACATGTGTCCTGAGCGCCACCTGGAGGCAGCACAAATACTAGGTAAAACGCATAGAAGGCTAAACTCAAAACTGTGTCAAATATTAACACTGTAATGTTATAGTAGCTTATAAAGATGTCTCATTCAGAAAAGCTGCTAAAGAAATGTATTAATTTGTGTTGCTGTGTTGGAAAGTGAAATGTTTATTGTGTAAAATGCATATTTAGTTTGTGCTGTTTATGTTATGAATGACTTTATTTTTAGGAGATAATTTTATAGAAAGTTCTGTTTGAAACATTGTATGATTTAATTGGCCATGGTTAATGTTTGTGTATGTGTTTTATAAGGTACCGATGTGAGTAGCATCAAGAAAGATGATGCTGGCCGTGTGTTGGCTGACACTCTCAGATCATTTCTGTATGACCTGGAAGTGGAGGATGGCTTGTCTTCAATTGGCTACACTAAAGAGGACATTCCATCTTTGGTGAAGGGCACCATCCCTCAGGTCAACATATCACGTCACGTCCCTGTACTAAAAACGCTACAGAGATAATTTTTTTGCTGAAAGTTGAAATTCTGCTCCATCAAAAATCACCCAAGCAGCTTAATCACCCGAGAATGAGAAATAAGGCAATTTAAAGGGCTGGACTCCTTCAGCTAAAGTGACTCTTTACAAGAAAGAAACTACAGCTATAATAATTATGATAACTATAATTAATATCTAATATTTGTAATTTCATAATTATTCGTTCATGTTAATTGTTGATATTTGTTATATTTAAAGGGGTCATATGATGCAAAATTTTTCCTTTCTCTTTGGAGTGAACAAGCTCTTGGTGCATAAAGAAGATCGTAAAGTTGCAAAGACTAAAGTCTCAAAAAAAAAGATATTCTTTATCAAAGTTAAAAGTCACCACGCCGCGGTCCTAAACGGCTCGCAACGAGGACGCCCACCCTGTCTACTCACAGCCGGAAGTTCAGACCGCGCCCAAAGTCCCAAGAAACAGCGTACTTTTTCTCGCTTAGTACGTAAGTGTTGTGTTTGCTGTTACTTGTTGTCCACCCATATTTAGGGAGGACTGGGGCCGATCCTGTTAGAGTAACTACAATGTCCGGTGTCTGACGCACAGACGTAAGGACGTTTTCAATATGGTAAAGGATTGCTACTGCCGATTCCAACGCTAGTTTTGGGGAGCAGGGGGTTGAGTAGCCTTGTGTGTCATTGGCTCCGATCACAAATGGCAACAGGTTTTATGTTACAGACCCCGTGCAACCAACCATAAACAGTAGAGCTTATGCCGGAGGAGGGTCCCCACTTATACAACAAATGCTCATGTTGTAATGGTTTGTACGGGGTGTCTCGGTCCGCGGGGGACAAACAGGAGAGAAACGGCAGCAACATAGGGGAGGCGGCAACGGCCGGTCCCACGTCTGAGGGATGTCCGCCAGCACAGCGGACGGGATATCTGGCCCATCAAGCCACCTACGCTTTTCAGACCGATGACTTGGTGCACAATCACACATTTCAGAAAGCGGCAGAGAGAAAACATAATGTGCAGTAGGTAAAAATGAAGGGGTGTTTCTTTTTACCTAACTGCAGAAACACAGTTCATTACACCAATACACAAAGAATGTGCTGGTTACACAGCATATGACCCCTTTAATAACAAAATAAATAATAAATCAGAACAAATTACCAGTTATAATTATATTAATGCTAATTTATACCTGTTTACAGTTATTACATAATAAAGCTACATATAAACGTCAAAAATATAATATTATATTATTCATATAATGAAGTATAAACTTATTTTTTCTCACAATTTTTATTGTCCCGCCCATATTAAAGTGTATTAAGTAAAATTAAATGTGATGTAAGAGCTACATCATTAATGCTTATTTTAATGACTTCACAGTTTTAGCATCATAACAAAGTATGTACATACATTAATATGGTACTATACGTTTTATAGCCCCAGCTTAAATTGCAACACTCCAATGCTTACAACATTATACTAACCAATATCACATTATATTGTGTGTTAAAGCTATCTCAGAATGATTAATAAAGGTTGTTTGTGTGTGTTTGACAGGAGCGGGTAACTAAACTGTCTCCTCGAGCTCACACTGAAGTCTGGGTATCTGAGCGATTCTAGCTGTTTGTCATCTCTGTCCCCATGAACGGCGGCTTTTTCATCGACGGCAACTTGAGGACATGTTAACATAGTGTGTCTGCTGTTGGGTTTCTGCCGAACACAGCCGTCTGGACTTAGGTCTTTCTGGAGGTGGTGGGGGTTCATTATGAGGGGTGGCACGTGACACGGGTCGAACTCTCTCTTCCGCGGTTCACACGGACCGTTAAGCCTAGTCAGTGATGTCACTGTCCTGAACCAGAAAATCAGAGACAGTAACACACTCACAATCAGATACAGTATCTGCAGATCTTCACAGGACACATCCATGGGGGACTGTGAGGGCAGCAGTATTTGCACAACATAGGACCATGGTAGATAGGGAAAGCACACCATACACACCACCACAGAGGAGCAGACTCTCCATTCAATCTAACTATTAAGGCTGATTTGTTAATCAGAGTGATTTAGGCAGGTTGGATTTAAATGAGTCTAATCTAAGAATCAGGTTTAGACTTAATCTAGTAACGAGGGGTGTTTTCAGTTGAGTTGGGGGGGGAGAGCTGAAAGGCAGGAGGAGTAAAACGTAGTAAGGGCAGGGCAGATTGAGCAGGTCAAGCTGTCCGGAAATGGTGGATCGGAGGGAGGCACCTGATAGAGGGGAGAGCGGAAAGGAAGAATATTAATAAACGAAGAGATCAAAGACGGTGCCCGAGAGCTTATAGGGCACGAGTATGAATCATCGCTACACAAGTAATTTTCTTTGAAATGGAGCTAGAAGCATTAAAAACTGGATTTAATGGAGTATATAGATTATTGTGTGAAATATTATGAAACCTGAATATTTCTTACTGTACTGCAGGCTAATAAAATGTATGAAATATGAAATATTATTTTGCTGTGCCTTTTTTTTTTGACGTATATAAGGGTTTTCTATTTAGGGCCCTGTTTCGCTAAAGGACTGGGTATATAATGTGAAGTGTAGTGTTATTTGTTATTGGTGTGAGTGCAGCAGAGAGTTGACTTTTAGAAGCGTGTGATTGGCTGATCAGAGCTTTGGCTTCTGGAAGTGTGTGATTGGCTGATCAGAGCTATGACCTGCAGCATTTAAACTACTGAAACAGATTTAAATAGATTTAAGAGTGCTGATGTTTCCTAGAAAAGCACCTAAACAAGATCTTGTAATGTGTGTACGTACAAGAGAGTATTTAAAGAGAGGAGAAGATTTAGCAGTTGCAGTGATTCTGAATAAAGCGTCTCAGTTCTTCTTGCAGTTTGTGTGTTGTTTGACTTCGTCATGCAGCAGATCTACACACAGAGCCATGAAGAGTTTGAGGTGTTCACCACTGTTCTGTCTCCTCAAGGTTAGTCATCTTTTCTTGCTCACTTTGATAATTTCTGCTTAATTTACAAATATCATTACAGCAAAATTATTGAATCTTTCAGTTTGTCGGAAGAGAGTGATTTTCAGGCACCAAGGAGAAGAGGTAACACATTTTCTAATTTGAGCTGCAGGATCATGTAATACAGCAGTTTATAATACAGAGCTGATGGTAAAGATAAAATATGTTTTGGGTTTGTGGGTGGAGGTGGAGGGGGGGGAGAGCCGACAGGGCTAGGGACTGGGGGTGAGGCAAGAGGCTTAGAGTGCCCCGTGCCGTCTACACACTTGTGTGGCTGGGGCTTTAGGGGGTCAGGAGAAGTCTGACTGTGCGATGGCCCGACGCAGACGGACTGAGGAAGATAGCCGTGCCACAGCTCTTCACTACGTACGTGGGCGTGCACTAACCCGTACGATCCAAATAGATGGCCCCAGCAGGGGGATGGCCTAAGAGAAGAAATTAGTTCTCATTCTGGAATGAATAAACCTACTTCAATATACTATACTGGGGGCAAAAGGACTGTTATTGGCTGGTAAAATGAATAAAATTAGTGAGTGTTACATTATATAGGAAAGCGGTCAGAGTGATGATGCGAGTCGGAAAGGTGCGGGAAACAATATGGGGGGAGAGAGGGGTAATAGGAAAAACTTGATGGACGTGTGGACGCGATGTCATGCCGTTACTATCAAAAGACTCGCGAGTTTGTGTTTGAATTGGGTGAAAAGTTTACTGCCCAAAGGACGACAATATTTATGGACACTAAAATAGTGAAAGTATGTCTATTGAAACAGGACGTTAGGATCGTACAGATATTTGTGAAGCAAATTGTATAGAGAAGGCTTGAATATAGGAAGTAACCAAATTAAATAAACAATACAAGAAAAGAAAACCCTGACGATAAGCAACATCAATACACCGGTGATGAGACATAATATACAAGCAAGTACTTACATGGCTGGAGGATGTCGAACGCACACAAAGAGTCGAAGCCCAATCAAAAATTATGAAACAGAAGGAGGGAAAGGGGACGGGGTTGGACAGGAAATGGGCACGGGAGGAACAAAGGCTAAGTGTACGAAGAAGCGAGGCAGGAAAGTAAGACGCGAGTAGAGGAAGGGCCGTTATGCAGTACGGGTATGAGCGGCAGAGGGGGGGGGTGTAAGGGACGCGAAGGGAAGGACACGCAAGGCAGTGAGGCCCGGCATATAAGAAGCACACGGCGGGCCGAAGGGGAAGAGGAGTGGGGTCGCGCATTGGCTGCTGTAACAGCTGCGGGCGCGAGAAGGCGGTCGACCTTTCAGTTGGGGGGACAACGGCAGGGGAAGTGAGTAGGGAGAGAGGGGCGGGGAGGGCAGTAGGACAAGCAAGAGCAACGGAATGGGCGAAAGCGAGAGCAAACCGGGGGTGCTGCCCAAGATGCTGGGACCGGAAAAACAACCGGAACCTAAAAGGGGACGTGGCCGACGGGAACACTACAGCGAAAGATATGACCTGAGCGGAAACAAAGGGGTGGTGGGGGAAGCAGCGAAGAGTCAGAAGAAAGGACCACAGGCACGGAATGTGTAATTATATTATATATATAAAAGCAGGAGCATGTGGGCGCCATTGTGACTCAGGCCTCGCAGAGCGTTACCAAACGGGCATCGAATGTCGGATTGGCGGCTCTGGTGAGTATTATGCTGTTGTGTAACTCGATTTGTTTTGGCATGTTGTTGAGCACTGGTGTTTGGGTGTCGAGTAGGTGCGTTCGCTGAAACGGCCGGCGGCGAGCGGCTCTGTCAGGAGTGCCAGTTCCCCTCTATTGCTTCAGCGGTTGCTCTCCGTCGTCGACGTATGCGACAGTTCTGTAGGCTTCAAATCGGCTCCATCAATCCTGCATTTCATCCTGACGGATGCATCCAAACCCTAGAGCTCCACCTTCTCTCATTCTAATGGTTCCCAAACAGCAAAAAGAGGCAGATGACAGCAAGAGTCAGTCTTATGCAACTCCTTCAAGATTGGAGATAAAACAAAGTTTGGTGTCCTGATTAGGTTTTGGGCCCTCAGTCCTCGTAGCCCGTTCGTGGCACTGAACCTGCACTGTTGTCAAGAATTCTTACCAGTACTGCCCATGTAATTGTAAATATGTGATTGTGATTGGAAAGTCAACACTCTTCTTCACACTATGCTGTAGAGAGAGGGTTTGATATGTATGTTTTGACTATCTACAAGAAGACTCCATGAGAATTGTTAATTAGTTATAACTTGTACGTATATATATCTATATATCTAATATAAGATATATATTCGTAGTAGAGATGATAATATAGTATATGTAAAATGCATGTTGTGCAGCATTAGAAATTAGTCACACACTAGTCATTTTAGGATTGCCATATCAAAGAAAAGAGGAACAACACACTCAAATTATGTCACCCGAATGTTGTTTTTAATTCTGCGTATACTAAAAATTATAGCAATGTCATTTCAACCCCACCTCAACCATAACGAAATCACCGAGTAGTCTAAGGACTACCTATTAGTTGTTTTTTTCCATGTGTCATTTTCTATGGTATGAATATTAAATAGGTTGTTTACCCCTTGGATGCTCATTCATTTTATGGACTTTTTACTTGTTTTCGGACGTTGGCCATAGCTCTGACTGCTGGCAAAATTCATGACATTAAAGTAATTTTGTCTTCAACAGGCTATATGATCATCGATTCATCAAGCTTACTAGAGAAAATATCACATCCACTTGGTCCTGCGTTAAATTATGTTTCAGTTGTGAATGCATTAATGTATTATGAACTACTGAACAATTTCTTCTTCAGATTTAGGAAGTTAATAACAATAATGTACTATGGTACACATTGTTCATGATACATTGTTTACATTACTTTTACACACAAATATAAAAAAATAATAATAGTATACACCGCACAGCTGTGGCCAGTACGTTACTTTTTAAATTAATTTACTTTTAGTCAGCCCGGATTCTTAATGTCATAAATTACAGTAAGTCTTTATAAGGTTACAAAAGATTTATTGTCAATAATGCTGTTACATAAATTTCTGTCCATTAAAGTACCCTATTTTTAAAAAAATTTTTTCTACAATAAGCGGCACAACTGTTTGTAACAGTGATAAGAAATGTTTCTTGAGCACCAAATCATATTAGAATGATTTCTAAAGGATCAGGTGACACTGAAGACTAGAGCAATGAAAATTCAGCTTTTTCATAATGGATAAATTACATTTTAAAATGTATTACAATAGAAAAGTAATTTAAAATTGTAATACAATATTACAATATTACCATTTTTACTATATTTTTATATTTATACAGCCTTGGTGAGCAAAGGAGACTTCTTTCAAAAATCTTACTGACCCCAAATTGTTTGAACAGTAGTTTATGTACAGTTTAACATCAATCAAGATGGAAAGTATTGTTAATTATTTCATGTTGGCATTAAATTAAATGTTAACATAAAAACTTCTAGTAAAGTAATACCACTAATTCACATTGATGTGGTGTACTCTATAGTGACCTATTAGAGATAATAGAAAACTGCATTAGAAAGTGATTCAGAAACAGCGGCCACATCGTTTCATACATATGGAATAACTTTATTGTTATTAGGCGAAAAGTAATCAAGCATGCAAACAGCAGATTCATCAGCTGCGTAGAATCATCCAACTGTTTTATTGAAAGACCGAGAAACAATCCAGAAGGAAGGGAGGGGGTGGGCAGATTCAATATCTGTACAGATGAAAGTATAATACAATATATACCACTATTGTACACTGGAATACAATATATCAAGAGGGCAGCAGTCACAAAGAAACAACCTGCGCTTGAGTCTGTGTTACATGAAGCAGTAAAACATTTCTTTTGCGCTGCTCTTTACACCAACAATATCAATTATGTTCAAGAGCGAATAAACACACCCACACAGAAAAGTGCTCTGGTATAGATGTTGCCAACTTAAAAATCAAAAACCAATGTTTTAAAATCAAAAACTCATCAAGCCTCCATCATCATCATGCTTCACTTGGCCTTGGACCAAAGTCAGGCCTCGTTCCAATACACCAGTTTATTCTTCTCAGATCGGATCCTCTGTCATACAGAAGTGTGTCACGCACAAACACTGCAGATCAGAGCCGGGGAGGGTAGAAGACTCATTAAGGTTGTTAACAACAGGTTTGGCCACCAGTTTTTTGGCAATGTCGGGTTAAATGCAACAGCTCAGCAAAGTTTCAATAGATAAAGCTCTAGGATTTTCCATCGGTTTTATCCTCTACCCAGTGACAAAGCTCAACAGCTCTATTAACGTTTTACTTTTTTTGGGGGTTTATATGAATCAGTTGCCAAGGTGACAAGAAAAATCTGTCTAGAACAGAATATGGATATAGTTTTTTTTTTTATGAACTCAAAAGAAAACTCTTAAACCGTCCTTGACGCACATTGCCCTCTACTTCAGCATATTAGTATGGCCTAACACACAGGTAACAATATTACTACAACTCAGAATATCCTGAAAATATCACCCACTCTGCTACTTTCTGTTCAGAATTTACCAGAGTCTACATTACATTCCGCTACTAAGTAAACTTCTATGAATTGTCTTGTACTGAACAGTGTTTAAAGAAGACAGGACATGCAAAATGTTACAGTAAAACCAAATGATGAGTCTGAATGACTCTGGGCCGCAACAAAGGCAACACTGACAAGTTCAAAGGCCAATCGAAGATTACAGAACAGAAACTGGCTCTCAGATGTACAGATACTCCATGCTGGTCTGCTGAGCTCTAAGTGTGTAGTGGGACGATTAAGTAAACGTGAAATGCTGCTGGAACTCTTTTCCAGGCTTTTACCACGTAGTGTTCTTTGGATAGACAGCAATGAATTGTGGGTAACACAGGGTAGAGAAGCAAAAAAAGATGACCATATCACTGAATTGATACCTGTTTGTTCCATAGGCCAGAAGTGTGTTGAGGACACAAACATATGATCAAGAAGACCCTGTTACCTATTAAGTGCACACAGATGCAGGGCTGAAGTTTAGACTCAGTGAGACAGTCAGTGTTTCAAATTGGATTGTGAATTTTTAAGTTGGTTAGAAAGCCGTGAACCCAGCAATGAGGGTCAAAGTGCACTTTGATTATTTAAGTACTATGTGAATACTAGCAAAGCTCAAGGGTGATCTTGAAGGGATAGTTCAACCAAAAATAAAAATTCTGTCAACATTTACTCACCCTCATACCATTACGTATGACTTTTTCTTCTGCAAAACACAAAAGAAGACTTTTGGGTCCAATGTTATTTTGGACCCCACTGGCTTTCATTATATGGACCGAAACATTCAAAATATCTTCTCCAAAGATCTTCTGTGTTCCACAGAAAAAAGTAAGGCAATGGTTTGGAATGACATGACGGTGAGTAAATGAATAACAGTATGTTCGATTTTAGTTGAACTATCTCTTTAAATTAGTGTGCACCATGTATATATTTTAGCTGAATGAAAGCAGACACTCAAGTCCTGTAATAATCACTCCAAATTTCACATCTTAAGACTGAGAATATTTAAGGAATGCGTTTCACACTCAAACGATGCATATGTAAATTGGCTGCACCATTATTTGTTAGTTGAATCACAGTGTGTGTGTGTGTGTGTGTTATGCCAGGAAGCTCACTCTGCTATATGGGTAATGAAGTATCAAGATTGGTCCATGGGTTCAAAGGTGCTGGGAGGCTCCGCACCGTGACTTTCCATATCCTCCTGTTTGTCAGGAGCCTCTTCTTCCTTCACATCATGCCTTGCTGTAGCATGCTGGCGCAAGTGTTTGTCCATGGACGCTTGTATGCTTGAGACCATCTCCTGCAAGCGCTGCCGTTGGGCCTCGATCACGGCGGGCTCCAGCCCTAAACCGCGGCCCTCACGTAAAGTGAGCATGCCCGGGGCAACGCGCACCAACTCCTCCCCTGACAACGTTATCTCTTCACCTCGAGCGCTGTTGCTGAGATCCACGCCGCTGCTGTGCTGCCGCCTGATTGGTGGGTGTTCAGGAGGGGCAGAACCCAACGAGTGACCTTTGCCCTGGAAGGCCGTGACGGTCTGCTCTTTCCTGCGCACAGCACCACCAGCGCCCAATCGCAAGCCATGTACGGGGCTTCCCTCACGGCTACGGGAGGCTGCATCTGAGCGGAGCTGGGAAAGTGCCTCCTGGACGAGCTCCTCCACATCAGGGCCCACTGGAAAATGGCCGGCTGTGTCCACACACAGCTCCAAACGCTCCTCCGCAGCATTGAACACAAACGTTTTACCCAACAAATGGGGCAGTGTGCAATGCTTCCCGTCCAACAGACCTTAACACAGAAATACAGTTTATTAGTTTCTCTAATGCTCTCACAAATGTTTACAATATTCCTAAAAAATATGACAATATGTATAGCAATTTATGCATTTTTGTGGAATAGCAAACGGCAAAAAATAAAACAGAAACAGTAATAAAAGATATTTTTGGCTCGGAAGGCATATCATATATTTGTAAAAACAAACTAAAAAACAAAAAGTTTTAAGGTTTAAAGGAAAATAAAATTGAATAAGAAATACTTCAGATTCTGAACTAATTCTACGTCACATCAAATTAAATACATCTGTGACAATGACAAGTTGAACTCTGATGCGAAAGGTTAGATGTTCTTGAATCTAGTGAAGCACAAGATCATTTCATGCTGGAAAACATGATCATCATCAGGTTTTAAACAAACCTGTGGAGTTCATGCAGCTTGAGTCCTGCTGTCATTGCTCGACAGGTTACGGGGGGGGTGTTAATCCAAAGCGTGCTTAACTGCAAGCATACCGTAAAAAGGAGGTTTTTATCTTCTTTCGCGCGGCCCTGGAATCAAAGGGCGGGCAACCTGCAAGTTTAGTCGACATAGCCGACTGCTTGATCACAGTAACCAGAAAGAGGGGACAACCAATCGAAGATATTCTAAAGTTGGAACGTCGCACTGTCATTCTCCTTAAATTGTGGTATCGATAGGATGCATTTGGTAAAGAACAAGAATTAAAGAAATTTAAAAATCCAAATTTAAATGCAAAGCAGCACTTGTCACTGAGCTTTTTCTCGAGACACCGGCGGCATGGGAGGTACTGGTTAAAATCGGGGTGGGGGGGGGGAAGTTATTATTTTTTAACTCCACTGCATTGCCTCTATCAGTTAGTGGCAGAACAAACAAAAGTCTGGATTAACAGAGGACCACTTCCACACCACAACCACTGAAAATTAGTCTGTATTTTTAAGAAAATAAAACCAGTTCTGAATAAGAACCGGTTCTCAAATCCTACTCTCACAATACAGTGTTACTGCAAACGCTTTTGGCAAGACATATAGTCTTTGTCATGACAAGCACAATTTAGAATTTTGAAAACTCAATTCAAATTGTGTGAGAAAGTGATAAAAAGACAGATTACCCATGTCTTTCTTCACAATATTGTAGAAGACTCCTCCTTGCTGGAACAGATGAGGCAGTTTCTTGGCATATGACCAGACATCTTCACCTGAGAGAAACAGAACAAGAGAGAGGAGAAGAGAAAACATTAAATAGACAGGCCTCACAGACATTTAGTAATCAATAATTAAACATGATCTCAAATTACAGAAGAATCATCCTGATTTGTAAATTACATAAATAGGCTTGTATCATACAATCCAGAGTCACAAACACACTTAAATAGAGATGTTGATTCTAGTATGACACAGTCTTCTCATAAAGCAGATCTATAACAGGAGGGTGTGTCTTACCCATAAGTGCTGCCAGGAGACACAGTGATGACATCTCAAGGTCAATGTTGTCCTGAAGTTCCCTGCTACTGGTGCGGCTGAGTCGTGGGTCAGAGTGAGCGTGCGTTTCAGGCGTGTGAGAGTGCATCTGGGTCATGGGAGTATCGGGCGAGCTTTCTTTCAGCGCTTCCACAGAGATGCGGTCGCCATGCTGAAGCGCCACGGGCTGGTTCTGGTCCTCGGGACGTGGCGGGGGCAGCTCTCTGGGTGGGAAGCCATGTCGGATGCACAGCTGTCCGGGCGACAAGCTGAAGACCTGGACGATGGAATTCTGGAGCTCACCGTAGGTGGTGTGCGGTTGCAGCGTAAGCATGGCCTGCCGCCCATCGCTGGTCGTTACACGGATTTTTTTTCCCCCCCCCCCCCCCCCCCCTTCTGCTCCGCTGGTGGGCGGCACTTTGGGGGGTGTGGGAGGTGCAGAGGATGATGAAGAGGAAGAGAATGACGAGGCATGATCCTGTTGCGCACGGTCTTTCGTGGCGGCGCTTGACAGGGCCGCCTGCTCTCGTGAGTGCTGTGCGTGCACGACGCTCGTCGGTTCTGGCGGCAGCGACACAGCTCCGCGGGGTGTTATGGTCAGGGTGTGTGTGTGCCCTTCTGTCCTGTCAGGATGATTTTAGTAGGAGGGTGAGTGGCAGATTCACTCCCGTCTCTAACATCCTGCACAGAGCAACCTTCGGGAATGGCCAGCTGGGAGTTTTTGCGTGCTTGGCGCCGCGTGGCGGTGGTTATCAAGATGGGTCCCAGCTTTTGGACCAGAATCTCACTGCCAACTCACGCGGAAGTGCTGTTGGTGGAGCTTAGGGGTCGCAGTCCGATCACAGGGGATCGTAAACGGTGCGGTGAAGTTTCGATCCGTTCAGACTTAACCATAGGACGTCTCTCGCACCACGCGGGGGGGGGTGGGGAGCGCGTGCCCCGACGTCCGAGTGGGATGGGGAAAGCGTTCGGAAGATTGTTGGTTCGTACGGGTCCTTCCCTCTGGTGGCCGAGAAGTGGTGGGTTGAACCCGCAGCCACACTTCCCACCCTGTTAGCGAGTGTTGTAGCTGTCAGTCGACAGTCCAAATAGGCCACAGAGCCATCGCCACAAACACGCCGCACTGAATGTCCGGTGACAGGGGACAGGTTCAGGGGTGGCCGTGGGTGTCGTGTGCGGTTGAGTCGGGGGTGGCACCAGCACATCTTTTTCTGGGTTATAGGAACAAACCAAACTATTTAAAGGAAAGCTGTAGTTCTTGTCCGCTCGTAGCGTCCCGTGAGTCGACTTGGCCAAGTTGTAGAGTTTCCCTCCCGGGATGAGCCACTCTGCTGGCACGTGGAGCTCTGAAAGGGCATTGCAGACAAGGCAGCGGTGGAGACGACCCTCCTGAACGGATTTCTTAGCTGCTTCCGTCACCTCCTCAGGCTGCACGCCGATCACTCCAGTGCGTCGATATATGTACTGGTGGACGTCAGCGACTAGAGCGGGGTGGATGCCGTGCTTGTCCATGAAGACGTCCTCCATTGCGCCTACGAGCCGCAGCAGGTATTTATCCTGCAGGCTCCGGTCGCCCCCGATCACACAGCTTCCATTGGAGTCCAAGCTCACATATTTGCGAATCAGCTCTTGAGGAACACCCCAAGCTTTCGGGAGCAGTGCAGCAGGTAAACGGGGCAAAGGCAAGCCCTTGATGCCCACTAGGGGTAGATAGTGATTTCTGCCAGAGCTACTCCAGGCAATGCAGATGGGCTTGTTCAGAGTGCCATCTTTTCCTCTGCACTGCTCTTCTGGAACCAGGCCTGGCAAGAAGGTGGCGGAGTAATCGCCTGAGCTGCGCATGCCGCTCAGGGAGTCCAACAGGATAATGGGTCTGTGCAGTACATTCGCCAGGCCGAATATGTGAATGTTTCTAAGGCCCAACGGAACACCTTCTGGAGGGACAAACAACGGGTCACACTCATTAATAATGTCTTCCCATTCTGCGGCATCTATAAAGTCCTGGAAAAGGGCTTTGTAGCGGCCTAAGTTCTGCTTGAAATTGAGTTTTAGGTTTTCTCGAAGGGCATGCCAGAAGAGCTCACGTCCAACTAATGCCCTGGACACGGCGTGTACCAGGCAGTGTCCGTCTCCGTCCACGTGCACAGGAATAAGACACTCTCTATTTAAGTTTGCTTTCTTGATCTCCTCCAAAGTGTCATGCAGGTAGATCAGGCTTCCTGACCGGTCCCGTCCATACCCAACAGTGGACACATGCTCTTGCTCGATGAGAAATGCACGGTCCCCAAGAAGCGAGCAGTCGAAGATCTCTCCCTGGTTCATTTCCTTCAAGAGTTTGGCAGTGCCTGTCTGTTTGTCCATGCCATAGCGGGTGAGGATGGGAGACAGCAGCTTGCAGTGATAGTTGGACAGTCCCATCACTTTCACTAGCTCTGAGCCCTTTTTAGGAGGGCCTGGCACACCCAGCAAAGCATTTCTCAGCAAATTATGAAGCACTACATCTGGGTCAGTCACTTCCTCCACATTCGCGAGGTTCTTCTGTTCGTGTCTCTGGCCGCACTCAGTGCACTCGATGCTCATGGAGGAGTGTGCGGGGAAGAAGAGCTTCGCCTGGCACTGCGGGTCCGGGCACATCCCGCATAAAATGCGCCTGTCCTTCTGCTTCGAGCCCGGAATCAACGACATAGTCCAATCTAATATCACTTCTGACGCAGCGGTTTACAAAAGCATCGCTGTCTAAGCAGTGACGGGCGATAGAAAATTATGTCACCTCACGCAGTTTCTGTTTTCCAGTAACAAACACAACACGGAAGCGGTTCTGTAACACAGTGTGACCCTATGGGCAGCACAAGGCATGCTGGGAGATGAAGTTCTGAATCGTCACAGGTCTTCTAACGACATTATTTTAAAAATGATTGAAATGTATTCTAATACTATACAAAAATTATTGGGTTTTCTTTCTTTCTTTTTTTTTTTTACGAAATGCAATATTTGTTTTCTACCGACTGGGACGAATCATACGATAAAATAACAAAAGTGACTTTAACAAAACTACAATATCCACAATACAAAGAAGGCCAAAGGTTGTGTTGTGTTTATTGAGGTCAGCAATCTTTACATGGGCGTGAGAATAAACTGCAGCTGTTTTATAAAAACATACACCGTTTCATAGATTGTTTCTTTCTCTTTCTCTGTAGAAGACGAGTACTTAAAGTTCACAGGCTGAAAAGATAAAATGTAATGTTATGTTGCATAAGCTATAGCAAATAATATTGTTTATTATAATGTGATCTAATATTTATAAATTAAATTATCGTCGAGTTGAGATAATTATCTTTTTTGCCAAAAGAGACAACATCATGCTTGATACTGAACATGTGATTTGTGAAGAAAACAAATCAAAAAGTCAATAGGCTATTGTGAATGCAATCCTTAATGTGTGCCTCTTTTCACTCAGTATTTTTGGTTGACCAGTTAGTTCAAAGTTACAGTATATATATGGGATGAGAAAAAAAGTACCACACTGTTAGGAGCGAGAGTACGCTTTAACAACAATACAAGCATGAGCCGTTATTAATTGCACAAACAGTATAAATTACAATTCCCAGTTACGCAAAATGCGTATCAACAAAGGCAGAAATACACGGTTGGCCATAACATAATGTCGCGTATATAGTCGGGGTCATGTTCAGCCCACCGGGGTTTCAAGGAAAATGACCCTGGGAAAGACAATGCTTTACTACTTTTATTGTGTTGTTCTATATATTAAGTCTTTTCCAAGACAATCTTTCGTTGAATTATGCAAAACATGTCATAAAGAGTATGCTAAATTACATAAATGCTATTATAAAATTATTCTCGTAGACTATTAGTAAGTTTGCCTAGGTTTTTGCCCCCACTCATGTAAACCAAAACAACGTCTACAATGCAATTCCATTACAGGAATGCATAATAACATCCCATTCGATTGTAGAGGAAATGTAAATGACTTTCAGAGAAAAAACATAATTCTCTTGTGATGAATTTTAAACATTGAGAACATGAATAGTGAGTTTTCGTTTTAGTAGCCACACGTGAAACGGTTGTTATTCAACTAACTATAACCAATACAGTAACAATGTGGTGTTGGAATGAATCAGGGGAATGGCGCGGAAGGCTTAAATTTTTTTTGCTGATTTTATTGTTTTCTTTTTTAAATGTATTTGTTATAGATTTAAAACCTCTATTTTAAACCCATGGCTTCTTCCGGGTTCAGTGGGTTGGCCTAAAAACGTCATCGAGACCCGAAGACAAAGGGCCAGCACATGAAGACGGTAATGAGTAAGAGAGAGTAAGTAGAGTAGAGTAGAGTAGAGTAGCGGCGCTCTGTTTCTACTCGATGCAACCCGGGGATCAGTGAAATCAGATTATGAACCGATTAACATATTAGATAAATATACAGTTTGTTTAAAACAGCGGTTGTTTCCAACATATGAACAGATCGAGATATCAGATGACACATGTATTACCTTTACCTAATGAAACAGTACATTTTCTGTTGAGATTATTAGTTCGGAATAGAGTTTGTATCAGATAACACCTTCGATTTAGTAAATAAACAACGCACTTTAGTAACTTTTATTACCGTGTCTATTATCGATGTGATCTGATCAAATGGTTCTTTTGTGGAGTGGAAGATGTTTTTCAAAGTGGAGTCTGGCTTGACTGCAGTTCAGATTCAGAGTTTCAGCACAAGAAGGAATTCAGAGAGGTGTGCACTAAAAGTATTTTTTAAGGGTGGTTCATCGATCATAAGCATTTGGAGACCTTGAAAATGTCTGAATGTCATTCCATTAGATTACATGGTTGAAATATTAAGTTAAAAAGGTCATAATTTGTTGCATATTTGATACTTGTTTTATGCACTTCTTGCTTATTGTGTTCTATTTTTCTTTTCTCTTATTTTCATTATTAATAACTATATTTTTTTGTATCTATAAATTAAAGCTTAACTACATTAGTTAACACGAACTACAAAAATACTTTTAGAGTAGCCTAATATTAAAAGCTGAGGTTGTGTTAATATTATGTAATGGACCTGAGCTGGCATAAACTGACAATACATTTTTATTAACTAATTGTAATTTTATATTATTGCTTGTTAGTTATTACATGCATTAATTAATGGGACTTTGCTGGAAAGAATTACTGGTATTATTTATGTAAAATAAGCTATATGTATCTACAGGTGGCGCTGTAGAGCTGCAGTTTATGTTTGATGTGCTTTGCATTAACATTTGTATGTGTTCCAGATGGATGAGTTATTGGGGAAGTTTCTGGAAGATCAGAAAACAAAGATAGCAGAGGAGAAGGCATGTCTGGAACAGGGCCCCCCTTACATGGAGATGAGGGTGAGAGAGAGTTAATGATGGGGATAAAGAGAATGTATGTGACTGGTCTTCATTGTAATGTTGTTAAATATTGATGTGTCAGAGGCGGACAGGCCACATTCTCCAGAAAGAGGACATCCCGCTACGCACAAGTCAGCAAGGTACAGCACTGTTTGCAATTTAATATGGTTGTTAATTCATTTCTGTTAAATGCATACCTGGTTTTAAAGGTGTGTATGTGTAATTTCATTATGTAGATGGTGTGAGTCTGCCACTCGGAGAGGAATACGAGAGAAAGAAACACAAACTGCAAGAAGAACTCAGGAATGATTACAGGAAATACATGGCAGAGGTGAGACACAATGGCAAGCGTGCCATCCTCAAAACCATTTCAAACACAATAGGAAACTTTTATACAGACCCATATTACAGACCTCTGATTAGACAGCTGTACATACGCGTATCTGCATTGTTATAAAGAGAAACCTCACATCTTGAGCTTTAACACAGCTTTTCTTTTTTCTGTATACTTAAAATAATATATTAATAAACATTTATGTAATTTCATGTTTAAAGGGATAGTTTACCCAAAAATGAAAATTCTGTCATCATTTACTGGCCCTCATGTTGTTCCAAACCTTTGTGAACTCCTTTCATCTGTTGAGCATAAAAGAAGATATTTTGAGGAATGTGTGTAACCAAACAGCCGACAGCAGCCATTGACTTCTATAATATGGGGGAAAAAATATAAGGCCACCCAGAGTATGTGATTTTGCATATGTGTGGTTTCAGTTACATGTGGTTCCTACATTTTTCCCGTAAATTAGACTGTTTTTGGTGAATCGCAATTTGATTGTGAAAATGTTTGCATCAAACTTTTGTGTACACATGTTTAGTGAATGAGACCAACTCTTTATTTCTCACTTACTTTCTGTCTCTTGCAGAAAGATCACTGGGATACTGGTGACATTCACACCGTTCCAGAGAGAAGACGAATACCCAGGGTACAGTATTGGGTCAAAAGCATGATTGTTTCTTTTTCCCTCCTTCGGTACAACACAGTTTTGTTAGGTTGAGATTTCACTTCTGCGATGTATGTTAAACTTACTAAAAAGTATTATTGTATTACCATGTTTTTACTACATGGCACAATTGTAATAATGCGTTTTTGATGCTATCCAACTCTCCACCATCGCATCCTACTTCTGAACTACTTCATTAGAAAAGCAACATCACCTGCTAGTGTATCATGCATTACCATAATATTACCATCTGATATTATCACTGTACTATGGTTCTGCCAAAGCACTGTTTTGTAAGGGCAAATCTCTCCCGCTCACTTTTTCAGACGGTCCGTGTGAGGGATGTGGCCACCCTTACAGAGGTGTGTGGGCTGGGATGGGGCGTGTGTAGCTCTGAGGAAGACTGCAGTGATGAAGAACTCATGCTTTTGCAAGGGAGGCGACATCAGAGAGAGAGAGACACCAGGACTGCAAACAGGTGAGGACAGAGACAGAGGGAGAGATGTTTAGAACTGGTGACTCGTGTCACGAATATTTATATAGATAAATTAACATCTCTGTCTCTCTCTTTCTCATAAGAAGAGGGGAATTGTACACAGAGACAGGACATCACAGGAGCAAACTACAGCACAGAAACAGGTAAAACATGCATACACTGATTAGATTGGCAAACTGGCAGTTTTAATTAGTTTATTTTTTTTTGAGTGGCAGAATGGTTTGACCCACATTTATCTCTTCTCCTTCATTGTTGTTCATGTTACTGTTGTAGAATGTCAACATCCGTTGCGACCCAAGCCAATGAAAGATCTCTATCTGTGGCCAGTCAGGACACAGTTTGCACCACTGGACTTTTAATAGGTATGAGTTTACCTTGTTACTGCTCTGATTGGCTTAATAACTGGAGAAGTGATGTTTCATTGCTTCATTCAATGGAGAATGATTCTGATTTGATTTTAATCAAATCGTCACCCAAAAATGAAAATTCTGTCATCATTTACTCACCATCACAAACTGTCGGCCCAACCGTATAACTGTTTTTCTCTGTGTAAGAAGAAGCAGATATTTTGAGTTTAAGTCAGTGGCGCCAAATAGTTTGGTTCACAATGTTCTCCCAATCTCATTCTTTTTTGGTTCTGCCAGAGAAAGACAGTCTTCCCGTTTGGGAACGTAGGACGGGCGAAAATGATGACAGATATTCACCATTTACTGGGGTGATATTAGGCTACAGGCTTCTGACCATGCTTGATTTTGATTGAAAGGTGCATTGGATCTGAGGGCGCACGGCGAGGAAAACGGAACGATATAGGTGTACTACAGGAACAATCGCAGAGAAACGAGTCACAGGAGGAGTGTGTGTTCATGCAAATAGTCTAACGGGAGTATTGTTAGATTTTACCATCATTAGAACATAAAAACAAAAATGTGTCATGTACACTGGATAATCACCCACTGAAAATTTACTAACTCTAATGACGTTCCAAACCCAGTTTTCTTTCTTCTGTGGAACACAAAAGAGACATTAGGTAGAACGTTCATGCCGCTCTCATGAACTATTCCTGTAATTCAACTTTCTTTAGGGAGAAGGAACTGGACCTGAGAGTTCCAACAGATGCTGAGAAAAAGGTAACAAGGTGTGTTTGTGTATTCACATATTTATTGATGTTCTTGTACTGATTTTCTGACCTTTTCCTTTAAAGCAGCTCTTTGTGAGTGAGGCGTCTGCATACAGAAAGCAACCAAGGGATGACATCATCCGCCTGGACACTGCTGAGCCTCCTGAGAGTGTTCTGCAATACAGGACAGACCCTCTGTCTTCATGCAGGTATATATGGATATACATAAGTGCAAACACACAAGCACACATATTTGCACATGCTGTACTTCAAGCTCACAAACACGTTTTTGCTTTTTTCTGCAGGATGCCTTTTGTCCCTACTCACCTCCCATTCCTTACAGATGCCTATAAGACTCCAAATAATGATGCTGAGAGTCCCAGTAGAGCCTGTAAGACACACATATGACACAGCAGATTACGTTAAATATGAGTTTACTGGTATTGAGGATAAACATGGTTTTGTGCAGTGAAATATTGGGTGCAGAGAGTAGGTGCACCAATATTTATGAATCATATTTGTTTACTTTTGTGCTGTAAATAATTTTGGCACTGTGTTGGGTATTCTGGATCTCTTATTCAAAACCACTTGAATCTACTTGGCATGAAATCTAATTTTTAAATCCATTTAGCATAAGATTCCTCCTGGTGCTACGTCATTACTCTGTGTTTGTTTCCACAGATTACCCAATAACGGGAGTTTCTTTTTCAACATCATCAGGAGAGCCACACCCACTCAGTCCGCACAGTAGAAGCACTCACAGACAGTAAGAGTGCAACAGACACTCACAAAAAAGCAATTCAATCATGACAACTCTCAAAACATTTTAGCATGGAGATGGTCTCGGCGGAACAGATCTGCTACGCTGCTGAATTGCTACTGCTGTTGGTTATTGCTGTATTTGAATATTATTGCTGCTGCAAGCACGTACAGGAACTTGCTACTGCCAATACAAACACTGAACAGTCCTGTAAGTATTTAAGACATACTGCTGCACAAATAGCATATAAATTACCCGTCATCTATACGGTGGACTGGGGGTGGAGGGTTTCAGGACGAGAACGCTGAAAGCGCACTCAGGACTCAGCCTGCTAGCCACCATATAAATTCAAGCTAACTCATTGGCTGCATATTCAGCATAACCAAGTCAGCTTGTGCCAATCGTTGAACTCTCTGATCCTCAGTTACCGTTACCACCCGCAATGCGCCAATCATAGAAGTTCTGACTGAACTATATATTTTTTTCAGACACATTTCTGATCATAATTTGTGTTTTGCGTTAAGAACGCAGTACACCAATCAGTTTGCTAGTATAAGCACTCTAATTGTTTGATAAAAAGGATCATGTGCATAACAGTGACTGTAAAATATGTATTTTAGGTATGGGAGTGACATATTTTGAGTATATTGATATTTGGGATAGGGTCACTGGACCCTATCCCCAATGATTGACCATTGGGCTAGTTTTGAACTTATAATCTAAGCTATTTTTTTTCTCACACTTTTAAACAATATGCTTATATGCAGACAGTTAATACACATCTTGTTTTTGGGGTGTATTTGTGCTTGTGTGTGTTTCAGGAGGATTGTGGATGAGAATGAAGTTGTGAGTTCAGGTCTTTTAGTGTTTCCTGCACATCACGCAAAGATGGACAGACTCAGCTATAAAGAGGAGCTCAGAAAGCAGGTGTGCTATTATATATTCACAGAGGGGTGTGTCCTTATTGCATATTAAACAGTATTTTGTAATGACATAGTAAAAAATGGGTGTGTCTTCATTAACGCTGGGTTTGCATTTATATATTCCAACTTCCTACTTGGAAAAAGAGAAATAGAATGCTTCTTGAAGACTTCCAGCTTGTCAGGTTGTTTGTTGTTGTGCCCTGTGAGTAGATAGAGGAGCGGGCCACACAGAGGAGGGTGGACAGAGAGGACAAGCGAAGACTGGAGGCTGAACTTGAAGCCGATATGAGAGCATATGAACCCTGGGGAAGAGGCGGAGCTGGTGCACCACTCAGAGACAGCACTGGAAATCTAATTAGTATGATTTATTTAGTATGATTTAATCTCCTTGTAGCTTGTTAGTTATGGAACATGTGACTATAGAAATGATGTGTTTGTGTGTGTGTAGCTGATCTGAAGAAGATGCATCTTTTGAATGCAGCAGCTGCAGCACCACCACAAAGGCTGGAGAGGCCAGGTAACATGTTAACACGTGTTCACATACAAACACGTATGGTGTCTTTAGTGAATGTTTACATCCTCAAGTTCAATGTGTGTGTATTTGAAGGTTTTGTTGAGACACACACTCCGCAGATTGCAAGAGGGAATGTGTTTAATCAGATGCTGTCACCCCAGCAACTACTGGAGCAAGACCAATACAAAGCTTATCTGAGACTCCAGGTACACACATGCACTACTGTTCATGTTTCGGGTTGGTAGGATTTTTAGAAAAATATAATATTATTATTAATATTTTATCCAGTAAAGATACATTAAATTGAACACCGTGAGAGTAGGACTTTTACGTTGTTACAAAAAATAATTTCTCAAATAAATGCTTGCTATGAACTCCTATGCGGTTCTATCTTCAACATCTAGCAGAGCTTTCAATGTCACTGTATAAGTATTAAGAATTCTTAAAGATTTAGAAGAATAAGAAGAAATATTTCTTAAGCACCAAATTGGACTGGAGTGATGATGCTGAAAATGTAGCTTTGCTGATTAACATTACAATAAAACATTGTTTAAATTTTCATTATTTTTCACATATTCTCGTTTCTACTGGCATTTTTGATATTTTCTATATTATATATCAGTATATATAAAATCTTCAACCCACACTAGACTTTTGAACAGTAGTGTACATAAACACAGCCTCTTCACACTCATACATATATTTATATAAAATTATAGATATTGTATCACAGATTTTCCGTGTGGTTCAATTTTAAAATGTTTGGATCCCATTGTACCTATATATATAAACCTATTTTTTTGTGTGTGTGTGTTTATTTTTAATTTTTTAATTTTGTGTGTGGCATTAGATAGAAGATAAGCAAAGGAAGCAGGTGGAGGAGAGAGAGTGGATGAGGGCAGAGGAGGAGAGGGAGGACAGGCGACTGGCAGAACAGAGAGAGAAAATCAGGAGAGAGTATGAAGAGGAGCAGGAGAGCAGAAAACGCAAAGAGATGGAGGTCAGACAGACGCACATGCACTCCTGCCTGTTTTATTTTTAGTGATGCACAGTGTAATAATGTGATAATAGTTCACTTTAAATCACATTTTCCATCCAAATAAAGGGAATTTAAGTGCTTAAGGAAATGCCATCAAATGCATGTCGTCGTGTTTAATTTTCCAGTGCATTATGTGAGCACTCCTGATGACCTCAGACCATCTCAGTGACCAGCACTGCTGACTTTAAGTAAGCTTATCTTTTTGCAGCAAAAATTGAAGAATGAAGAACTCGCTCGTCTTGTGGAGGAGAGACGGAGGGATGCAGAAAAAAAGAAAGAAGAAGAAGAGAAAGAGAGAGCAGCTGTAAGAGAACAGGAAGAGCAAGAAAGACAAATACGACTGCAACAGGTGTGTGAAAGTGAAATTTACTGGAGTGAGCTACATCTCAAAAGCTGTATATATTTAAGTTATATTTGCCGAAAATTTCTCTAGATGTAGTGAGTGTGTGTAACAGTATTGTCATCTTTTTTATTTTATTTTTAGGTTCAACGTGCACCATCCCCTCCTATCCCTACCCTACAGAAGAAACACCGCAACCCTTCAAAGGCTACGGTAACAAAAACGGTTGGGAACACAAATTTTATTTGTACAAACAAACATGGCAAAAGCTCGTGTTCACTTCATGTGTATAAAATTGTGTGTAAAATTGTGTGTAACACATAACAGTGACTATAAAATATACATTTTAGGTTATAGGTATTTTGATATTTGGGATAGGGTTAGTGGGTTAGTTTTGGGCTATTGTTTATTGGCCATTGGCTAGTTTTGTTATGCAGATCTGGCAACCATGATTTTCTTCTCATGACCTTGTTACCAGACCCTCAGCCTAATTACCAGAACTCTGTCGTCCTTCCTTCAGATGATTGCAAACACTCAGGTTGACTTCTCACTCACTAAAGTCTATGTATTTTTCAGGATTTCTCTGCGTTTCGGGCTCTTCTATCTCCAGAAAACAGAACCAACCAGAGAACAGAGAGTAAACACTCATCCATGTGCACACATATCATGATGGAGCTGTCCGATTGGCTTTTTTGTTTTTATATATTAATCTAATAATATTTACTACACCATAACCCTGAGCTTTACAGAATTGATTTGCCCAAAATTTTGGTGATTTCAGGTTTTACAAACATTGCGAGTATTTGATCCCTAAAGTATTTTGGTCTTTAGTTCATAGACTAACACCTTGTCTACATTGGACGCAACAGTTGTCGTGTCGCGCCGCGCCGCAACAGCTAAAATCTGTCTACACTGGACACGACAAAGCGGCCATTGAAAATCATTTTAAATTTGTGTCAGTACGTCATAAATAGAACGCAGCAGCAGTTTTCCTGGCGGGATTTGTTGTCGGCCGCGCCGATTCCAGTGTAGACAGCATAATATGTTGTTGTATTTTGTCACGTTGCGCCGCTCGCCGATCCTTTTAGACCCGTGTTGACGGATTTGTAATTTGTACTAGCGAACCCTCCTCACATATTTTATTGAAGGTTACTGTATTTTTTCTTCAGATTACAGAAGTGAGGTGTAATGAGCGGTAATGCAGTTAGAGATTGTCCTGCGCAATGACAGCGCATCTGGAGGAGCAGCGCGTCAGACGTGGAGTGGGATCATCTCCCCCTCCCGCCCTCACTGCAGGTACAGTAATACAGTGTGTTGTGTGTTTATATTCCACAGTGACCTGTTATTCATCTGTACCTTAATACAGCTGGTCACTAGCAGTTGTACTGTTCAGAGGCAAAGCCAGCAGTTTTCCTGGTCTTGCCTGTTTGTCCTGGTTTTAGCGGTTTTGGCTAAAGTGATCTGTTTTTTATAGTTTTTGCCATCGCTGGAAAACTCGTTCCTGTGATCTCTCAAACTATGGTGTTTTATACATTTGCTTTCTTGTAAGGAAATTATCCTTTGAATGATCTCTAACGAATATCCCGTGGATCACCCTAAAAGGCATCAGAGTATAAAAATGTGTATGTTTGTGTTTTTGTTTTACATGACAAAATACGCCCATGAATTCCAGGATCCCTGGGTACAGGATTGCTCTAACGATACCCAGGTCATACAAAGCACCCTACCTGGCCTTTAGCTGGTAAAAGTAGCTACCTGTTTGCAGACTTTTAGTTTTGTTTTTATCTTCGCCAAGGTATGTTTTCATCGATATTGTTTGGTTTCCCAGTGTACAATACTTAAAAGTAGCCACAAAAATATATATCTTTAGATATATTTAACTATATAAAAATATAAAGATCATATTCCCCCAAAATATATAACATTTTCCAATACATACTTATTGGTCAGTATGGCTACATCATATACCAGTGAAAAAATTGTTCTCTACTGTATGTGCAGCACTCATATATATATAACACATTATGTTTATATCCCTAAACAGTTTAATTTTCTTGTATTACACTAAGCAAATGTCATTCTTTATGATGCGTCCTGTTTTATCAAGTCAAGTCACCTTTAAATGATGCCCTTTAGCACTACAGATGGTTCCAAGCAGCTTTACAGTGTTAAACAGGAAAACGTTTCATTAATGCAAACACAATTCAATTCTGCTGTAAAGCAGCTCTAAAAACAGGACAATAGTAAACAGTAGTTTTATAAAAGCAATATTGTGAATAATCATAACTAAGAGAGCTGCAGGCACTCCAGCATGCCTAATAACTTTAACTGTGACCGTTTTTCATGTGTTTGTAGGCACAGGACGGATGTGTTTGACATGGCTCGTTTGCGTATGCCTGTGCGAGGCCCCTCCGCCCGTGGCACTGAGCCAATCAGCTCAAAGAGAGCTGATGACATCATGTACAGGGGTAAGAACTGGCTGGCTAATACCAATATAAATCTGAGCTATGAGGATTGTAGTTACTGAAATAAATATTAATTTATGAGTTCTTGTAGTTCCTTCAATATATAGCAGGTCAAATCATACTAAAGTCATTTGTAGTTGGCTAAAAATAAATATTATGACTGTAAAATGAGAGCTCAATTTAATGTTTGGTCTTATGTAATTCCATCTTTTGTGATGAAACTGACACATTTTTTTCCAAATTTCTCAGATGCCTTTATGCCTAGAATACGGCAGTCTGTAAGTTTTCCTTTTTCACTGTGAATGTAAGGCGTGCTTGTTACTTCCTGTTCTTGTTATTTTTGTTGTGTTCTGCAGTACTAGATGCAGCTCCATCAGCACTGATAACATGGCAGTTCTGTTTTTCTATCACACAGAGGAACAGAGATGTTGAGGGCGGACGAGGATCTGTGCTTCTGTCAGAAAGTGAATTTATTGGTGGGATCACACATTTCTTTAACTGCTTGATGAGTGTAACCAGTGGCCCCAAGATTTGTTTGGACACTTAAGGCATACTTAAAAACATTTTTTTAATGTCTTTGCATTATATAAGAAAACATCAAACCAAGTGACATTTATTTTAAAGAAAAATATGAACACACTTTATCACAAGATGATATTTATTTTCATAATGTTATATATCACTTTCTCATACATCTGTTTTTTTGTTTGTTTGTTTGTTTGATTACACACTGTTGACTGCTTGCTGGCGTACAGTTATCTTATTATTTATCATTAGATCAGAATGGACTTGCTTTCCCAGTTCCTCCAGACAGTGAGAGGAAATCTGCTATGCTGTCTGCACGAGAGCGACGCAGACTGGCAAACCTTCGGGTAATTCACACTGAAACATCTAAACATATGTCTGTATAGTGACGGCAGATTTCTTCTCCTTTTCAAACTCTTACAGACTAAAGTGCAATTAATACCGACAGAAATGCACTGCATTTTTTTGTCCGTTTTTTCTTCACGTGTCAGTTAATTCATTATTAGATATTTTGGACAAACATGAGCTATGTGATTAAAAGAAATCATGAACAATTCATGATATGCAATATTTCAACAATTTTAAACAAACAAACAAAAACATTTTCAGAACCATTATTTTGCTTAGCCAACATCCACCAAATCTCACATTATGTATTCTAGAAAACATACTGTGGTGGAAATTATGGAACTGAAAATAACATTTAACACTTCTGGAATAAAATAGCAGACTCCATAGCTAGCATTTTGTGTACCCTAAATACAAATAATATTTTTTGAATAATTTGATTTTTAAATATTTTTTTAATTTGATAAAGTTATTGGAAATGATTAATAATGTTCTGTTCACAATATATTTGCAATGTTCTGTTGTTTTTAAAATTTTGTTTTTGAATCAGTTAGTTTTAGTTGATAGTGAAGAAAAAGCAGACAACAAGTGGCCACCACCACCAGGATTTACATATGCATAATTTATATATGATGACTTCAATATAATTCTAAAGTATGGAAAATAGTCATCATAAAGCATGATATAATAAACAGTGTATATGTGTGTGTTTAGTCTGCAGAGGGGAAGCCAGTGCAGCTGCAGTCCTTCAATATGAGGAAGCTCAGAGACACAAACACTCCCAGGATGAAGAGACTACAAGCCTTCAGCCATCACAACACCACAGCAGGTGTGTGTGTGTTTGTCTTTGTCTCTGTGTATGTTTTATGATTCTGGAGATGCACAACTTATTTCAATTATGTGTTTAGGAGTCTGCTCTGATGACGATGATGAAGCAAGTCGTGGTGATGAGCATTTTACCCTGCAGTCTCCTGGCAGGCCCAGCTCCATTGATACTGCCACTACCGAGCCCTGGATTCGAGCAGAGACATCAGACACGCTCAGAAGGCTGATGTCTGGCTCTGAACTTTAAGATGGGCCATAATATACATGACCGCACATGCTCAGAGTGTGTGAGCACTTTATTGCAATGCAGTATATATATGATATTTTATGTAGTCTTCAGATCTCTTAAATAAAAGACTGATCAGCGGAATCTCTACAAGATCAACTGCTTTAACTGCATCACAAAATCTCTTCTGTGAACTGATTTGTGGATCCATGATATCAAGTAGTTACTTTTAACAAAATACAGAGGGAATGATACATTTCTAATCTTTCTGGGCTTTTTTTGTGGTATTTTGTTTCCAAGACATAAATACTTTTTAGCATTTTGACAGCATTTTAAAGTGTTTTTACACCAGGATTCACCAGAGTAAATAATATATTGAAAGCAACATAATCCTGATTGCTTGGAGGCTTACGGCCTGTTCAAACCAAGGATGATAACTATAATGATAATGTTCTCAAAATCATTCAGAATTTTAAAATATTAAATGGCGAAGTCTACACATCTACTGTATGAAAGGGGCACTTTCAGAATGATTTTTTTTCCAGTTGATGAATGATAAAAAATATTGACAGCCAGTCAGAATCCATATGATATTAAAGAGTGGCATATGACATCAGCGGATGCTTATAATTAAGGAGAAACTTATTGTCCCTTGGTGTGAACACTAATATAGTTATCCTTGGTGTGAACGGCCCTTTAGAGTGAATGACATGCGTGAGAGAAGCATATTCATTCTGCACTTATTTAAACCATTTCGAGACTGCAGACAAACCACGGCTAACAAAGCCCGGCAAGATCAATTCTGCTGCGGCACCGATACCATCCATAATCCGGCTGACTGCAGATGGTTTTGACTCCTCTTCTTTATGCATTTCTGATTTTAAGCGGTCAATCTGCCTCTGCATCTGGAAGGCTTGCTCCTGTAAGCCCTTCTGTAGAAGAGCGTCCTTCTCCTGCAATACAACACAAACAGCCACAAGTGAAAGAATTGCTAAGTGACTTTGACCTTTGAAGGTGACTTCTCTGGAACAAAGTGAAAGTTTTGAAAGAAAGTATCCTGTTCTTACTCTTAGTTTGGCTTCCAGGACTCGTTGATTGTCTCTTCTCATTCTCTCCTGCTCTCTTTCCATCTGACTAATAGTCTGATTCACATGTTCCTTATGGGTTCTCTGCATGTCTTTAAACGCCTGCTCCTGTAAGCAGTTCTGTTCCTCTAGACCTCTTTGCCGCTGCTCCAGAATCTCATTCTTCAACCTCTGCACTGTATAATGAAAGAGAGACAGTATAATGAACTAATTCTGATGTAGACTTAAGACAAGTGGAAAATCAATTGCTGAGTTTGTCTATCACAGTTCTTTGCTGTCATTGTACTGTCTTGTGTATCATCGAGAGCATTGACTGATCGTGGACAGATAGAGAAGTGTGCAGCTGATTTGAATTGTACCCTCTTTTTCCTGTTCTGCTGCACTCAGAGATTGGTCAGCTCCTAGAATCATATTCCCAATATCTTCCTTTGCTTTCAAAAACTTGCTCAACACTTCTTCACTCTATGAAAAAAAAAAAGATGTCCGGTCATGTGCTGTATGTAATGCATACCACTGTTGTTTTTGCTACTAAAACTTAAAATTTGTTTTTGTTCATTGAAATAAAACTGAAACAAAATATACATATTACATGAAAAACAAACAAACAAACAAATTTAAGTTAAAGTTAAAAATGTTGCTTTGGCTGTGATCAGTAGAGTAGTACTGTAAAAGTTTCATTAAGAACTTAAAAGCACCTGAGTCTTAATTTTAAGTCTTTATCTGACCCAGTGGAATGAAATATTCTAAATTCTTATTTGTGTTTCATGTCTGCATGTTATTTTTTGTCTTTATCAGCATTAAAGATGATCAGTGCTGTTGTGACCGTCCAAAACAAAGCAAAAGCAAAGTGTGCATGTGTGAACTGTACCATTATTTGTGAATGTGTTCTTGCTCTGTAGTCATTGGTCAGCTGTGTGAGCGTGTCTTTGTACTGTCGGTATCCTCCAGGTCTCAGGTATGATCCATCAACAACACTTTCTTCCAGTGTATCAAACACCTCACGCAGAACAGCTTCACACTGCTGGACAGATTCTTCCTGATTCTGCTGGCATATCTGTTGATATTCATCATACATTTTCCCCTAAAACAAGTGAAAGAAACAGAAAATGTGAGAAACTCTTAAATTTGTGCTCTACATTTGCAAAGATGTACTGTTCATTTGAGTTTTTTGTGTCAGCTGGTACCATGAGCTCTTGCTGGTAGATCTGGTCATTGTCATTGAAGGACATGATGATGAAAACGTCAATGGCCTTCTTCTCTGTGACTGTGTGGATGTCGGACAGCTCTTCTGGGCACATAGGAAGCTGAGCAATGCTGAGCATCTCAGCCATGTAGAACTGCAGGGCCTGTTCCACTGCACGGACATTCTGGATCTTAGCCAGAGACACAACTGCATTCTCCAAACAAGGAACCTTACCACTGCGGATCGCTTCGACATAAACTTCAGCAAGATTACCCAGAGCTGTCAGGAAACACAACTCCTTAGTTCAGTCATCTGTTTTTTTGTTTTTTCACATTTTCATTGATCTCTGCAGATAGTTTTTTATCGGCTTAAAGCTGCTGTAAGTGATTTTGGAACAACACCCAAAATGTAAGAAAAGAGTTTGGTGCAGTACTTTGTGTTTGGAAGACAGAAAAGTGTTTGGGAAAATATACAAAAAAGTCGATAATACTAACGATAAAAAAAGCACTCAGCGAGTAATCAATATATTGTGCATCACTAATATTTAGATTGATATACAGTATATAATATGTCTAAAAAGAGAAAAGAAGATTTACAACAGTAGTTTTATAAATTTGTTTTTCTGCAAGGGTTTCTATGAAAGTACACACCTGTTCCAGTAATTGTACGGCCTCCGGTGACAGTTTTTGGATCCGCACTGTCAAAAATGTAATGGCAGAAGGTGTTTGCCTGCTCAAGGAACTCTGAATCCAGTTCTTTCTCGGTCAGTTCCTCCATTCTTCTCATGTTTTGCGTACTAGCAGGCCGAGGCAACACAAAGCACTTCCTCACCGCAAAGAAATGGCGCAGACAGCGGCGGGGCAGGTTGTACTGCTCAGTCTGAGGTGAGCTACCTAAAATAAGAAATAACATTACAAAAAAAGCAGTAAAAATTTGGACTGCTACAGTGTATTATATTTACAATAATTACTATTCCTTGCTGAATAGAACAGCATAGACTAGCTTATTTTGCCATGTTCTTCAGCGGGGGGTTTTCAGCAGGGATATTCATTCAATTTTGTGCTTGAATATGGCACAGCTGAAGGTAATGAATGGATAGTGTATATTGCATTTACTTTGGATGTTTAATGCTAGCTCTTTATCTCACCTGATTTGAGTGTCAATGCACTCTCCAGATACTCGTCTGATGTTATTTGCTTATTTCCCATTTTCAGTTCCAAAGTAAAGTCACGAACAGCCCAGACAAACGATGGAAAAACACGCATGAAATCTGCCGACTCCTCCTCATGTTGACCCACTTCTGCCTTCACACGAATGTTCTCTGTCAGCTCTGTAACGTAGCTACATTCAGCGCTGTTCAGGAGGAATAACACTGCTGCACTGATAGAGTGTTTTAAATGTATTACTCTGGATGCGCATGTTTTTTTCTGTGTGAAAAGGATACTGCAGCTTTTCCAGTGCCGTGTTGTCAATGACCCCTAAACTGTTGTACACTATAGTACTGCTGAGAAGAACCGCCAGACAGAAGATCCATGTGTCATGTTTCTCATCCCCCTGAAATATTAAGAGACTGTCAGCTACAATAAGTGGATATATATATATATATACACAGTGCTGTTTAAAAGTTTGTGAACCCTTTAAATATAGCCCAAAACATCATCAAATTTTCACAGAGGTCCTGAAAGTAGACAAGAGAACAAAGACATATATATAGATTATATATAATATCTATATATATAAGAAGCACACTATGTGCCAACAGGGTTTTAATACAATACCACTGTCTTGCAAGCAATGAAGGTATATTTTGTTGCAATGGAAATTGCAAGGCATTTGCTATGAAAACATCACTGGTGATGCATTCCTCCTCACCTTCTTTACATCACCAAGTCCCTCTGTGTCCAGCAGCACAAGAGTATGTCCTTTTTTATGGGGGTGAGTGACACACCACATCCAGATGCCTTTGGTCTTTGATTCAATGGTGCTGCCAAGAGCAAAGCCTGAGACAAATGGCATATAATTATCCAAGATGACAAATGTCTGGACATTTTAACTTTACAATGTTAAAAAAATAAATAAAAATTCTTTATTCACCTTGGTTTCGTGTATTTTTGACAAAACTATATTATTGTATATTATAACCACTTTTATCTATTTATGACCTTAAGTTATCAAACTGTGACTTAAGAAGACTTGGAATATAATGCCCTATGGAATATTTTTAAATAGAGCGACTAGTACATTCACCAAAAATCTCCTTTTCTGCAGATTAAAGACATCATACTGGTTTTAAACGTGTGAAAAAAATTCATTCAGATATTTTAGACATAAGTCATAGGAGAGGTGTATTCAAGTTACTGTCTGTATGAAGAGCAAGAAAGTAGCACATCTGGACACACAATCCCATTATTTTAAAGTTTTATTATTATATTGCTCTATTTACTATATTTCTATTACATTGTTATTTTACCACAGTTAGTGTTTTCAGATATTGACAGATGTACACGCATCCAACTTCTGTGTTCTCATTATCAACATATAGCCTACTGCACTTGAGAAAGACATTTAGCCTTTTCTCTCACCGGACTGTTGTCCTGCCAGGCGGTTCATTAGGTAAGACTTCCCCGTACGGTAGAGTCCCACCACAGACACCACCACCACCGGCTCATTGATCCCATCCAGAATGTCTTTGGCCTCTTTCTTCACGCGCAGCTTCCCATTTTCATCGTTTTCAATGAGACACACCGGAGCGGCCATGAGTCCGCTACACGCCATATCTATACAAAAGAAGCAGGGACGTTCTTACAGCGTGTAAATACAACATGTTTACATTGCCGAACAGTGTATGTTGTTTAAACGATGTGTCAAAGGTTTCTAAAATAGGTATCACACACTATATTTGACCTCAAATCTAAAAGTCATTCATCCTTAATGGAATTGATAGATGTGCTAATTAGTCGGTACTTCAGGGTTGTGTGAGTGTGGAGTTGGGTTGATGATAAATGACACTTCGTTTAAACGTGATTTTATATTGAAGTAGGCTACATTTACAGTTTTTTAATAATTTATTGACTTACCGATAGTTGGACGACGTAAAATATCGTGTTTAAAACACCGTTAGCGAGGTCTCTGAATTGGCTGCTGTATACCTCTTAAACCTTTCAACACAACCGGAGCAAAAGGCTTGAAAACCCCTTAGGCTCCTCCTGTGAGATACTTCGTTATCTTTTCCACCATAAATGGTACAGAGACGGGGCGTGTTCTCTCATTGGCGAATCGGTGATGCTGACACGAAAGTGAAACTAAAAGTGAAACAACACAGGTTCGGTTCGGTTCGATCACTGAAATCGACCGTTTACCGTCAAGTCAGCTACAGAACAATATGGACGGATACTGAGAAACAACCTCATCGTTGTGGTAAATAAGACCCATACACTTGACTGTGCGCACAGAGAAGTATCGCGGAGGGAGAGAGAGCCTCGTGACCATCTGTACTCTAAAGTAGAGTCAATACATTTTAAATTTAGGGTTACGTAAGTGAGCTTTATTTTATTTATTCTTTTCTTTGGTATTTATTCAAAAACAAATGTAGAACATCCATTCAAGATTTTCAATTGTGCAAATGTACATTTTGTTTACAATCTGATTTTAAATTATATATATTTTTTAATGAATATTTAACGTTTATTTTAACTTTGAATTACACACTCTAATTATGTGAGTATCTGAAGGAGTGTGGTTACTCTGAAATTTATGGGCTCGGAAAACCTAACAGGAACCCATTCAAATCTCAGGACGTTTGTTGAGTCATTCTGTCGTGCTTCTGAATCGCATGATGTTGACCAAAAGATGTCAGACCTCCCATAAACCAGGGCTGCCAACTTTTGAGTTTAACTAGGAGTGAGAATTCCTATAGAGGGTGGAGTTGGGGTTGAAAAAAAAAACCTGTCTGCAGAGTTTTGTCTGACAGACATGTTAAATGTGTTTTTACAAAACAAATAGGCTTAACTTTTCACCACAAGAAGAATAGCAATGTACAGTGAGCAGGATGTACAAGTAATTGCTTTTACAAATAATTGCAACCGCATTTCAAAAATATTTTGATACAAAAAAAAGTATTGTCTGCATTTACATCCATTTTGACAAATTATATTTTTCTCCCATCCATTGCTATGATTATTACTATGCCAATCATTGAAAAATGTGAAAGTGAAATCTGCCAAACTTTTATTCAAATTCTGAATAGATTATATGTAGCCTAAAGAGCGCTTCCTTTATAATCACTAAAAAGCTGTAACTCACTTCAGTTCATCGCGATCTCACAAAGTTATGTTATTGAAGCTATCTACACTGCACAATGAGTCTCTTACATTGTGTATAAACCTTGTTACAATGAGAGAAATCACGAGCATGAAGAATTCCGGAGTCTTAAAAAAAATCCAGTGTATGAACAGCAAGTGAATTCTTATTCATTTGAAAGCAGTGGCCAATCAGGGCTGCGTTCAGCCCCGACAAAAACGGTGCAAAACGTTTTTTAAACGGAAACGGTGGTGCATTGAACACCCTGTTCTTATGACGCCCAAAAAGAAAAAAAAAAAGTTGCAACTATGGCAGCTGAGAAGGCCATTCTTGGTGTTCTTTTTGAAGAATTTTCTGAGCCTGATGAAATCAGTATAAATACGTGTTTAATACTGCAAAATACGCTCAATGTAACAGTCACTGCCCTTGCCCTCCAGAATAAAGGAGAATATCCCAATACAGTGAAGGGGTTTGTGGAAACTGTGGTTCCTAAATTATTGTGATCCAACATTTGTCTCGCATTTCAGGATTAAAAGACAAACATTTCAGGTGAAGAATAATCCACTTCTTACCTCCGAGACTATTACCAAGTATTCTATATGACCTTATTATTTTTATTGAGTATCAGGCTTATCATTATGTGCTGAAGCACGGTTGTTTGTGCTATGATTGTAAGTTTAACATTATATAATCAGGGTATAGAAAAGTTTATGAGTGTCACTCAATCCAATAGCGAATCGATAAATATGTAGTATTATTTTTAGTTACATTAATCAATATTCGCACACTTCCCTAAGGAAGGATATGGACCAGAAACATTTAAACCAAGAATTTCCAGATCTATACTTGTGCTCTTATTTTTTCAGTTATTTTGCCTTTAATGTAAGTAAACATGTGCAAGCAATATACTTGCTTTTGTGAATTTATTTTGATGTTAATTACATTGTGCAGCTGTCTCTTTAATACCGCGTGGTTTACATACTTGTTGCTGCTGATTGGGCTGACATGTTTGTCACACCCACCAAACAAGAGAAACGCATCTCAAACCCCGTTGCACACCGTTTCATATGGGGGTAGAATTGTTGCTTAATTCCAAAACATAGATTAATGATCCACAAATAAATAAAATGAATCCACATAATCTTAAGTTTCACAAACATGAATTAAATCACAAATAAATCAATAGATTTTGCAATAAAAAACATATCCCAATCTATAGTTTATGGCACAACCACAACTTTTGCCTGGTATTTATTTGTGATCGCAGCGTCCTGTGCTATTTTGTAGATGTGCATGCATTTGTGAATCTCGTCCTGTTGCATTTGCGAATGTTTGAACATTTCTTGCGTCAAGGAAAAACTGCTGCAATGTTTCCGACCAACTACGTGTCAACTGAAGTCCACCCACCGTCTATTCAAGCCAATCAGATAACAGCCACATTCGCTGACCAATTGTAGCACGATCTCGCTATAGCCAATCACGTTTTGCTTTACAATCGGGGTGGTCTCGTCCTGAGATAACTTCATTCTGCATTGACTCAAATAGGTAATATAAGGGCCATAAAATGGGTACAGTAAAAGATGACTGTGTATCATGCCAAGCCACAGTATTTTATGTTATGTTCCTTTGAAAATGCCAGAGAAAGCTTTAAATCAACGCTATACTGTATTCAAACGCGAAATGGAAGCGTCATTTATTCAATATGGAAAAAAAGCGTCAATAAGTAACTGACTAATAAATAAATGAACTCAACCTCATAATAAACATTTATTTGTGTAATAGGTTAAATTGCCGTCACAACAGCCAACAGCATTTCCCAGTTTATAAGTCAAGCCGATGTATATGAGCTGCTATGTGGATCAAACGATGTATGAAGTTTTTGATATTCTGTTGTGGTCACAGCAGTAATAGAAATTAATCTACCAATAAACTTAAATATATATATATATTTTGTACATTTTAACAACATTTTTAACATTTATAAAGCCTTTTTATCTTAAGCGTCCTCCTCTTTTTGATTCAAATTATGCTCAAGTTGTCAATTAGAATAATTACGCATTTGTGCTGTCCCAAACAAATGGTATAAATATCACGACATAATCTTTACAAGGCAGAGGAAACAAGCTTGCATCTGAAGTGACGATTTCGATGTCACAACTTGTTAATGCAGCTTAGAGGGACATGGGATGTTTTAACCTGCAGTTACAAATGTATAGATATTGTTTTGATATTGTAAACAAAAAACGTTGAATACTGACATTTGAAATTATTTAAAAAAATATAAATGTGAAATTTAAACCACCAGTAAGTGGCAGCAAGTCACTGTCTTAATGGTTCATTCAGTGAACACTCATTTAAGGTTGATTATTCATAACGAACCCGTCATGTTTTTGTTTTATTGAACTGTATATTCTATCACATATTTTAACACACATTTTGAAATCATGTTGGATTTTTGGAGAAAAGAAACGCAAGATATATAAATGATATTATATAACTATATTAAAAATTATATAATTTATATATTTCTGCTCCTATCTTGAATTTGGTGATCAGTCAAAATGTCTTTTAATGAAACTGATCATACAAGGAACGAAAGCACTGTAAATCCGCACATTCACGACACTATTCTAACTACTCACACTGTCATCACACCTGTTTCTCTGCATTTTCAAAGGCACGTAACATACATACTGTGGCTTGGCTATAACACAGCTAATGGGTCTCAACGAAATCCAGTTTTAAACATCTGTGTACTGTACCCTTTTATGGCCCTGTATATTACCTATTTGCAGTCAATGCAGTGACTGAAGTTATCTTTCAGGTACTAGACTGCCGCTGATTGTAAAGCAAAACTGATTTGGCTATATGCGCGATCGTCTAACGCTTGGTCAGCGATGTTGCTGTTATCTGATTGTCTTGATTAGTACACTGGTGGAGTCCACGTTATCTCTGTGGATTGTCGCACGTCTAGACCGCAGAAATTTCACATTCGGCAAATAGCCACCAGGACGGCGATTCACCAATGCATTGCATCTATTCTACAAATTCCCTAGACGCGATTCACCAAATGCGTGCAGCATCGCCAAATGCACAGGACCTATTCACACATGCTTGCAGCTATCTACAAATGCACAGGACGCGATTCACAATTGCGTGCAGCTATCTACAAATGCACAGGCCGCGATTCACAAATGCGTGCAGCTATCTACCAGCACAGTACGCGATTCACACATAAATCCAGGCAAAGTTTGGGTTGGTGACATAATTATATATTTGGGAATTGTTTTTTTATTTGCATCTCATTTTATTTATTTGTGAATTTAATTCGTGTTTGTGAAACTTTAAGATTTATTTGTGGTTCTCATTCTATTTATTTGTGGATCATTATCTATTTATTTGGAATTAAGCAACAATTCTACCCCCATAGTTTCACACCGTTTCCAGGAAACATGTCGTTCAAACCGGAAGTCGTAGCAAAACGTTGCACACCAGTTTGAGCTTGAACTTGCCCCAGGTTCAAAATCAACGATTTAAAATTGGGGTTTTTTTTTCTGTGATTGGCTACATTGCTCAACGCTACAAGAACAAGTTGTAAATAGAAACTTTTGACACTTTCCAGAGCACAAAAACAAATACACACCGAAGAGGTTGCCAAATCTGTATTATTATCATAGACTGTATAAAAACATGGACGTAGTGTCCGTGACGTCACCCGTAGATTTCCGAAGAGCGTTTTTGAAGCTCAAAGTGGGCGGAGGCGGCCGTCGCCATCTTGGCAGCGCGTCACTGCGCGTCACTCCCGGATAATCGAAAATGGGCAAAGAGGCGGGAGCTGGTTGCTGAAACCACGCCCACCTAGCTCGACGGTGGTGACAGCAGCGGCAATCCACCTGTCACTCAGTGGCCACGCCCTTAATTATGCAGAACTTTAAGGCTTAATATAATTATATATAACGGATGAGTTATAAAAAAATTCACCTCCCTCACAGTTTTCATGAAGGGCAAAATTATCTATATAGACCAAAATCCTTTTTTGAACCAGGCTGTAAACATGTTTTTTTTCTGCTGTAAAGTTGGGCATTTTAACATGGGGAGTCTATGGGATTGACTCCCTTTTGCAGCCAGCCTCTAGCGGCCAGTTGATGAATTACAGTTTAAGTCACTTCCTTGTTGGCTTCACCAGAGAGAGCGGGAGGTTGCCGCTTGATTATTATGTACAGTTTTAACTGAACTGTTCTTGCATTCGTTTGAGGGTGCGTGAGAAAATGGACGTGTGGTGTGAGACCCGGGGGCCCGCACTGTTGCTATGTCCGACAAGCCATTGTGCTCTCATGCCACACATCATGTTCTCATGCAGTGAAAATTACATTGTGGAGCAAAGAGGACACTGACAACACGCTGACAGACAACACAGAGCAGGTTACATTTGGTATGAAACAAAGTCTCAGCTTTCAAATTATGTCCACTTTATTACAATATTCAAATATTAAATTCCTTTTTGGCGCTGTGTAATGTGGAGTGACAGATCGCTGTAGCACCTCAGTTCAAGAGGCATGTGAACCGATCATCTCTTCCTCTTTACTAGTTATAGCTTGAAATAAACATGAATGAACATCAGACGGTATCTCGTTTCAACCGCCAAAAGATGTCAATACTCACCATTTTTCAAGTTCAAGTACACCGACGTTAACCTACTCTCCTGTCTAGTTTGTTTGTTGTACAAAACGACAGACTCTCTGTTATGATTGGTCAGATGATCGTCTGTCAATCAAGCTCCTGCTGAATGCATGAGATGCATAACCCCAACCGTAAAAATACTTTATCATAAAAAATACCGTGCAGTTAACCGGTTTACTGTATTGTTGCTGTTAAATAAATAAATAAATAAAATAAAAAATCTGCATTTTTGTATATGTTTGGTGTCCAAAATCCCTAACTGAAAGTGGGCAGTGATTGTTGCCATAGTCATAAAGGTCTCAATCCTGATGAATATGTTTATTTTATTTTTTAATAAACCATGTAAAATTGCAAATGCATATAAGTAAATATGTATTTGAAGCCAGAGGAAATATTTGAATTTGTGAGTTAACCTGACCTGTATGGCGCTATTAGCTTTCTCCATTTTTTGCTTCTAGTATTAAAAATCTTAAAGACAAAAGGTACTAAGTTACCCCAAGTCATCGATATTTGCCATTTCTAATCACTATATAATCATGCAAATATCTCGCTAACCAGCTGAAATCATAATTCTAGTAAAGTAATAAAGCATGTGAGTGACCATAATGACAGTTGCCTATCAGTGACCATTTCATAATTTTTAAATAGAGGTTAATAATAGATATTTAATTCCTAACAGGATGCAAATAGAGCAACATACTGGAGAGTCAGTGAAGAATTAGTTGTTTTGCAGTATGTTGTGTAGGTTTTTAATTTATATTTTTTTCATAATTTTTTGTAAAGTTGCTTTGCAACGATTTGTACTGTGAAAAGCGCTATACAAATAAACTTGAATTGAATTGAAAACTTTAAATTTATTTTTTTATTTTTTTACAATATTCTGTTTGCAGTAACCAAATTGTTGATTTTTCCTTTTGCGAACAGGAAGCGCTAGAAAGAGCCAGCATGTCAAAAGCCAGACTAATGCCTTCCCCCATTTGTTTGGTGGAGAATGTGAACGATTCACTCAGCGCCTGTAAGGATGCCATTGAGTTCCTGAGTAGGATCAATGAGCCGGTGGTGGTGGTGTCTGTGGTGGGACTCTACCGTACGGGGAAGTCCTACCTTATGAACCGCCTGGCAGGACAACAGTCGGGTGAGAGAACCGTCTAGCAGTGGTGGACAGTAACGGAGTAGCTTTACTTCATTACTGTACTTAAGTAAATTTCTCAAGTATCTGTACTTTACTGGATTAGTTTAATTTTGTGTAACTTTTACTTTTACTTCACTACATTCCAAAACATAATGTCATACTTTTTACTGCACTAAATTTCATAACACATATCGTTACACCTTATAATATATCACGTGCTCTGACACGCAGAAGTGGTGTCTGATTCAAGAACGAACTGATTCTTTTCAATGAACCTTTTAAATCGGTTCGCAAATCGCACCAAATTAGAATGAACCGATTGCAGCTGTTCTCGAGTCGACAACTCACTGATTCAAATGAACCGTTTAGAGCGAGTCTCCAGTGAACTGAATTCACAAGTAAGAACCGGGAGCTCCTGTGAGCGCGCGCGCGTCTGATGCTGTTACAAGTAAGTTACTAATGTCGAATTTTAGGATTAATTATTGTAACTGAAAATCATATTTAGGTCAAAACTGTCAGTTGTTTGTGAACTAAATCTGCTGTAAAGGGTGATCTATTTAAGCCCACTGAAATGATTGAATACGGACACATCAACATCTGTGTCTCTATTTTAGGTTAAAAAAACCCTGAAACATTAAAATAACACAGACTAAATAAAATAATTCATGCGCGTTCATATTCCCCGCTGCCGTAACGTTAACAGTTTTATTAAAATGCTACGCATTTAGCCCTATGTGACGTCTGTTTTTATATTGTTTATCAACAGTATAAATGTTTATATTGTTTGGATTAACTAGCCGAGTAGACAGATATGAATGTTTATTCATCATAACCATACTGAAAATAAGTAAATATTGTTAGCTGATGCTAACTGTCTAGCTAACAAGCTTGCTGGTGCTAAGTTGAGGTAATTTTTAGATATAAAGTCCAAATATTTTTATTCAACCACCTAGATAGATTACATCTGAGGGAAAAAGAAAGGATGTGATGTTCAGAACATGGTAACTACAGTAATTATCAAAGTGGGAAGTGATGCCCTCTGGGGGCATTTGGCCAGGGGTGTTTTTACACCACAGACAAGGTTTGAGAAGAAAAAAATCATTATGAAAATATATTTATATTTTCCTTAAAATGTTCTTCCTAACTTCAGGCCTTATTCTCATGTCATATATAACTGTGATGTTCTGCAAAACAACAAGCTTTAAAACACTTTTTTCTTACTGGTGAAAATCAGATGGTCAAATCTGTTTTCTCTCAGGTACATCTCAGTGTAAGCTTCACAGTGAACATTACATCACTCTCGTCAATGTAGTCCATATCAACAACAAAAATATATCTTGACTCCATATAGTGGTTATTTTGAGCAGTAGGATTATAAAAAATATGTGCCTATATAAAATTTAATTAAGTAGCCTATATAAAATTGCAAAATAAATCTATCTATCAGTACTTTTTTACTTAAGTACATAAAAAATCGAGTACTTTTGTACTTTCACTCTAGTAAAATTGAAAAAGGAGTACTTTTACTGGAGTAATATTTTATTATATGTATCTGTACTTTTACTCAAGTACTTGATTTGTGTACTTCGTCCACCACTGCCGTCTAGACATACCAGCCGAATGTGTACATATTAGCTACATGCTAATTATAATAATAAAAACATGGTTGTCTCAGGCTTTGCTCTCGGCAATACTATTGAGTCGAAGACCAAAGGCATCTGGATGTGGTGTGTCCCGCACCCCTGTAAAGAAGGACACACTCTGGTGCTGCTGGACACAGAGGGACTTGGTGACGTGGCCAAAGTGAGGACAAGATTAAAGCTGTAGACTTAATAGTCTTGTTGATATATGTTGTGGATGAATTGATCTGAAGACACTCTGTGTTTCAGGGAGACTCTAAGAATGACGGCTGGATCTTCTGTCTGGCTGTTCTGCTCAGCAGCACATTGGTGTACAACAGCCGCGGCACCATCGATAACACTGCATTGGAAAAGCTGCAGTATCCTTTAACCTGCCACACAAACCACTTCCTCTTTCACATATACAAACGTACACTTTACAAGATGCTGTTATTTCTTAATGTGCTGCAGCTATGTTGCTGAGCTCGCTGAGAATATTAAAATCAGATCAACAGAAGTAGCAGATGAGGAGAAAGAAGAGGATTCTAAGTTTGTGCAGTTTTTCCCATCATTCACCTGGGTCGTGAGAGATTTCACCTTGGAATTGGTAATTGAAGGAAAGAGAGTGACTGAGGACGAGTACCTTGAATTTACCCTCCAGCTCAAGAAAGGTATTTAAGAGAGACATAAACATTGCTAGAATTTGAAGTATATGTAAATAAACAGTGACTGAATACTGACAAATGAAAATATTTCTTAGTGCATTTTGGTAAAAATTTGCTATTTTCTCCTAAAAGGTGTGAGCAAGAAAGTGAGCGACTACAACCTGCCTCGTCAATGCATCCGAAACTATTTCCCATCCCCCAGGAAGTGTTTCGTGTTCCCTTCTCCAGCCTCACCTGAAAACATGACACGTTTAGAAAGCTTGCAGGAACGGGACCTTGTACCCGATTTTCTGGAGGTCACGGGTCGTTTCTGTGACCACATCTTTCACAATAGTGTCGTGAAAACAGTGAAAGGAGGACACAGAGTTACTGGCAAATGTGAGTGTTTTACCAGTTTAATATTAAGAAAATTCAGTGTTCAGACCCATAAGCTTTTCTAATTGAAAGTTAAATCTGTTTATGTGTTTGTGTGTGTTGTCAGTGCTCGGACATCTGGTTGAGATTTATGTTGACACAATCAACAGTGGTAAGGTGCCCTGTCTGGACAATGCAGTTGTTGCTCTTGCAAATCTAGAGAACCAGACAGCTGTTCAAGAAGCTTTGAAAGCATATCAGATTGGGATGGAAAAGGTATGACACACATTATCTTATATATTCACTCAGTGCAGTTACTCATCAGACTGTGCTTTACTTATCTAAGGTTGCTTTAACTTGGCTTTAGTGGGGTTTTTAGTTAAAAGAAGTGTATTTTTTGAAGCAAACTCTGAATTATTTTGTTCATATAAACAATAAATTTATTACACCACACCACACACACACACACACACACAGTCACAGTCACACACACACACACACACACAGGTTTGTTTTTATTGTTTATGGGGACTCTCCATAGGTGTAATGGTTTTTATACTGTACAAACCGTATTTTCTATTGCCCTACACCAACCCTACCCCTAAACCTACCCCTTACAGGAGACTTTCTGCATTTTTTAGATTTTCAAAAATTCTGATTATTATAAGGCTGCCTTTTGAATTACGGGCACACTGAAAATGTCCTCATAAATCACCTCCTCGTTGTAATACCTATGTCATACCCATTTTTATTATACAAATTTGTGTCCTCATAAACCCCATAACGTGCCATATCTACTGTAGACGGTACATCTCAATAAATTAGAATGTCGTGGAACAGTTAATTTATTTCAGTAATTCAACTAAAATCGTGAAACTCGTGTATTAAATAAATCCAACGCACACATACTGAAGTAGTTTAAGTCCTTGGTTCTTTTAATTGTGATGATTTTGGCCCAAATTTACAAAAACCCACCAATTCACTATCTAAAAAAATTAGAATATGGTGACATGCCAATCAACTAATCAACTCAAAACACCTGCAAAGGTTTCCTGAGCCTTCAAGATGGTCTCTCATTTTGGTTCACTAGGCTACACAATCATTGGGAAGATTGCTGATCTGACAGTTGTCCAGAAGATGATCATTGACACCCTTCACAAGGAGGAGGGTGAGCCACAAACATTCATTGCCAAAAAAGTTGTCTGTTCACAGAGTGCTGTATCTTAGCATGTTAACAGAAAGTTGAGTGGATGGAAAAAGTTTGGAACAAAAAGATGCACAACCAACCGAGAGAACCGCTGCCTTATGAGGATTGTCAAGCAAAATGTATTTAAGAATTTGAGTGAACTTCACAAGGAGTTGGACTGAGGCTGGGGTCAAGGCATCGGGAGCCACCACACACAGACGTGTCAATTAATTTGGCTACAGTTGTCGTATTCCTTGTTAAGCCACTCCTGAACCACAGACAACATCAGAGGCGTCTTACTTGGTCTAAGGAGAAGAAGAACTGGACTGTTCCCCAGTGGTCCAAAGTCCTCTTTTCAGATGAGAGAAAGTTGTGTATTTCATTTGGAAACCAAGGTCCTATAGTCTGGAGGAAAGGGTGGAGAACTCATAGCCCAAGTTGCTTGAAGTCCCGTGTTAATTTTCCACAGTCTGTGATGATTTGTGGTGCAATGTCATCTGCTGGTGTTGGATACACTATTAAGCGTCCATTGTGTTTTTTGAAAACCAATGTCACGGCACCCGTTTACCAAGAAATTTTGGACCAGTCATCTTTCCAAAACATTGCAAGAATTAGAGGTTTTGTTTCCAGTCAAGGCTTGGAGAAACTTGTTCATGGCTTTATCACCAGCAGGGTGGACTATTGTATGGTTTCCTCACCGGCCTTTCCAAGAAGACCATTAGACAGCTGCAGTTCATCCAGAACGCTGCTGCCAGAATTTTGACTGGAATCAGAAAATCTGAGCATATTACACCAGGCCTCAGGTCCTTACACTGGCTTCCAGTTAGATTTAGGATTGATTTTAAAGTACTTTTATTTGTTTATAAATCACTCAATGGCCTATGACCTAAATATATAGCAGATATGCTCACTGAATATAAACCTAATAGACCACTCAGATCATTAGGATCGAGTGTTAGAAATACCAAGGGTTCACACAAGACAAGGGGAATGTGCTTTTAGTTATTTTGCCGCCCGCAGTTGGAATCAGCTTCCTGAAGAGATCAGATGTGCTAAAACATTGTCACTTTTAAATGCAGACTCAAAACTCATCTGTTTAGCTTGCATTTATTGAATGAGCACTGTGCGATGTCTGAACTGATTGCACTATATTATATGTATAATCGTTTTCTTAAATTCATTTTAAACCTCTTACATCAATTTTTTTAATAATTTTCAAAGTTTTTAAAATTCCTCGTTGTATTGTTTTATTGTTGTGATTTTTAATTTTAATTTTATGTAAAGCACTTTGAATTACAATTGTGTATGAAATGTGCTATATAAACTTGCCTTGCTTCCTTCTGCTGTCCAGCTTTTTGAAGATGCTGATTTCATTTTCCAGCAGGATTTGGCACCTGCCCACACTGCCAAAAGCACCAAAAGTTGGTTAAATGACCATGGTGTTGGTGTGCTTGACTGGCCAGCAAACGCACCAACCTGAACCCCATAAAGAATATATGGGGTATTGTCAAGAGGAAAATAAGAAAAAAAAAATGAAATGAGAGACCAAAAAATGCAGATGAGCTGAAAACCACTGTCAAAGAAACCTGGGCTTCCATACCACCTCAGCAGTGCCACAAACTGATCACCTCCATGCCACGCCGAATTGAGGCAGTAATTAAAGCAAAAGGAGCCCCTACCAAGTATTGAGTACATGTACAGTAAATGAACATACTTTCCAGAAGGCCAACAATTCACTAAAAATGTTTTTTTTTTATTGTCTTATGAAGTATTCTAATTTGTTGAGATGGTGAATTGGTGGGTTTTTGTTAAATGTGAGCCAAAATCATCACAATTAAAAGAACCAAAGACTTTAACTACTTCAGTCTGTGTGCATTGATTTATTTAATACACGAGTTTCACAATTTGAGTTGAATTACTGAATAAATGAACTTTTCCACGACATTCAAATTTATTGAGATGCACCTGTATATATACAGATCACTTGGGCAGGCATTAGTTTTAGAGCATCATCTGTTAACCATTTACTTCTTTCACTGACTCTTTCATTAACTGTTCCCTCCTGGTGGAAAGACCTGCCCAACTCATTCCGAGCAGCTGAGTCCTTAGCCATCCTCAAGAAACGGCTAAAACACAACTTTTCCATCTTTATTTGACCCTGTAACTCTAGCATTTTCTATTCTATTTTAATTCTACTTTCTATTTATCTTCTTTTTTTTATTTAAAAAAAAACGAACACTAGCTTTCTATTTTTTCTATTCTATCTTCTTGTTTTTCTTTGTGTGTGTGTGTGTATGTGTGTGTGTGTAGAGGTGTGTGTGATAATATAGATATATATATATATATATATATCTCTATATACCGCTACGTGTACTGCGTTAGGCTAACGGAGACTTGTCATTTGGACTTATATATTGTTGCTCTTTTGTTAGTCTTGTCTGCTTCTATTGTCCTCATTTGTAAGTCGCTTTGGATAAAAGTGTCTGCTAAATGACTAAATGACTATGATAATATTCAACTTGAAAAAAGTCGGCACACCTAGGCTCAAAAAATACAAAAATGTAACAACAGACTATCACGTTTCAAGCATGCAGGCTTTGTTTGTTATTACATTTTTGTACTTTTGGAGCCTAGGTGTGCCGACTTTTTTCTATTTTCATGATCAGTCTTTTTTGTTGAGCACCTGTTTGAGAATTTTTCCATTGATGTGTGCGCTTCTGTTTTGATTTCATTTTTGCTGATATGATAATATTCAGCCAATAAATAAAGCTGTGCCTTTGATTCACAAAGTTATTAATTTTTTGAAACTGAACCGAATTGTTACAGCCATTCAAGCATGCTGCTTTTTCCAGGTGAAGAACAAATTCCCAGTAGGTGTGGATGATATTTCCTCAGAGCACCAGAGGTTTAGCAGTCTGGCCACGTCTGAGTTTATGAAACGCTCCTTTAAAGATGAAAAAAGAGAATACCTGAAAAAACTCATGGCAAGTTTCAAATGCGCATCTCACAATAATGCAGCTGTTATTTGAACATATTCTTAAATATGCAAAGCCTTGTTTCATTGTGCATTATTTTAAATGATAGGTAGCTGAAGTATTTAAATATTGCCCTTATGTGTGAAGAAGTGCACAGATGGTCATTCCTTAAACCGTAACTCAGCTATGGTAGTATATCAGACTTTTCCCAGCGTGTATATGTGATGCATGTATGTGTGTTTTTGTATGTTTAGGAAGACATAGATATGTACTATGTAGGTTTGCTGCAAGAGAATGAGATGGCATCAGAGAAAAAGTGCAGAGATCTGCTGAAGAATCTGTTCTCTGACATGAATAAACGGCTGCAGGATGGAGAGTACAGTCAATCTGGAGGATATGAACTCTACTGCAGAGACAGGGACACCATTGTTGAACAGTACCGCAGAGAACCCAATAAAGGTGTATCGGTGAGGACAAAAAGTGTTTTTGTGAAATTGTTCTTTGAATATACATGAAGGTATGAGTGTGCCTATACAGTAAAAGTTCTCTAATATTTGTATGTTTATGTGCAGGCTGAGGCCGTGCTGAATGAGTTTCTGAATGAGCGAGGACCAGAAGCAAACAGCATCCTCTACACAGATACAAAACTCACTGAAAATGACAGAAAGATCCAAGGTAAATCTTTACCAACTGTTAATAAATAACAATTTGGTCCCTCGATATCTCTTTTTGTCACCGTGAAATCTTCTCAGTCTCCTTAAAGTGTAAATACGGCCGGGAAGTAAGAAAACACACAGTCCATGTATTCTCAATACTTCAATTTATTCATAGAAATACAGATCTTATATAGGCATATGTCGAGGGGAGTTTCATCCTCTTAACCAATGGGGATATGAATAACATACACGTAGGATTTTTGGCCAAGAACATGTGTTTATATAGAATGGCCACATGTACAGAAAAACATGTACATATTAGGAATAGACTTCCTGGCGACGGAGGCTGAATCCCCCTCACAAATCAGCACAAACTCCTTTTCCTCGAATATGAGTAAGAGACATTCAAACACCATACAAGAGAGAGAGAGAACAGATAGAGGAGGGGTGATACAGAGAAGGAGAGAGAAAGAGTGAGAAAGGAGGGGTGAGGCATTCTCAAAACAGAGAGTGTTTTCTAACAGTTGCCTGCTTTTGTTTAAAATAAACAATGAATACATAAACACTCGCTGCAGAGTTCCCTAATCCTAAATTTATCATTCTCATAATAATATGGAATATAATCATTCTTTAATACATTTCAACCCATGTGTCCTGTAACAGGTCTACTCATAAAAGCATATTGAGTATCAACAAGAGTATTCATGGCACGATCAATAAAAAGTCTAATTAACGGAATAATACAACATACAATGAATGAAAGGATTAATAAAATCACCCCAATAGGGATTAACGCATTCACTAGCATTTTCTGCCACCCTGTCCCGGTGATCCACCAAACACAATGACAGACAATCATTTGATTATTTCTGCTCTCTTGCTTGTATCTCTTGTGCAATTCTAGTCATATTCATTAATCCTTCATCTATCAAATGACCATCAGCGTCATTATCTGGAATGTAAGTACAACATGCAGTGCCCACGATAACGCACACTCCACCCTTCGAGGCTGTCAGTTGGTCTAGAACCAATCTATTTTGTAGAGCAGTTAGTCGCAAACCTCTGAGCTCTTCCTTTACTGCTTCTAAGGTATTTCGCGTAGTATTCATGAATAGAAGTAGCTCATAACGAATAAATTTGAAGATGGGCCACACCAACCTGTGGGAAAATAGATTCAAAATACTTTTCAGTACCAGTCCATAATCGATGTTCGCACGGTACTGGATTGTTTCTTGATACTGTAAGAACTTTATTTCGGTCAGCAAGAGAATGCTTCTTTCTTTGGTTCACCTTATTCTCTTGATGAGTAAGTCGAACAACCATAGAATGTTCTTATAAACTTACTAGAGCACATCTCCCACTTCAGTCCCCTGGGAGAGAAGTATACACTCAATGTCCACAGAGCCGGAACCAGTCTCTTAAAGCTTTGGTTCCCCTTCTATTTGGGACATACATACGGCATCTTGGATCTCCTCCATAAGAACAGAAGAAATCACATTTTTCTCTTATAGTTTCATTACTCCACCCATAAACAACCACGGTTGTTATGGGAAGTGGATTCTTGTTAGCACATTCCTTTATTTTAACTTCTCCTGCATTCAAAAGACAATAATGACAGCATGTAATACTTTTCATCTGGCAATATTGATAAACTCGATCACACTTGCTCAATGGAATTTCACCCAACTTCAGTTCTCCTTCAATTCTTTCTACACAAAATAACGAGTCAGGGATTTAACTCACGATTGTCACTCTTACAAACACCTGGGGTATAAACCATATTGTACCATTCTGGAGTCTGCACAGTCTGCACCTCCATTGTCCAGAAGTCTTCAAAGCAGAAACCAAGCCTGCAACACTAATAAAGAAATGCATTCCCAATCTTGCGGAGGTGGGGCTTTAACAATTACCTTACCTACCCCGAGGACCGACCACCACTGTGGGGCATTTTTGTACAGACATAGCAAGACCCCTTTTTTCCTTTGGCCTTTGCCGTATAATTAGCAAATCTCCACCACATATTCGTGGCATAGGCATGGGGTGTATCATCATGCCCAATCCACGTTTCATTACCTGTACTTATAAAAATATGCGTACAAGTAAACAAACTTATCAGAATGACCAGGTATNTTTGTGTTTGCAGCATGCGACAAATCTTGCTTGGCTGAAGACAATTTCACTAGAAAAGCAGTCAATTGCGTAGCTGAAGACATTCACTAGGAAAAGCAGGCAATTGTCTGAAAAATTCTTTTAGCTTTTCCACATCAGCCTAAATCCACGCATCATCTTCATCGTCCTCCGAATCAACTATTTGCAACTTTCGGAAAGATTTTGGTTGTGACAGAGCTAATGGTTTATCACTTTTTGATAAAGCACAGTGGCGAGATGGCGGCGCATCCCGTTTAGGAATCAAAACATCAATGTCTGCAATCAATTCTTCCTCTGTAATTTCCGGCGGCAGTGTTTTAGTCAAAATGAAGTGATAATCACGCCCAGTCAATTGACTGTACGCGGTTAAACGCTTCAATACAGACACATATTGATGCGGACACCGTAAAGGATCTGGCAAATCTTTAGCAATCGCGACAGCATCCGACATTGCCAGCGGGATTATTTTAAACCCGTCTGGAATCTGCACAAAGGGGTATAAATCAGTCGCAATAGGTAGTTGCGGGTACAGACGATTAGGGGTTAATTTTTCTTGTTCAGGCTTTCCAACAGTATCATACCGAGGCGGAGCCGAGCTGGGAGAGTCAACATGGGACATCTGAAAGAAAGATTTTTTATCAGTCGTTTTAACCTGACCAACCAGCCAAATTACTCAAATACGGTTCAGTATTAAAACCTTTATTATTTCTGTACATCCAATCCCTTGGCAACTCGCCAAGAATATGTTTCGAGATCGTCTACCCCATCGGAGATCAAAGATGTCTCGCCAATTTTAGTGCACTTTTCACAATTTAATGGCCAAACAAAACACAAAATAGAAACCGCGGTCTTATATTAACTTTTTGATAATTTTGGCCAAAAGAAAGCTTTCAATTCTGTATTATTCATGAAATCACTTAAGAGACCGAGAACTTTCACGGCAAGAGTGAGCAATTATAATCTTTCACCACTACTCTATTTTTAAATAGATAGGTTAAACGGAAAGCTTCTCACTCTTCGTCCCACATATAAAATGCGAGGAAAACAGATTGATGCCAAATATGACACAAGCAAATTGCAAACGAGAATAAATTCAATTTCTCTTACAGACAGGAAGAAAAATAAAAGTTTCTTAACTGTCTTTTTGAGAAATTCCGGAAGGACGAGCCCTCATTTGTTAATAAATAACAATCGGTCCCTCGATATTCTCTTTTGCCACCGTGAAATCTTCTCAGTATCCTTAAAGTGTAAATACGGCCGGGAAGTAAGAAAACACACAGTCCATGTATTCTCAATACTTCAATTTATTCATAGAAATACAGATCTTATATAGGCATATGTCGAGGGGAGTTTCATCCTCTTAACCAATGAAGATAGGGGGACATACCCATACAGGATGTTTTTCCCAAGAACATGTGTTTTGTATAAAATCGCCACATATACAGAAAAACATATCCATATAAGGAATAGACTTCCTGGCGACAGAGTCTGAACCCCCCCTTCTAAATCAGCACAAACTCCTTTACCTCGAATATGAGTAAGAGACATTCAAACACCATACAAGAGAGAGAGAGAGAACAGATAGAGGAGGGGTGATTCAGAGAAGGAGCGAGAAAGAGTGAGAAAGGAGGGGTGAGGCATTCTCAAAACAGAGAGTGTTTTCTAACACCAACCTAATGAATATTTGTAATTATGCTGTTTCATCCTGGAGCATTTGTAATTTATTGAACCCAAAAGCCCAAACTGTTACTGAAGAGCATCTCTAAGGCATCTTGGGTTCAGGTTCGGGAGGTTTGGTATTAACATCATATTTCACATAATTTTTCTTGTTTTCTATCTTGACTGACAGAGGAAAAGGAAAAGAATGCTCTGCTGAAACAGAAGTATAAAGAGGAAGAGGAGAAACGCATTGAGAATGAGCGAATGATGCAGGCCGAGAAAGAGCGGCAAGAAGACCAAATGAGGCAGATGCAGGAGAAGTTCAACAAGGAGCTGGAGCAGCAGCAGCAGGAGATGGACAGAGCCATTGAGAGCAAACTGAATGAGCGGGAGGAGATGCTAAAGAAAGGCTTTAGCGAGAAAGCTGATCTCCTGAACGAAGAGATAGCGAATCTAAAAAAAGAAAAGGAAAGTTCTGGTGGTTTAATGAAGGAATATGTAATGCCTATTTTAGGAGCTATAGCGGAAATCCTTCCAACTGTCCTTAATTATAAAGTGCTGATGAAAAGTCTCAAAAAAATATAATTACCCCTTCCATGCAAATCTCTGTTACATCACAAATTGATTTATTCATATAGCTTACAAGACACAAAGTAGGTTTTTATTTAGTAGTACTGTATTTTGTTTGTTAACGAGTAGCGTCCTAATTCACATACTTAATGTACTGTTTACTGTGTAATAAAAGTATGTCCTTTGTTGCTGGGGATGGGAGTTTGGGTTCTTTGCCGCTTTCGCCTCTTGGCTTGGGGCACGCTTCAGAATCTCACTGGAATTAGTAGGTCATCCGGGTACTTTTCACCTACTTTTTTTTTTTTGCATACTATATAGCAGGGAAGTACTTGATTTCGGACGCAGAGACTATTGGATGAGAAACTGAACTGGGCTGGGCTTTATAGATTGATTGAACTCATTAACTTGCGTAGTTATTGAACCAAACTGAACCAACAATGAAATGACTTCTACTGAATAATTAAATGTTTACTATTGTCTTTTTTTAGAGCTGCGTTACAGAATTGAATTTTGTTTGCATCATTTGAATCAACATTTTCCTGTAAAGCTGCTTCAAAACAATCTGTATTGTATAAAGCACTATATAAATAAAGATGACTCAACTTAGTAAGACATACAAGTATGCAAGTATTTTGTTGACCTCTATTTCACATTCTGTCATACTGTTTTTTGGATGTAAGCATTACATTCTCTAAATCATTAAATGCATCAGATAAAATCATTATTTAACTTGTAGGTTCAGAAACAAAATAACTTGTAGGACGTCACAAAGTTATTTTATAACCATTTTTGTAGTCAATTTGATTTCCGACATCAGCCTTAGAAACTGATGGAACTGGTTTCTTGCAGGGTTTCTGCAGACTTGAACAAGTTAAATTTAAGACTTTTTAAGACCTTTTTAATACCACCTTATATGAAATTTAAGACCTAAACCTGTAACGGAAACACATTTTATTACATACATATGTAATATTTAATGTGTATAAATTAAAAAGAAAACAAAATATCAATGCTGTAATAAATGGTATTTATTGCTATGATATACAGTGAACTTTTCATGTCAGTAGACAATATTCCATACAAAATATCCCCACAAAATAACTGCATCACTGAGATTTTTGGTGGAGTAAACAATTTATTCTGAAGCAATATTTTCATCAGTGTTCTATCAGCTTTTACATACTTAAATCTGCAATTGCCTATTTTTAACTTTTTTAGATGTATGCATCATCTTACATGTCAAATTATTACAATTTATCAATAAATTCAATATACACTATAGGGCTGCTACCAGTCAGATTAAATCATTTACACTGCAAATAACAATAATTACAACTGCAATAAATAATTTTATGAGATTAATGTTTTAAATGCATTTTTGAGTATACAAATAAGAAATGTTGAGGGGAAAAATGCATACTTTTCAACAAACTTCTCAACTAAACTACCAGTAAGTGGAGGTAAGTCACTGAATGAGTGAGTCACCGAGTCATCATGTCAATGATTGAGGTGCTATAGATGTGTATCTTCAGGGACTTTCGTGGACAGCTGACTCTAAAGTTTTGATATTCTTCGTATTCTGTAATGTGAGTGGTCAGATAAGTTTAATAGATTTGAACTTTTTTATGGGCGTTTTTACCTTTTTATAAAGCCATTTTTTCTAAAAGTGTTCATTATTTTTTGAGTCAAATTCTTACATTTAATCAGTAAATAAGAATAGACATTTTGGGCTGTTACCAAGCAAATGAAAACAGTATTGACCAAATTAATCTTTGCAATGCAAAGAAAACACAGAAGCTGCATCAGAAGTGGCATTTAAATGCATTTACACACTGTTCAATGCAGGACATGAATGCATTTAACCTGCAGTTACAAAAGCAGAAATAATGTTTTGAAAGTTAAACATAAAACATGTGAAGACTGATTTATGAAGTACATTTTAAAAATTGAAGATACTTTAAATGGAAATAAAACCCCACCAGTAGGATGGTCAAGGTAAAAGGTCACTGTTAGTGAGTCATTGCGATTGAACCGAATCATTGAAACAGTTGATTCATAGAGCCATACATGCTGCGTGTTGGCTTAGTTTGGAATTATTTTTGTTGGCGAAATTGAGCAAAAACAGGCAATATGGTGTCTTAAACGTAAGTCTCTTAATAAAACTTCTACTTTATTGAACTGTTGTAAAAAATCAATATCAAATTTGTATATGGTAATTTTTGGAGAAAAAAGGCACTCTTCCGTGTGAACGTGAGTATGAATATATACATTTTCTGCCACCATGTCTTGAATTTGTGATCATTCTGAATGTATTTAAATAGACTGAATCATGCAGGCTCAGGCAGAGTGAGGGCCATTAAGAGGCTTTTAATTCATGCTATACAAAAATATGTATCGTGAAACGATGCCATGTACTGTTTTATTTAATGAATTGTGTTTTTGAGTGAATACTATATTGAATGCAGTGCACAGTATATATACTGTAGGTTCACTGATCATTTTGGAACAGATCAAAGATTCCCTTACCAAAAAAGTAGTATACTTCAAGTTTATTTTAGTAAGAATACTTAAGTAAAGTTCAAGTATATTATTAAGTATACTTTATGTAGTAAGTATAAAAATATCAGTGTACTAGTAGTATACTTTTAAGTGTACTATTTCAATACTCCTTGAGACTAAATTGGCCCACTTTCTAGTACATAAAAATATACTTTTAAGTATACTTCAAGTATAACAGTAGTAAACTTTAAGTAAACAACTAGTTTACATCAAAATGTTTAGTTTGTCCTGCAACTATACTAAAAGTGAACTTATAGGTATACTAATAGTTTACTAATTAAATACTTGTAGTAGCATTTTTAGTACAATTTGAAGTATAGTCTCAGTAAACTACTAGTTTAGTAGTTTTATTCTACAAGTATACTCGTAAGTTTTATTTAAGTGAACTTTACATCATACTTTAAACATACTACTATGTCCCTATTTAGGTATAAATTAGCATATATTTTGTTACATGAATATCTGAAAATACAAAACACCAAAAGAATGAACAGGGTATCTGCTTGTAAACAAAAAAAAAATATTCTAGCTTCATGCATTATTTTTTAAACACTTGAATGTGGATAAATTTCATAAATAAAAAATAAAGAAAAACAACATTTTGAACAAAAAGCTGAAAAAGACTATGAATTAGATTCAGAATGATAATCAAAACGTAGATAAAGTCGATCGACAACCCAGAGCTTGACAGTCATTATTACCTCTTCAATGGTCTACATTTTATTCCATAACGTTACACAGTTTTGATGCTGTTTTATGTCTGATGATCCTGTTAGAATACATGTGGAAGCGTCTGTTGTTTCGGTTTCTTCTTCACTTGTGTTTTTTGTTGTATAGCCAGTTACATGTGTTTTTGGCAGAGGTGAGCACCTGTACATGTACAGTCTGCTATTTAGTAACTTTAAAAGAAGAACAGATCTATTGCAGATGATCTCAGAAATACTGATGCATATTAATATGATTGCAGTACATTCTCATCATAAACATTCCCAAACTTTTTTGGCCGGGCCCCCCCTTTTTTAGAGAAAATATTTTTACTGTATAAAGGCTATAACTAGAACTGAAATGCAAATTATTGATGGAAAGGGCTTCCATAACAAAAAAAACTAATTAATAGTTATGACTGTGGACTAACATTTCTGTCAAAATAAATAAACAATTGTGCGCGTGTTTTATTATTCTACAGAGCCCATGAGCAGGGTTTCGGATAACTGATGGAGCTGTTATTTGTCAGTGTGAATTGAATCTGAAAACACTTTCACGTTAGATTCCTGCATTATGGATAGGCCAGTGACAGTGCATTTTTCCAAACAATGCCATGAATAGAGCAGAGGATAGGCAAAGGAGGTGTTTATCTGTTTCTCTGTAATTGTATGTACGATACTTGCAGTGGTTTACGCAGGCCTAAAGATTTGCATTCTCTCTTCAATTAGATCAATGAGCTGGTGGTGGAGAAAATGCTGAATGTCTTTCTCAAGTGCAGTATATGTTGATATGATAATGAGAACATAGAAGCTGACTGTGTGTACATCTGTCAATATCTGAAAACAGTAGCTGCATAATAATAATGCGATTGTCTCAGGCTTTGCTCTCGGCAGCACTATTGAATCAAAGACCAAAGGCATCTGGATGTGGTGTGTCTGTCACCCTAATAAAAAAGGACACACTCTGGTGCTGCTGGACACAGAGGGACTTGGTGACGTGGCGAAAGTGAGCACAGTCACTACTCACTAACTACTACTAATAATTTCCCAGTCTCAGTTTGCCATAGTACCTCAGAATGAACAGTATTAAGTTGTATTGTGTTCTGATTGAAGTTGCTTTGATCAGAAGACACTCTGTGTTTCAGGGAGACTCTAAGAATGACGGCTGGATCTTCTGTCTGGCTGTTCTGCTCAGCAGCACATTGGTGTAAAACAGCCGCGGCACCATCGATAACACTGCAGTGGAAAAGCTGCAATATCCTTTAATCTGCCACACAACCCACTTCCTCTTTCACATATACAAACATACACTTTACAAGATGCTGTTATTTCTTAATGTGCTGCAGATACGTTGCTGAGCTCGCTGAGCATACCAAGATCAGGTCAGCAGAAGTAGCAGATGAGGAGGAAGGGGAAGATTCTGAGATTGTGAAGTTTTTCCCATCATTCACCTGGGTTGTGAGAGATTTCACCTTGGATTTGGTAATTGATGGGAAGAAAGTGACAGATGACAATTACCTTGAATTTGCCCTCAATCTGAAGAAAGGTATTTTAGACAGAATTACTGTCACACCTTCTCACTGTTTGGACTTTATTTTCTTCATGGTTTCTGATTTGAGTTCATCATTAGGTTCAGGTGTGTCTTGTTAATTATCCTTGTTTGGTCTGTGTTGCTCTCTGTCTGTTCATTGTGCTCTGGTCTTACTTCTATGATATGTGTGTTGAATGCCTTCTCCTTGTTTGGATTAACCTATCTGTGGATTTATTAAAGACTTCTCATCTTCATCTTCGTGAATGTTGTACAACACAGTTTGCTGACAGAAGACCGGACCTAAAAAGATTACATTTAGCAGCATCATTTCACCCGGTTTGTTTTTTCGTTTTGTCAGTGTTTTTGTTTGATCATGGACCATTTGGCCGCCATCACCCTGCTGTGCCTTGAGCAGGGTAATCGCTTCCTCGAGGAACACCTGGAGGAATTCCTCAGTCTAGCTTATCTAACCACCTTCCCGGGATGACTGCCTCAGTACGTTCTTGCATGCTGGCCGGAACACCGCCACCATAGCGCATTTGTCCGGGGAGGGTCCTTGAGGGAGCTTTGCGTAGAGTGGGTGCTGGTATCATGTGGATCATCTATTACCATCGGACTGTCGGACTGGAGACTTTCCCCTAAGCCTACCTGATTCTCTTCATCTGTCTGAGTCCCCGGCCCCACCCAGCCTCCCTCTACCGACATCCTCCCCAAATGCCCTAAGGACTTCTGATGAAAAACTGAAATAGAAAAGGGTAATAAGTATTCCGACCATTTGCTGTCGACAACCACACAGAGCGACGACCACCCATGCTCATTTAGGTGCATTTCTTCATCATCCTCAGTCCTCAGCCACTCCGGCTGCCCAGTCATCTTCGTCCCCCATCTCTCTCTGTCATCTCCTCTTAGTTGTGGGGCTCCTTCTAGGGCCAGCCTGGAGTCTCCGTCTCCTGGACCTGAGGAGCCCGTGGCTCCGCCTCCAGCCTCATCCCGCCCGTGAACTGACATACAGCGCCTGTGCCCTTATCCAGCACCCTCGTTCGGCCATGGGGAACCATCGGACCATTCAGCCCCTGCCAGCGCCATCGTAAGTGGGATCCAGCTGCGTGTTCAGACATAGCCATGCCTCCTGCCCGCAGGACGTGGGCAGCCACTGCTCCACCGGCCATCACCTACCCACCTTTGGCTCCAGAGAGCTCTGGCGATCGTTCGATCCACCACCTACATGTTCGGGAAATCAGTGACTAGGCTGCTGTCGCAGCCGCCGAGATCACTTCAGTTGGACACAGGACCGTCCGCTGACTGTGGCCTTGGACCTGCCAAGTACATCCCTGCTCAATGATAGCGAAGTCCCTGCTTGGCTTTTAAACTCATTCTCTCCGCCAAACTATGTTTGTCATCCTCCTCCAGGAACCTCCATCAGTCTGTCCCGTTGCCGGCCACCTGACTTCGCCATCACTTCCGCCATTCTTCGGACCATTAGTCATTCTGTGGTGCGAGGTCCACCTTCCGAGGAGGGGGGCCTATATGGTCACACCTGACTCACTGTATTGGACTTTGTTTTCAGTTTGTGAATGTTCCTGCCAGTTTGTTTGTCATGGTTTCTGATTTGAGTTCTTCTTTATGTTCAGTTGTGTCTTGTTAATTATCCTTGTTTGGTCTGTGTTTTTAAGTTGCTCTCTGTCTGTTCATTGTGTTCCGGTTTTACTTCTATGATACGTGTGTTGAATGCCTTCTGCTTGTTTGGATTAACCAGTTTGTGGATTTATTAAAAGGGTCATATGATGCTTTTTTTAAATTTATTATTTTGTGTATTTGGTGTAACGGAATATGTTTACATGCTTTAATGTTCAAAAAACATTTTTTTCAAATACTGTACCCCCACAAATTTTTTTATAAAAGAAATTTGTAGGTCCTTTATGCCCCGCCTCTCTCAAACACGTCGGTTTTCAACAAAGCCCCCTCCTTTGAAAAAGCACAGTCTGCTCTGATTGGCCAGCTGACCCAGTGCATTGTGATTCCGCAAGCACTCGTCGGAAATGTAATGCCCCTTACCATAATCGCGAGCGTCAGCTTTCAAAGTAAATATCAAGACAGTTTAATGTCATTAGTTTTACCATCAGTTCAAGCTTGAAAGGGGAACAGAGTCGCGTGACACAGTGATGATGCAGTACACAAGGCGGTTAAGACAGCTGACGTGCTATGATTTCGGACAGGCAGTTCACTCTCCTGTGAGTGCCCCTTGTCCCTCACACCACCACACACACACACACCACGACACGTTACCTCTGCAGTGCGTGCAAAACTCCGCATTTGAACAGTTAATAGCAAATACTTTAACTGATAACAAAACATACTATTAACATATGATTCAGAAGTGCCAGATTGTCATAAAGTCGGAATTTACCCTTTTTTATTTTATTTTTTAGAAATAGCCTTTGTGCACAACCAGCCTTGTACTCTTCTAGGTTCAAAAAACTGCCATCCATAAAATGCGTTGCACAAATTCGAACATCTGGGTTGTGCTGTTCTGTTGTCAATAAATCTTAACCAATGATTCCTAAACGCATCTACTTAGCACTATATTTTTGGAAGGCAACTAAGGGCTTTTGCTTTCGGTAGTTCCTGGTAGTTCAACGAAGGAATATGTGGATGCGGTTTTATCAATCGTGAGGGCTCAAACTGATAAGCGATATTAAAGATGCCGTTGTTTACAATACAACCGGAACACATGCCACTGAGGTGAGGGGTGGGACGATTAGACACGCACTAGAGGCGGTTTAGCCAATCACAAAAGATTGGGCTAACTAAACAATCAGAGCCCATCGCCTATTTCTGAGGGCGGTGCTTCTTAAAAACAGGAAAAGATCAGCCCGTTTAGAAGGGACAGAGTGGTGTGGAATAAAAGGTAAATTATGTGAAAAATTTATGCGTTTTTTCTTTTTTTTTAAACGAGGCATACACGTGTAGATTTCGCACCCCCATAAAAACACAATCAAAGCCTGTAGAAAAAAAAAACCCAGTGAACCACCCCTGTAAAGGGATTGTTCCAGTTTATGAGGTTGGCGGGTTTTGCCACAGAAATTTAACAATTAAATCCTACAAATAAAAGCAGTCAGTTGTAATTTTTTTTCTAGGGAGTGAAAGTATTTTGAGGCTGCTTTAAAAATACCAAGTAGGATGTTTTTTTTGTTTTTTTTTTTTTTGTACAACAGTTTCTCAGCTAGTTTAATCAGGAATGTGATAAGTGACAGACACGACACAGGAGCGTTCCAAGTGTTCAAAAGCTTTCTTCATGCAGCGTTTGTATACAGTGCCAAGGCATTACATTGTCAACTATACTGTTATAACAGTCAGCCTGAATACAAAAAGTAATCATTCATGTATATCTCAGAAAACTGCAGTCACCAACATTCAGCATTAAGGGATGTCAAAAAAACGCATAGTATTATTCATCTGATGACCAGCAACCAAAAACAAAAAAGGGACATACACTCCAATTGAGTTTAAGACACATTTGGCGGTTAGATAAACATTTAAAACACGAGAGTACCACCACTATTGTTCCTATCTAAGGCAACAGCTCTTAACGGACAGCAAGAAATGACCCTAATTTCACAACTGGCCAAAATGTGAGTTCTAATCATTGGACGGTTCACAGGAAGATTTACATCAGGATTCAAAGATTTTGTGAATCATTTCTAACATACTATGCGAAAAGAAAGCAGTCACTCTGAAAACAGCTATGATCATAATCATAATATCTGGGAACAAGGTTAGTTGTTACGGGAAAGAAGGATGGGGCGGGACAAACAGGACGTAAACATTTAAACATAAAGCTTTAATTATAAAATAAACACACTGTCATCGCTCCTTCTCTTATCCTTCCGGAGCTCCTCCGTGGGTCTCGAGTGTGGCGTGCAGGTGATGCTCATTAGCACTGGCCTCGCTAGTTCCCACGGCTCTCGGCCGAGTCGGCCCTGCCCTTGCCACAATACTGTATCCATTTTCAAAACAGTTTTGAAAGCAAGGACAGACCAAAACCAACTGCTTTAGGAACAAAACCCGGCAACAAAAAAGTCGCCGCAGTGCCGATACCATCCACAACCTTGCTTAGTGTGGAGCGTTGGGACGTTTCCTGTTTATTCATATCTCCTTTCAGGCTGTCAACTTCTCTCTGCATCCTGGCAGCCTCCTGCTGAAAGCCCTGTTGTAGAAGAGCTTCCCTTTCCTGCAACACCAAACAGCAACTGAATTAAGAATGGCTAATCCTAATCTTGACCATAAACAGCGTTTATATTCCAAAAACATTACAAAAAGAATTTTGTTCTAACCTTGAGCATTACACTTCTGCAATTAATTCAAACAAGCCAAACATGTACAGACTCCATTAGTATTACAGACTCCAAGTACTCCTTTATGCACAGCATTGAACATGTGACACTTTTGTTAGAGTAAGTATCCTGTTTTACCTTCACTTTTGCTTCCAGGACTCGTTCATTGTCTCTCCTCATTCGCTCCTGCTCTCTCTCCATCTGACTAATGATCTGATTCACATGCTCATCGTGGGTTCTTTGCATGTCTTTAAACGCCTGCTCCTGTAACCAGTTCTGTTCCTCTAGACCTCTTTGCCGCTGCTCCCGAATCTCATTCTTTAGTCTTTGCACTGTATTGAAAAAGCCAAAGTTTAGTCAATACATAAAACAGGTATTTAGTAATGAAAGACTGAGTTACTGTAAGTAAACGGTGTATTAATCACAAAATCAGTTTTTTTACTCTTCTGTGCTCTAATTTAAGTCATTGTACTGTCTTGTGTATCATTGGGAGCCTTGACTGATAGAAAGGTATGCAGCTGATTTGAATTGTACCCTTTCTCCTGTTCCACTGCGCTGAGAGATTGGTCAGCTTGTAGAATCATATTTCCAGCCTCTTCCTTTGCTCTCAAATATATACTCAACACTTCCTCACTCTGTGGGGAAAAACACATTTCTAATCATTCAAAATATCAATGGGAGTTTTGTTGGGATTGCAACAAATCATACTTTAAGGAAGGAAATTTATATCAAAATTTAAATAATTTACTCACCCTCATGTCGTGAAAAACCAACATGGTGTTAATTTTGTTGATGCTGCTATTTTCCGTAAAATTACAGTTCGTTGTTACCATGGCTGTCAAGCTCCAAAATGAAAATATTTATGCACCATAAAGTACCATAAATGTTGCCCATATGTCTTGTGCACTATATTAAATATCTTCTGAAGCCATATCATATTGAATGTCATCTGATAACTTGGAATATTGCACATCAGTTCATTAGTCATTCATGGTGTTGTTGTTGTGTTTTTTTTTCAACAAGTTTTAAAGTTTGACAGCCCTGATCATTACAAACTGTTATTGGATAAAAAGTATCATATGTACATTCTTCAGAATTTTTAGTTTTGTGCTTAAAATAATAACAGCATATAGATTTGCAAACCTGGGAGTGAGTAAATGTTTTCAAGTTTCAGTTTCACAACTGTAATCACGTCAGGTTTAAAGATGTTTATCAGTGCTGCTAGATGCTGTTGTGACCTTCTTAAACAATTAAACGTGAGAAAAAGCATGCATGTCTAAAATGTACCATTATTTGTGAGTGTGCTTTTGCTCTGTAGTCACTGGTCAGCTGTGTGAGCGTGTCTCTGTACTGTCCGTATCCTCCAGGTTTCAGGTATGATCCATCAGAAAAGCTTTTTTCCAGTGAATCAAACACCTCTCGCAGAACTTCCTCACACTGCATGCGAGATGCTTCATGATTCTGCAGGCACATATCTTGATATTCATTCTGAATCTTCCCCTAAATCATGAGAAGAAATGAGAGAGTGAGCAAAACTGTTTACACTTTAATCATAAAGACAGAATATCGTTCATGGATTGAATCTCCATTTCTTGAATCTGTGCACATATTCACTATAATAAAATGCAAGTGTAGTACAAGTTCCCTTTCATGGGAACTTTCGAACTGCGTCCTCTAGGGGTCGCTATGGGGAACGCCTCGTCGTGACCCGTGTCTGAAGCATACATTGAAAAAACACCAACTCGTTGGCCGGCGACAGCCATGACGTCACTAACGTCGCGACTAGTACAAAATAGGCGCCAGTAGCGCACATCATCACTTCTTCGTCTTCACTGACCGTTCTGTTTGAAGCGTGCATTTTCAAGGACAAAGTAAGAGCTATCTATTTATTATGGCGAGCACTAGTAGAGCATTTAGAAGGTGTGTGCATCCGTGTCAGCGCTATTTGACACCAGATGACACACACGATCTATGTGTTGTTTGTTTGGGCGAGGAGCACGCACGCGCTGTCCTCGAGGGGGCAATCTGCGTGCACTGCGAGTTTTTTCCAATGAAAAAAACTCCGTTCTCGTTTGTCTCTCTTTTCAAGTAAAGAGGGGCAGCCATCTGCTTCCCGCGGTTCGGGACCCTCCGCTGCTGAGGCACGGAGGAGAATGAGCTCGTGGGGATCTCAGGTGGACATCGCCGATGAGTTTAAAGAGGGGCTTTCCCCCTCATGCTCGTCGGCTGTGGACGAGAATGAGCCACTGGAGGATGATGTTATCTCTTTAACATCATCTGATCCAGGGGCCAGTGCTATGCTGGGTTCAGCCCAGGAAGAGCAGGAAATGGATGATGAGAGCGAAGAAACTGAGGCTGAGCCTTCTCAATCCTCCTGCCCTGCGTATGATGAGCTCTTAGAGGTTATGGATCGCGCCACGGCAAGACTTGACTTGCCATGGAAGCGGACTAAGGAAGTGGCGTCGCGAGGTCGTCTCGACGAACGTTATCTTTCTGGCCATAACCCTCCAGCTCAGGTGAGTCTTCCTTTCCTTCCTGATCTCCTTACTGAGATCGAGAAGGAATGGAAGAGGTCGTTTTCTTCACGCATCCATCGGTTTCAGCATACTAGTTATGCGAATATCGAGGCGGTGCGTGAAAACGGCTATGAGAGAATGCCCCCTTTAGAAGAGACGCTAGCTAGCTATCTCTGTATGGGAGAGACATCATCTCTCAAAAATCCCTCCTTGCCATCCATGCCTTTCAAGCTCATAAAAAAATGAGGCAGTGCATACGCAGCAGCATGTCAGGCTGTTGCTTCACTGCACACGATGGCGGGGCTCCAAGCATACCAGGCTGATCTGCTAAAAGACCTGGATAAAGGCAAGGGCCTTTCTCCTGATGAGATGGCTGAGTTACGCCGCACCACGGATCTTGCTCTTCGTGCTACTAAGCAGGCGGCCTCTGCCATGGGCAGATCTATGGCGGAGATGGTAGTAACGGAGAGGCAGCTGTTGGTAAACCTGGCAGACATCGGGAAGAAAAAAAGGGGCTTTCTTCTCGATGCCCCGATTTCGCCCTCTGAACTTTTTGGTACATACGTTGAGACAGTCGTCGAAAAGTTCAGGGAGGCGAAGGCGCGCTCAGCGGCCTTCAAAACCTTAATTCCACGAAGGTCCAGGTCTGAGCCGAACAACCCAGGGGTCCTGACCCGTCTCGATTTGAGGATCAGAGACAAGCACAGAAGGCTAGTGTCGCGACTCGCTCTCCTCCCCCGCCTGCAGGTAGGGGTAGGAAGAAGTAGCGTGGGCGAGGAGGTAGGCAAGGAATGAGGGATGGATCCAGGACAAGGCGTCCCCCCCCCCCCCAGCCGATTTCGTCCGGATCAGAGTGAATATTTAGGTATCCACTCTTCTCTAAGGGGGGTAAATCTACCCTTTTCTTCCCCTTCATAATTCACTGTACCACCATATCTCCTGCATTACAGTCTCCTATGCTGGACCTATATGTTTGGTTGGTTCTTTGGCTTCATAGTGACCATCTTACTGAAGGTTCGGTCTAGAGGCTTTTCCGGACAGAGTTCCAACGCGGGAGCCGTGGTGGGTGAGTACGATCCATGTCTAAAAAATATATGTATATATAAATATGGTATGGCTATGGAAATGGTGTTGGGTGTACCCTTCGCTAGTTTCTTTGCAGTGTCCGTGCTGGGTTCAGAACCTGGCGTGCCGACGTGCAGGTTATTTCACTGTCGAGATATGTCAGAGGTCAAGTATGTTTCGGTTTCAACGTCCTGCTATTCGGCCATAAAACCAGCTTCTGCGGGAGCCTTTTTGATCATCAGGCCCCCGGCACGACATTGCAAAAAATTCCTGGATGTCCGGGCTGGGGTTTACGCTTTCATGCTACCCAGACTGGTCTACCGTATCCGGGTCGCCCTGAGGGGTTTTCCCGATCACCAGGACATCCTCTTGAGGCATCACCCCCCTCACATTGAGGGTTATTGTGAGTATGATGCTTCTTTCGAGCGTTAATCCTCTCTGAGGAGTTAGATTCCTCGCTCCAGGGGCTGTCCTCGTGGTAGTATTGAGACAATGCTCCCCTTTTATCAAGGGTTACCTGGAATGAGAGTCTGGCTAGACAGCAGTATGCTTACCCCTCTGATTTTTCAAATCATGCTGCAGGTCGAGCCCCCTCACGTTGAGAGCTGGGTTTGTGCTCCCTAAGCCAAGGTAAACTACTGCTAGCCGTTACAGCATTGGAACATGCTGTAGGTCGAACCCCCTTCTCGACTGAGAACTAGGTGCGTTGCTCCCACAGCTAAGTAAATTATTACTAGCTGTTCCAGCTTTGGAACATGCTGCAGGTCGAGCCCCGTCTCGGTTGGAGAACGAGTGTGTGTCCCTCGTGAATACTGCTAGCTGTCCAACATGGGAACATGCTTTAGGGTGAGCTCCCTCTCATTGAGAGTGGATGTTCTCACCCAGCTACAGATTTAATGCTAGCCACTCCAGCATTATAGCCGTAGATATAGTGTCTGGGGATATGCTATTTTTATCTATAGGCTGCCTTTTCAGGGTGCCACGAGAACCCCTAGAACGGTATGCAAGTGTAGTGCACGTTATGCTTTGCCCACTTTTCTAAAATCCACATAAGTGGTAAGTGTGCACGTTATGCTTTGCCCACTTTTATAAAATCCACATAAGTGGTAAGTGTGAAAATTATGCTTTGCCCACTTTTCTAAAAAACCTGTATGGTAAGAGCTACGCACAGTAGCCTCGTGCTCTTTCTGAGTGGTTTAAAAACCCCGGTTCCGCCTTGGGCACCAATCCTCCTATGTATCCTCTGGATACCTACTTAACAGGGTGCTACTAAGGATCTGTTGAGACAGTTCCTTCACCACATGCAAAGACAAACGTGCGGTAGCCCCTGTGTGACAGGCCAAGACTAGTATGATTCTAGGCTCTTGGTCGTATTCCCTTAAAGGAATCTGTTTCTGATTCCAAGCCTTGAGCTCTACCCCAGGCCAGGAGTTCTGGCCCTAACAGGTAAGTTTTTGGGGTATGTAGCCAAGGCCTTTGGCCATAGGGGATAATGTCAATGACAGCTGTCTTAACGTCCCAGGGGCAACTCCCATTGCAATATGGTAGAGTTGATACTTAGTGCTCGCCATGGTTCTGGCATGCACTCCCCTCAGCATGGTGGCGTGGGTATACCGTTCCCCATAGCGACCCCTAGAGGACGCAGTTCGAAGTTCCCATGAAAGGGAACGTCTCAGGTTACTTATGTAACCATGGTTCCCTGAGTAGGGAACGAGACACTGCGTCCTCTAGGTTTCTTGCCATGCTGCGGACGCAAGCTTCAGACAAAGAAGTGAATAATGTGTGCTCCCGGCACTTATTTATACTATAGTCGCACCGGTAGTGACGTCATGGCTATCGCCGGCCAACGAGTTGGCGTTTTTTCAATGTATGCTTCATACATGGGTCACGACGAGACGTTCCCCATAGAGACCCCTAGAGGACGCAGTGTCTCGTTCCCTACTCAGGGAACCATGGTTACATAAGTAACCTGAGACGTTTTCTAAGTTTTAAAGGTTCATGCATTTAAATACTTTTAATTAAATGTTTCAACTACACATGTATAAATGCAAAATATGTAAATCATTTGATTATTCAGTTTCATTTAATGGAAATTCGTAACACAATTGAAATGTCTAAATCTTAACAGGCTGCAATATTTGTAATGTGTGTATTTGTGCATGCATTTTTTAGAGAATATTGCAGATTTTGCAAAAGAAAAGGAGTCTGTGGGAGTTCTCTTTAGAATTTCTTTTTGAGAAATGGTCACAGCATTTTGTAAATGAATGTGTCCAGTTCAAGTTAAGCTTCATCGACTGCATTTCTGATGATTTATTTTTATTTTGTATTTTTTTTTATAACTGATGGAAAGGTAAAAATTATTTTCTATGCTAGACAACCTTTTGCCACAGGTGTTGCTGATGGAGCTTCTCTTGTATTGAACCTGAAACTTTCCTTCTACTACTTCTTACTTGCAAACGCAAATAGAACATGACAACAGGTTATTTGCCATCAAGAAGCAATTTCATTATTTTGTAGTACGTCCAGTTCTACTTTCCCATTGTCAGTAAATACTGATTGTGTATTACGTACATTTAGAGCATAGTGCAAGTATGCAAATTAGGATGCAGTATAGTTCAGATAGTTTCTGTTTCAAGTTGATCTTTCCATATTTATGTCTGCTTGTCACTGTTTTCCTGTTTGTCCCTAATTTTGTTTGGTCTGTATGCAGAAGGTAATGTACCATGAGCTCTTGATGGTACATCTGATCATTGTCATTGAAGGCCATGGTGATAAAAACTTCAATGGCCTTCTTCTCTGCAATTTTGTGGATGTCGGACAGCTCTTCTGGGCACATAGGAAGCTGAGCAATGCTGAGCATCTCAGTCATGTAGAACTGCATGGCTTGTTCCACTGCACGGACATTCTGGATCTTAGCCAGAGACACGACTGCATTCTCCAAACAAGGAACCTTCCCACTGCGTATCGCCTGGACATAAATCTCAGCAAGATTACCCAGAGCTGTCAGGAAACACAACTCCTTAGTTCAGTCAACTGTATGTTTTTTGTACACAGTCCATTGATCATTGGTTCTCAAAAGAGATTCACAACTGTCATAAATTTGTTCTCTTTAAGGGATTTTGTGAAGGCACACACCTGTTCCAGTAATTGTACGGCCTCCATTGACGGTTTTTGGCTCTGCATTGTTGTAGATGTAATGGCAGAAGGTGTTTGCCTGCTCAAGGAACTCTGGATCCAGTTCTTTCTCGGACAGTTCCTCCATTCTTCTCATGTTTTGTGTGCTAGCAGGCCGAGGGAACACAAAGCACTTCCTCACCGCAAAGAACTGTCGCAAACAACGACGGGGCAGGTTGTACTGCTCAGTCTGAGGTGAGCTACCTAAAATAAGATAATTATGGAATCCTAATATATATTGAATATATTATGAGTGCTAATTTACTGTACGCAATGGAATAATTATGTTATACCTAAAACTGTTAAAGGTGCTGTTAAATGTTATAATACATTTTCCTATCCTATTTTAAGTTTTAGTAGGTCATTTGTAGGTTGATTGGCAGTTATGAACTTTCAACATTGCTGTTTTCTTTTAGCAACCCATCTATCAGCATTGGCTCAACTCCATTAACTTGAATTGAGAAAACAGTTTTTCCAAACAAACCAAAGATGTAATGTCTTGAAAGCTTGTTCAGAGACAGCCATCATTTCTGCAATTATGACTAGTGACTTTTTGATGTTTTTCAACAAGACAAAAATCTTTGGTGATGGCATTTATGCCTGTTAGTAAAAGAGTATGTCCTGTATGTGTTCAAAATCAACTCTTTATCTCACCTGGTTTGAGTTTCAATGCGCCCTCCAGATACTCATCTGATGTTATTAGTTTATCCCCCCTTTTCAGTTCCAAAGTAAAGTCACGAACAGCCCAGGTAAATGATGGAAAAACACGCATGAAATCTGCAGAACCGTCCTCGTCTTGACCCACTTCTGCCTTCAAACGAATGTTCTCTGTCAGCTCTGTAACGTAGCTACATTCAGCACTGTTCAGGAGGAATAACACTGGTGCCATTTATTAACTGTGTTTATTAACCGTTAACTCTGAATACATCATATATGTGTGTGAGAAGGATACTGCAGCTTTTCCAGTGCCATGTTGTCAATGACCCCTAAACTGTTTACAACTAGAGTATGTGAGCAGAAAACGCCGCCAGACGATCCATGTGTCATGTTTCTCATCCCCCTGAAATATCAAAAGTATGTGAGCACCAGTAAGTGGCCACTTAAAAATTTTCTTTACCCCATTAGAGCAAAGGCACATCAGTCTTAGAATGAGTGCTAAGTCCTAATAATTCTGTGCACCCGTGAATTTCCTCATTAGGCGGATGGTAGATTTTTTGCTTGTAGAGATCAAAACTTGCTAGGATGCTTTTGTGGGTTTCTTCCTCCCCTAAACTCTTGATACACCGTCACCCAAGTCCCTCTGTGGCCAGCAGCAACCAGAGGTGCCTTCTGTAGTAGGTGCGGGACCACACCACATACAGAGCCTCCTTGGTCTTGATCACATAGTGCCTACCGAGAAGCAAGCCGCGACATTCACATTATTCAAAACCATTACAAAACTAACGGATTGTCCAATGACAAACAAATCTTTGAAAAGTCCAGACACCAATCCAAAACTGAAGAAATGTAATCTTTGTAGATACAAACGTCGGTTTATATGACAAAAATACTATTACCTAGAAAAGCGACTCATGATATCCTCTCTGTGACGTCATTTTCTCTTTTATGATTGTCACATGCGAACCACAAATCTGGTTTCCTGCATGTTGGTAACACAACCTGATTTATATTTTCTCAATATAAAAAATATTTTCTCTATCTCTTCCTCTTTTTAAGAGAATAATAATGATGGCAAAACTGCTTAATAATTTCAGCTTTCTAGTGCGCTTTTTATTTTATTTTATTGTTGCTTTGGCAAATATTCCAGTTACCTTGGGCATACATCAGCACTTAGTGGTGTGAATGCAGCATCATTCAACTGTTTTTTGTTTCCGATGCCATTATTGAAATGCTTTACTCAGTCGGTCATGATTCTGTGAGCGGCAATGTCAGATAATGGGAGGTTACTGAGATTAAGCGAGTATTATTCGCCTGGTTATACAATCTCAACCACTCCAAGTAAAATAAAACAGGTTTTATTGGCCAATTGTTATGACTGAAGATTCATGGGTGTGCACAGCTGTAAACATAAATAATCTTTATGTGTATATATCTTTTGTGTCTTTATGTGTAAAACATTTTGTAATGAGGAAAAAATGTACAGAGTACACATATAATTAAAACTTTTTTTCTTCATTACCATCTCAGGACAGTTATACCATATTTACTTTATGCCCCACAAAAAAAATAAATTTCAGGTATCTTTCAGTAAATTATTTTTTGGACACAAAATGAGCATAGACCCTTCATTAATACTTTCTACCACTTCTACCTTTATTATTATTTATATCCTATTGTTGCATGAATGAAATTATCTCATTTTAGTGAAGTCACCATGTTGCACATAATATCGTGTCAGCCTTTTCTCTCACCGGACTGTTGTCCTGCCAGGCGGTTCATTAGGTAAGACTTCCCTGTACGGTAGAGTCCCACCACAGACACCACCACCACCGGCTCATTGATCCCATCCAGAATGTCTTTGGCCTCTTTCTTCACGCGCAGCTTCCCATTTTCATCGTTTTCAATGAGACACACCGGAGCGGCCATGAGTCCGCTACACGCGACCTGCAAAATGAAAACAACAAAACCACAAACAAAGCATAAGCCATGTAATTTACTAATTACCCACGCAGAGAAAAAAAAAAACACAAAAACGAAAGAAAAACAAAACAACTATCTATCCCTCCTGAGACCAGAATACTAAACGCTTGTGACATTTAGTATGTTCATTGCCAGTACATGTTAGCGATAAAAAAGAATGGTTATAAAATAACATTTTTGAAAACTGATATTTCTTTTGTCGTTATGCTAGTACTTGTAGAGGAACCAATGGATTCCGTTTTTCTAAAAATACACTGACACGAATAGAATGAACAGGCAAAAAAAATGGGAATTTTTAATAACAATCTTTTTAGGTTTAACGATTTTTTTATGACTACACTTTGTTAAGCGAGGGTCTCAACTATGGTTACTAACAATATATAGCAAATGATTGATATACCATTGTGTTTATCAAATTTATGTGTAAAACATTTCCCTAAACGTTTTCATTAAGCCAATGTTATCTATCACTGGATTAATTAGCAATGAAAGTCTCGCGGTGGGAACCATGTGCAAAAAAGAAGTATAATATCAGGGGAGTAGCTAATGCCAGCTGTAATAATGATATCTAATATTTCATAAGAATATTGATATGTAATTGTTTTCCTATTCAATTCTTTTGTCTCCCAAAATAAACATGCTTTCAGTCCTGGTGTCCTCTACAGTGGACAAGTATGAAATCATGTCCTGTTTCATAAAAAGAAGTCATATTTTGATTTGAAACCCCAAAACATTTTCCTGAGATGTTGATTTATAACAAACAATTTGAACCCAATTAATAGATTTAAGTACAGTACAAAAATCTCATATTTATAACCCGGAGTACAATTGCGATCCCACTAATTAAGTCAGCCTTTTTAAAACCCAACGGAGAGGGGCAGTGGTCAAGGTGCAAACATCGGCACCTGGGTATCTCCTGGGAAACCCCTGAATGTGCTCTGTCTGTACCACACACATCAGACTTTTAAAACTGTGACATTGGGTCTCGGAGAAATTCACTAAAAAATAATGCTACCACGACAGAGGGCAAAAAAATCCATAGCGGGTTTCAGGAGGATTTATATCTATCATATATAATATATCATATATACATATAGAACTTAACCCATTAAAGGAAGACGGAGAAAAGGAAGCCGTTTATAAGCCTACCGTTAGCAAAGCGATTTGTTTTAACAGCAGAAAGCGTAGCCTACCGTTCTTAAATTCAGAGCCGCACAAACTCGATCGTCCGAGGCTCCTCCCGTCTTAAGTGCGTTATTCTTGATCCATCATGAGTCATTCACCAGACACGCTCTCACACTGCTGCTGGCACGAGTGAAAGTGAAAGTAAGCTGGTTCAGTTCGCTCGAGACAACAGCTAACAGTTACATGGGCTTCCCAGAAATCACCCGTTTAACATAAACAGCTAAACATAGGCTCTGGGTGCCACCAGTGTCGGACACATAAATAACCCAGTTTAGGCCCCCCGAGCAGAGGCGTCATATGCCCATTCAAACCGAGAGGGCACGTGCCGCTTAGATTTTTGACCCAAGTGAATTTTGAATGCAGCTTCCAAAAGACAAAAAAATTGACTAATAATATTTTTACATTTGATACGATCACACCGGTGTGATTACCATGCTGCTCAATTCAAATCTGAGACTCAATTCAGACCTGAGACTCGAACCCACGACATTCGGGTTACATATATATATATATATGTAGAGAGTTCAGAGAGTTCCTCAGGGGCATGTAAAAAAGGGGCAATGTAAAAAAAAAAATAGGTCAAAAGTTAGTATATATACATGCAGAGAGTTCAGAGAGTTCAAAGAGTTCCTCAGGGGCATGTAAAAAAGGGGCAATGTAAAAAAAAAAATAGGTCAAAAGTGAGCCGATACATTACCTATTTTATATTATCTTGCCAAGAACCGTAACTTATGGCTCACCAGCCTGCCATTCATTGATCATCAATCCTAATATAGGCTACTTTAGAATACATTTTATGCAATGCTGATTTAGGCTATTATCAATTGTGACAAACCCCTGTGATTACTTTTTGCCGGGTTAATGATAAATCGAAAAAGTCTAATAAGAAACAGCAGTTATTTTTAAAGATAACTTTTGTAAGAAGGGCAATACCGTTTCAAAAGTTTGAGGTCAGTATTTTTTTTTAAAGGACAATAGTTTTTCATAGCAAGGATTTTTAATGGATGAGACCAGGGATTAGAAAAAATCTCATATTGGTAGACACACAACACACCACCAACACCCCACGCCAACACTCACCTATTGATCTATATATTACTACTATATATACTACTCACCTATATAATCAGTAATGCACACAGAGTTTCATGCGCAAAAAGCCTGAGAGGAGATTTACTGGAAACTACATGATGTTGCAGTATTGATTTGAACGTACCAGCCACAGTGCGCGGTCTGGTCCGTGCAGTAGATTCCAGCGGGCTACCCCAAGAGAATTATTAGCCGTTATCATTACCTAAAAACTATTATAGATATTTGTTGTCGTGTGTGGGCCAGCCCTTCCGTGAGGCCTTGGTCTGTGTGGGTGTGTGGTGTTTAATAATTATATAGGTGGATTTTGACTATCCGACATCGCATGTCTGGGCTAAGCACCCTACATAGATATAGACGGAGAGCGACCACAATCACCCCCTTCACGTATTTACCCCTGACCACGCCGCTTCCGCAGAAATAGAAGCTAAGCACCGACCGGTAATGATCTATTTTCTTCTCTTCCTTTAAAGTACTTTAGCAGACACCTTAGAATTCAAAATCTATTAAAAACATAATCATCAGTCAATGCCAGTAAGTAAGTGTTGTAATTCTGTTTCATCTTCAAGAGTGTTTTTCTTATTAACGGAATCTATGAATCTACTGGCAAAGCTAGTCAAGCTCTATGCACAAAGTACACCAAATAAATAAAGGTTTACTGGGACTTCAGATGACAAAAAACACCCATCATTCTCTTTAGTTCTTGAGGGGATATTGTTTTATGATCGTGATCTTGTTTTGTGATCTTATTATTCAACATTTATCATAACGTTAAGCTTGTAAGTCATTACTAAGTAGCTAGTTAATGAGGAACTAATCATTTACAACATAACAATTAACTACGTGTGTTCATATTTAATTATTCTGCTCTGTTATGTGATTATGTTAATATTTTGTATCACGTCTTTGTAGCAAGGAACAGTGTTAAACCACTAATCAGTTGTTGTAAATGTTTTTTTTACAACCCGTGCTTGTATACACACACCAACTGTAAAACGGAAGGTTTGTAAAACATTTACAACTGATGAGTATTTTACACTTTAGTTTAAGGGATGCAGAAAGTGTTGTAAATACAGATCATTTGTAACAGGTAAGAAAAAATCTACAAATGATGTGTAACACATTTAAGTGATGAATAGTTTACACTTTATATTAGGGGATGCAGAAAGCTTTGAAAATTATTTATTCATGCGTTTACACAACATGGTTTGAATACTTTGTAGTGTGTAGCAGTGTAAGGCCGCCCTGACTGTGAGGTGTCAGGACAGATGTCTCTCTCTGCCACAGGACGTTCTTACAATGTGCATTGGTGGGAGGGTCAAATGGTTCCACCGTATCACTAGATCCCACTACTCCACAAAGAAAAAAGTAATGTGCTGATGAGAGGAAAGTTTAACACAACCCCACTGGAATCACCCGACTGTAAGCCATTTAGACCTGCTTTATTACTTGACAGCAAACTAATATTATGCTTTTAAAACAATAGTGTTTATCATAATGCATTTTTGGCTTTTCAAAGATCAGTCTACAATATCATTTAACGAAACAAACATACCAATATACTGACGATCATGTTTACTAATGGGTTACTAATCATTTGTTCATGTTAACACCTGTTTTTGAGATAATAGCCCGAACCGGTGAAACTTTTCAAGAGGTATGAAGTGATTAAAATACTTACTAGTACCACCACTATACTGCAAAACAATTATTCACGAATTTACTAAAACAATGTTCAAGATAAAGGCGGGGTTGCAATCAATTTCTTTTAGCTACATTTAAATAAACAAATTTAGTTGACTAACTTTCAACATTTTATTTAAATGTAGCTAAAATAAAATGCAACCACTTACCTTACAAAAAAGTAGGATCAATTCTTGCAGTGTATTTTCAACATTTTACTAAGCGATCTGTTTGATTTTCAGGCATGACTCATTTTTAAAGATAAATTACGACCCCGACTGTGCTACAATCGTTACGCAATTACTCGAGTAATCATTTGTGAATGTATAGTCATGTTTTGTAAATTATTAGATAATCATCATCTAATCACTTGTAAATTATACCTTAATCTACAAAACATAGAAAAAAATATTAATATATCACTTATTAATCATATATGAATGCATAGTCATGTTTTGTAAATGATTAGTTCATCATTAACTAATTACTTGAAAATGACTTTCAACTGAACATTATTATAAAGTGTTACCCTGATGGAGCGGTTGTTTTTCAGCGTGAACTGAATCTTAAAACATTTTCACTTTCGATTCCTGCATTATGGATAGGCCAGGGAGAGTGCATTTTTCCCCAGTCCGTACCTTGCATAGAGCAGAGGATAAGAAGCTTATAGGCAGAAGAAGTGTTTAGCTGTCTCTCTTTAACTGTATGTAGGTGCAGTGTATGTTTACGCAGGCTTAAAGATTTGCAATATTTTTCCATTAACTGCAGCAAATTTAGAAACATTCCACATGGACTTTACCTGCCTCTAAATAAGGTAATCGATAATAATTAATTATCACTTGACAAAGAGTTGTAATACCATGATGCAGACCAGCCTAGCTGCAGTGCTGAAACTCAGACTCAAACTGTCTCAATGTATGGCACACTGTACAGTAAGTCTGTTTAATTTTGTGTGTATGGTTTTTACTTAGGATCATGTCTTGTAGTAAATACATGCCAGCTCCAGTGTGTCTCATTGAAAACGATGAAAATGGGAAGCTACACATGAAGAAAGAGGCCAAAGACATACTGGATGGGATCAATGAGCCGGTGGTGGTGGTGTCTGTGGTGGGACTCTACCGTACAGGGAAGTCTTACCTAATGAACCGCCTGGCAGGACAACAGTCAGGTGAGAGAAAAATGTTGATATGTTGATATGATAATGAGAACATAGAAGCTGAATGTGTGTACATCTGTCAATATCTGAAAACAGTAACTGCATAATAATAATGCGATTGTCTCAGGCTTTGCTCTCGGCAGCACTATTGAATCAAAGACCAAAGGCATCTGGATGTGGTGTGTCCGTCACCCTAATAAAAAAGGACACACTCTGGTGCTGCTGGACACAGAGGGACTTGGTGACGTGGCGAAAGTGAGCACAGTCACTACTCACTAACTACTACTAATAATTTCCCAGTCTCAGTTTGCCATAGTACCTCAGAATGAACAGTATTAAGTTGTATTGTGTCTTGAATGAAGTTGCTTTGATCTGAAGACACTCTGTGTTTCAGGGAGACTCTAAGAATGACGGCTGGATCTTCTGTCTGGCTGTTCTGCTCAGCAGCACATTGGTGTACAACAGCCGCGGCACCATCGATAACACTGCATTGGAAAAGCTGCAGTATCCTTTCACCTGCCACACAACCCACTTCCTCTTTCACATATACAAACGTACACTTTACAAGATGCTGTTATTTCTTAATGTGCTGCAGCTATGTTGCTGAGCTCGCTGAGAATATCAAGATCAGGTCAACAGAAGCAGAAGATGAGGAAGATTCTGAGTTTGTGATGTTTTTCCCATCATTCACCTGGGTTGTGAGAGATTTCACCTTGGATTTGGAAATTGATGGGAAAAAAGTGACAGATGACGATTACCTTGAATTTGCCCTCAATCTGAAGAAAGGTATTTTAGACAGAAGTACACTGACACATTTCGCAGATGCTTTTTTCCCCCCAAACAAACTTACATTCAAGTACATTATCAGTTCTTGGTTCCCCTGGGAATCGAACCCATGATCTTGGCATTGATTCATTTCTTTTCTGGAGCAGAATTTGAATTTAAAATACATTGATATCATATGACCCATGATATCCGTTCTGTGAGGTTTTTGACATAACTGCTGATGCCTGCAATCTAGACTACATACTAAACTGGTACGATACAGATGTTACTGATACTACAATACACACAATACATGCATCAGCTGTACGCATTTGTGCAAATGAATGATACCTGAAAAACTGAAATATGCTGACTGTCTTAGTGCCACTGATTTGGTGAATATTTCTTTCTCTTTCTTGAATGTTCTCTTTTTAGGTGTGGGTAGGAAAATTAGTGACTACAATCTGCCTCGTGAATGTATCAAGCGTTACTTCCCTAGCCGGAAGTGTTTTGTGTTCCCGTTTCCCGTTACCTCCCAGGAAGACATGACACGCCTGGAGATCTTACAAGACCAGGACCTTGCACAACGATTTCTGGAGGTCACAGGGAATTTCTGTGACCATATGCTTGTTAACAGTGCCGTGAAAAGACTGAAAGGAGGACACATAGTTACTGGCCAATGTGAGTGTTCTACCAAATGAAAAGTTTCATTGATTTCAATGTTTAAACACATTTCAGATACAGTATAAGCTTTGCATAATCACACAAATAAATAAACAAATTAAACATTTATTTTGTTAAACTCTTCATCTGTGGTTTGAAGATACTATGGAGCATCTCTTAACTGTTTGTGTGTGTTGTCAGTGCTCGGGCGTCTGGTTGAGATTTATGTAGACACAATCAACAGTGGTGAAGTGCCCTGTTTGGACAATGCAGTGGTTGTTCTGGCAAATCTAGAAAACCAGGCAGCTGTTCAAGAAGCTTTGAAAGTATATCAGAGAGGAATGGAAGAGGTGAGGCATGCGCTCTCACTGTACGTCTCTGTGTGACTTTGTACAGATTAATAATCCCATCCAAATATTTTGAATATGTCTCCAAAATCAGAACCACCCATTTTGACTTGAAAATATTAAATGAATGCACAAATACCCTTCAAGTAAACACACACTATGTTTTTACAGGTAAAGAATACGTTACCAATCAGTATAGAATATTTGACCTGTGAGCACCAGAAATTCAGCAGTCTGGCCAGTTCGGAGTTCACAAAACGCTCATTCAAAGATGAAAATATGGAATACCTGAAAAAAATGGAGGTGAGTTAAAAATGTATAAGATCGACTCATACTTGTACACTCATGCATGCATCCTAGCTTATATTTAACTGGGAGATTAATGCCATTGGAATGAATGGGATTAGTAGCTTTCTGCAAGTATTATCTTACTGGATGTGTCAGGTTAGAGATTATTTCATGTGTTGTCTGGTGACCACATAAATTACATCCATGAGATTAATACAACTAATTCACACAACAATGTATACAAACACAATTTTCTAATACTTTCAGTCTTTGTGTAAGTTTATTTATGTATGTTTGAGATTTATATCTGCTTTTATGTGTTTATAGGAAGCTGTATATATGTGCTATGCAGACTTGCTGGAACAGAATCAGATGGCATCAGAGAGAAAGTGCAGAGATTTGCTGAAGGATCTGTTTGCTGACATGAATAAACGGCTGCAAGATGGAGAATACAGTCAGTCTGGAGGATATGAACTCTATAAAAGAGACAGAGACGCCATTGTTGAACAGTACCGCAGAGAACCCAATAAAGGTGTAAGGGTAAGGACACTTTCAGTGTCTATTTGTGAGTGTATGTGACTCAAGTGCATCGAAACTATAAGGCTCTCTTTATATCTGGCATTAACATATGTTTTGTATATGCAAAGTATCTGTATTTTTTACCCCAGGTTTCACAAAAGTGCAATGTCTATTGCCCATTTCACATTGCAAAATCAGAAAAAAAATCCATAAAAGTGATGTATATGATTATTAGCTGTGTAACCTCATTTAATATAACCATTTTGTGGTTAATGAAAGCACATTTGCATTTACACTTTAATTGTGTTCACAATCCAGTCTAGCATTACCCCAGGACTTGATTTAAGAACCACTGGTCTAAGTTATGTTTATGTGCAGGCTGAGGCTGTGCTGGAAGAGTTTCTGAAAGAACGGGAACCCGAAGCAAACAGCATCCTCTGCATGGATAATAAACTCACTGAAAATGAGAAACAAATGAAAAGTACGTTTATATGAGGCTTTTTTGAAGCACAGGATGTAGGCATCTTAAACACTTAAATCTGAATTACTTAGAGTTGAAGTTAATTGATCATATATCATTTCATTCTCTTTCTATCTTGACTGAATGTTCAGAAGAGAAGGAGAAAGCGACTCTGCTGGAACAGAAGTTGAAAGAGGAAGAGGAGAAACGAATTGAGAATGATCGAATGATGGAGACTGAGAAAGTGCTGCATGAGGACATGGTAAAACAGATGCAGGAGAAGTTCAACAAGGAGCTGGAGCAGCAGCAGCAGGAGAGGGACAGAGCCATTGAGAGCAAACTGAAGGAGCAGGAAGAGATGCTAAAGAAAGGCTTTAATCAGAAGGCTGAAGACCTTGAGGAAGAAATAAAGAAGTTAAATAATGAAAAGAAATGCTTAAGTGGTGGTAGCATTTTTAAGGACTATGTAATGCCATTTCTTCGCCCTCTTGTAGAAATGGTTCCCAACCTCCTCATGCAGAGATTAATGTTGAATAGCCTGAAAATGGGATTGAAACGTTAAAACCCAAAACTAGGGCTGTGAATCTTTTGGTAGACAGTGAAAGGATTGCATTTATTTCCTTATGAAATTAACTCTTCATGAAACCAATACTCAGGAACTCAGGAACACAAACAGACACCATGCAATAAAACAATAAAACTAATCTGGAGAAGAGATCTTCAAAGAGAGCAAACAACACCTCTCGCCCATTTACGACCCCCTTCTCCTCCTGGCCTCTCTGCCTCTCCCTCTTTCCCCCCAAAAGGTTTCACCCAAAGTTCATTAAGAATACGCATATCCCACATATCATGTATCTTGTGAACCTGTTGTTTTTCCCCTTCATGTTTAGTGTCATTTTAAAGGTCTTTGTGCGATTGGTAAATTGGTTTCAATTTCAAAGTAGTCATTTATATTGTGAGAAAGATTCAAAACCTTTGTAGAATTATGTTCTGCTGAGAAGGGGGAGTGTCCCCCTTTAGGCCTGTGGGAATGTTTATCTAGCTCCAGCCAGGTGCAACCCTGGAGCACGGGAACCTAAAAGACCAAAAGGTCTTTTATGTTTTTACAACTGATTTAAAGATTTCTTTGTTTTTGTTCTGGTAGTATTTAAGGGAGTGTTGCAAATCAGTCTTTGGGATTCTGTAGTCAGAAAAAACCCCATGCAGTGTGTGAGAGTCTCTGGAGCTCTGCACCAGAACTCTCACTGCTGTGTGTCTCTCTGCTGTCAAGTACGATTCAAAAATGTAATTGTGTTAAAACACAGTGGGCATAGGAACACTGTATAGTTGTTTGTGCTACTACATGTGCACATAGGCTAGTTGAGTTTATTCTTTAAAAACACTTGATTACTTTGCTGTAAGTGTTCTTTGAAATACTTAGGTAAAAGGTTGTTGATGCTATGCATTTTAGACCGTGTGTCTTGTGTTAAATTAGGATAACTCTTACATGTGTGACTATGTAAAATTCGTTTGTCTCCTGCATGGAACACTTGGCTATTTTCCATATAGCTACAGTAAACCATGTTGCCACGCGGATACAATATGTTTCACAATTGCATTATCCTTTCTAAATTGGCTTCTAATTGTTTCATTATGTAATTGGCATGATACAATTTTACCTGACTAATAATAAATTGTTATATTTGATTTATTCTGAACTTTTCTTGAATTAATTATGACCAGTAAATCATAGGAGGCTAATGCTACCGTAAATCTGTGTCCAGGATAGTACAAACTAAAGGCACATGAATGAAAGGAGCAGTAGGCACTTCATCTGAAGACCTTTTGATTTCTGTCTATCACTGACATAGCAAGATGTATGTAAGTGGCTAAATCAAGTACACTTTTTGTATGAGTGAGCAGTAGGCAACCGACAAAAAGGTATTAGTTAACTTATTAAACCCTCTGACTAACATCAGACTGGCTAGTTTGCGTCCGTGAGTTTACCTCAAACCCGGGGCGCGTATCTCTGAGCGGCATTGGGTCCCTGATGAACGAATAATTGAAAGTATGGGATTTACAGAATACTCAAATATCTAAATTAATAAACAATCGATATCTGTGATCAGCTTTTGATTAGAAATATTGCCTAAATTTAATGATCATGTGAAATTGGAGTCAGATTGAAAACGGAGCAAGACTAAAATTTAAACTAAATCCTGATAAATTCAGAAGCGCAAGTAAAAGACTGAATACGCATTAAACCTTCGACCAGGCCGCTGGATTCCGCTTTTTGGGCTGGCGGGTGGATCCTTACAACAGCGAATCGATTCGATTCACAATTCATAGGTTTTCGATTCGATTCAAGAACGATTTTTGCAAATTCAGAACGATTCGATTCGATACGATTAACGATTCGATTCTGCATTCTTTAAGGGCATTCACAGGATTAGTTAAATGCTTCCCCTAAATTCTTTAAATGCTTAGACAGGGGGCAAATTACACAGCAGCCTTTATGGTTAGAGAACCATAGGTTACCAAAAAAAACACTTTTGTTCATTGTTAGATGCTAGTTTAATGATGCTATGGCATGATATGGCATATGTAGAAATTTATGTAAGCCAAGATTTAAAAAAAAAAAAAGAGCTTTAAAAGTATTATGTATAGGCTAACATTTTGTCACACAGGGGCATGCAGCCATCATTTCAGAAGTGACAGAAATTTATTTTTTATTATGATTTTTTTTTTACAAGGAATTATTTTATCTCTTACTTTGAATTTGCTATAAGAAATCAAATACACTGCTGGACAACAATCAATCATTTGTAATCTATATTTTTTTCCTAATGCCAATTTTATGATCGTTTTCAGGGTTTCTGCAGACTTGAACAAGTTCAATTTAAGACTTTTTAAGACCTTTTTAATACCACCTTATATGAAATTTAAGACCTAAACCTGTAATAGAAATACACATTATATTACATACATTGCAGAGGTCGGACAAAGTACTCAAATCCATTACTTGAGTGAAAGTACAGATACCGCTTGTCAAATATTACTCCATTACAAGTAAAAGTTGTAAAGACAGATTTTTACTTAAGTAAAAGTACAGAAGTACTTGCTTTTAAAAGTACTTAAGTACCAAAAGTAAATTTCCTTTTTTATGCCAACAACAATATTATTGTTGTATGCAATACTTGCAATACTTCTGAAGCAACTTACAATACATTACACCTACTGAATACACTGACTAGCTTGTAGTATCTTTGGAATAAAGAGCTGTTAAAGACCTATGGGGGGGGGGAATTAACACCCCTACCCCACCCGCAGTATGGTAGTGATCTCACACAGCTCTGACAGTGTGCACACATCTACTGTATGTGTAGCCATTCATCCACATTTGAACAGAGTGGACAGTGAAATTCTGTAAATACAGAGTGATAAGAAAGAAACAAAATCAAACCGGCTTTAAAACCCAGCAACACAACTGTAGCTGTCCAACTGTACAACAGCAACACTGCTTAACAAAAAAAAGCAAAAAAAAAAAAAAAAAAAAAAAAAAAGAAGCCTTATTGACATCAAAACAACATTTTTTTAGATGCTGTCTAATCGATCTCGCGGTACTTTGATGTCACACACATAATGGTACTGTGCAGTGCTGCTTCAAGTCCAACACCTATTGTGTTTTATTAGGAGACGCACAACAGTTCTTCTGTGGCTTTATAGGTAATATTTTCACTTACACAAATTAGCAAAATCAGACAATATTGTGTCTAATATATACACAATATTAACTTCTTATTATTGAATTGTTGTAATTATCACATTTGGAACTGGTCAGTGCTAAAAAAAATGCTGGAAATCACTTCATGTAGCCCTACTAGAGTGATTACTGATAAACTGTCTGAAAAAAAGACAGAAGAAAGAAATCACCCACTGACTTTCAAAGCTGCTAAAGACTTTCTACTTCGAGGACCTTGATAGAAATGTGGTGGAGTGAAAAGTACAATATTTGTCTTACAAATGTACAGTCAAGTTAAAGTCATAAGTTCCCAGAAAATATAATACTCAAGTAAAGTACAGATACGCAAAAAGTGTACTTAAGTACAATACTCAAGTAAATGTACTCAGTTACTGGCCCGCCTCTGCATATATGTAATATTTAATGTGTATAAATTAAAACAAAAACAAAATATCAATGCTGTAATAAATGGTATTTATTACTACGATATACAGTGAACTTCATGTCAGCAGACAATATTCCATACAAAATATCCCCACAAAATAACGGCATCACTCAGATTTTTGGTGGAGTAAACAATTTATTCTGAAGCAATATTTTCATCAGTGTTCTATCAGCTTTTACATACTTAAATCTGCATATTTTACCTTTACAAAGGCCTATTTTTAAGCTTTTTAGATGTATGCATAATCTTACATGTCAAATTATTAAAATTTTTCAATAAATTCAATATACACTATAGGGGTGCTACCAGTCAGATTAAATTATTTACACTGCGAATAACAATAATTACAACTGCAATAACATTTTTTATGAGATTAATTTTTTTTAATGCATTTATGAATATATAAATAAGAAATGTTGAGGGGAAAAATTCATACTTTTCAACAAACTTCTCAACTGAACTATACCAGTAAGTGACGGTAAGACACTTAATGAGCGAATTTTGAGTCATTCATTCAGCTGATTGAGTGTGCTATCATGCTGGTATCTTCAGGACTTTCGTGGACAGCTGACTCCTAAAGTTTTTTATATTCTTCATATTCTGTGTGGTGGTCAGATAAGTTTAAATAGATTTTACCTTTTATGGGCATTTACCTTTATAAAGCCATTTTTCTAAAAATGTGCATTATCTTTTGAGTCAAATTCTTACATTTAATCAGTGAATAATAATAAGACATTTGGGCTGTTACCAAGCAAATGAAATCAGTATCAACGAAATTCATCTTTGCAATCCAGACATAAGCTGCACCTGAAGTGGCATTTAGATGTGTTTACACACAGTTTAATGCAGGACATGAATGCATTTAACCTGCAATTACAAATGCATAAATAATGTTTTGATATATTAAACATAAAACATTGAATAATGATATTTGAAATAATTAAAAAAAAAAGATACTTTAAATGTGAAATTAAAACCGCCAGCAGGTGACAGTAAGTCACTGTTAAGTGAGTCATTGCGACTGAACCGAATCATTTAAACAGTTGATTCATTCAGGAACGAAACACCGTCATGTTACTCAGAGACGCAAAACAGCGCTGTGGCTTTGTTTGGAATTATTTTGTTGGCGAAATAGTGCAAAAACAGGCAATATGGTGTCTAAAACGTAAGTCTCTTAATATAACTTATAGTTTATTGAACTGTTGTAAAAAATCAATATCACATTTGTATATGGTAATTTTTGGAGAAAAAAGGCACTCTTCCGTGTGAACTTGAGTATAAATATACACATTTTCTGCCCCCATGTCTTGAATTTGTGATCATTCTGAATGTATTTTAATAGACTGAATCATGCAGTGATCAGGCAGAGCTGTAGGTGTTTTGAATGTTTGTTTTTTTTGCGTCGTGAGAATATTGAGTAAAATAGCTCACTTGTCATGGTGTTATTTAACTGTATCATGTTATGAATAAACTAAACATTTTGAATTTTTACCTCAGTGTGCTTCTTCTGAGTTTACGTGTGCAGTCACGCTCGTTTGTTCTGAAGTCTCGAGACAAACACAGTGAGCCTCAGCGCGAGCTTGTGTTCTGTATTCTGCAGTTCTCTCTGATGACGCAGTAACTTACCGCGGGTCTGTCCAATGATTGTAAAGTCATTAGCTCCGTCAGACTGAAGATATTTTAGCGGTAATGTGACCAAAATCCGAATTTAAGACATTTTAAGACATTTTAAGACATTTTAAGGCCTTATATTAGGAAAACGTTATTTAAGACATTTTAAGACTTTTTAAGGACCCGCGGACACCCTGGTTTTATATAGGCCTACTACAAATAATTATTTCTATTTTCTGCACAGAATAAGGTAGAAAATATACTTTATAGTTTATGTACTGTAATAAATGATATGTCAATTAGCACTGCATCATTCATACATTTTATTTATTGTGTTTATTGTCTTAACATTTCATCAGTTCATTCTGCTTTTTATTCAGCTTAGCTGCAGATATAGCATAGCCTGGAACGTCTTAATTCTATGAGCGCTAGATCACTTCTCTTTCAGTGCGAAAACTTCTTTATCTCATTTTCATAAAATAAAATGCTATAGTATTTACCTTTTCCTCTCCATCAGCGAATGATGATTCTGAAAGAAAATGCACCTGGTGTCTGTTAGCTATAGCAACAAATGCTACTTTCATGCATCTGATTATCATATAAACCTCGCGCTCTTATTTCAAGGTTGTTGTTAATGCTGTGGTTATTTTAACAGTTTCCTTCGTACATTCGGTTGAAACATCATTTATCATTCAATGGAATGCGTGTGCATTAGACACTTACATTTGTGCTCCGTCCATGCAATAAATGCACAGCCTTTGACTGCTCAGGTAATTTCGTCGGTATGACCGAGAGCCACTGAAAAACTACAGAAAAGTAAAACTACTTTTGCTCGTCAGGGTTTGTAATCGATGCATCGAGAAAACGAGTGAATCGTTGCACCCCTACCCAAAACACAATCCTTGACTCATATTTTCTATTCAGTGACATATCTCCATTGCCGAATGTCTGATTTTGTAGCCTTTAAAGACTTACTAAAGCATGCACTTTCTAGAGCAGGTAAATGAGCTGAGAATCCTGAACATATGCACCCTTGAAAGTGCACAATGTTCATCGTTAGCAGCAACTACAGGATTTGTAAAATGGCAGTCCATCGTTTGGATTAAAAAAAAGTAGTTCCAGAACTGGTGGTTGGGTCGCTGAAACAGATTGCAATTCCATTTTGTGCCATTAGTGGTGTAGAAATTACACACTGCATTTACAAAAAAGCATTCACTGGAACTGGCACTTTGAATCCAAAACATGCCTCTGTCTGCCACTGATGGGACAAAAAGGGAAGTCCCTCCCCAAACTCATTCCACTGGTTGAGTGAAATGAATAATGTTTAAATGTGGACATGCTGTCATAATTGTTAAGGGGCTTAAAATAGGAAAGGAATCTGACCAGATTCTGAACAAGACTTACTGAATGTTGTTGGGAGGAACAAGTGTTCCTAAACTTTAGACTAGAATAGATCAATAAGTCTGGCTCAAAGTCATTCATAGGTTGCCACCTACTGGTGTAACAGTTGCATATACACGCGTCACTAAACTATTAGCAATTACAATTTCTTGCAATATTTTGATAAATGGATTTGGAAAGGTGGTGGATTTTTTTATGGAGATGCAAAAAGGAAGTGTTTTGATAAACATAGATAAATAGATAAAAAAAAATTTGTTTTTAAAATTAATATATTAGTTCCTGTTTTTGCTTCAAAAATGTACTTATGTTGCAGTAAGGAAATGGTGTAATAGGCCACACGTGGTCAAGAAAGTGTCAAGGTTTTATTGAAAAATAGCTGAGATGTGCAGACAATATGAAGACAAGGATGCTCATCCCAAATATCATGCTCTTTCTGAATGCAGTCTATGTGCATATGATCAGTCTAGACCAGGGATGGGCAACTGGCAGTGTCTTTTAGTACGGCCCGCTGGATCACATTAGACTCGGATGATCAATTTTAAAACATTTGAAAAGCAAGTCACGTAAAGATTGCTTTTAGTTTATGTTTTTAATACTATCTCCAACCAGGAGAGGTCGCTATTTCCAGTCGCTCCCCCATTAATTTCAGCGTAGTAGTAGGACGCACTCTAACGTAAACATTCATTAACATTAGCAAATAATAAATGAAAAACTGACCATGAAAACAGTATTTTCAAGTCAAGATGGTAAACAGATTATCTTTTTACCAAGTTCAAGGGGATATATACCATAAAGGCTGAAATGTGAAGTGCAGATCTTAAAAAGGCCTTTAAAGGTCTTAAATTTTGGATTTTAAAAAAATCCTGCAGATACCAGGTTATTTTATGGTACCATTTTGAATAACTTTTTTTTTTTTTAATTAAGCCCTTTTTAACTGTCCTTTTAAGTTGTTTTGAGAATGTTCTGTAGGCTACAAATAAAAAAAGCACCTCTGTATATGTGTTTGTTGCAAATTTACAGACAATGAAATTGAAATGTTTACATTGGCTTGTCGGGGTAATATTTCTGTCCACTGACAACAAAGTTTTCCTTCTGAATTAGCATAACTGCACAAGTTTTATACTTAATAAAATCTTTAAAAACAAATGACATTAGTTATACTTCCATTTCCTTCAATAAAAAGGAAATCGAGTAAGACGGTTTAAAAGGTGTGTGGACGTGGATTAGTAATCTGGCCCCTTGGTATAAAGGAGAAAAAATGCTGGCCCTCGTCACTATCAAAGTTGCCCATCCCTGGTCTAGACTTATGAAAATGCTTAGCACTGTATAACTCACAGTCATATGACTAGCTTAAATCATCATGACCAATCCCCAGATCAGTATAGCAAGTCAGTGAAGAAAACTTTAACTTTAACACTTAATTTATTTTCGTCTTAATGTAATTTGGTCCACAAAACATACAGCATATATTGTGACATAATATAACATTCCAGTATTCTACAATAAAATTGTTTTTCCTCTGAGCATCTCTGATCTGGTTCTTTTTCCTGTGCAGATGCCCCACCTTAATTTTTTCTATTAACCATAGACAACACAAAATCTAATCTCAGCACTTTTGATGAATGTCTACACAATTTTTCATTTTGTCACTTTATCTGAATATCAACATTTGTCAGGATTAGTCAGTCAAAACAGTTTTGAGGTTAATTGATCTAATTTTGTCTAACTGTGTCTCTGAAAAACAATGATCTATGACATTGCACTATGTTGAATATCAAAGTTTTATTTGTGTGTATTTGTTAATGATGGATTTGTGGAGTATAATTATAGTTTTTTTTTTTAGCAAAAAGATCAAATTTGACCCTTGGTGTAAGATGCAATAAATGTAATAATTATTGTATGGGGTTATTATTTAATATTCCCATGAATTAGATGTAAACTTCAGACATCTTCGCTTTCTTTAAAACCTATAGCCTATAGGTTCAACATTAAATTTGTATTCACAGTGTTGCTATTATAACATATCTTCAATTAAAATATGGGCAACTGAAAATTTTTACCTTTTAGATTACTCTCCTTAACTGGGATCCTGCTTTGTCTGTCATTAGTTATTTAATTATTCAACTAAATAATCAAAATTACATTTTAAATAGAATAGTTGATTTAGTATTTTACATGAATGACAGTTTAAAAAATATATAAATATTAATAAGAATTATAGGCCTATCAAAAGTTATTCATACATTCTGTAAAATTTAATTCAGGGGGGCTTCTTACCCCAGGTAGGTGGCCAGTTTAACCCAGTAGAGGTAATCTTAACCTCTCTTTCAATATTTTCCTGTAACAAATTAGCAGATGTTTCTATTTATTTCCTATAATTAACACAATGGCTGATGCATCATCATCGTGCACATGCTAATCTTATATATGTTTAAAAGTAATCCACACTGATTTTAAGGGGCGTATCTTCCCCTATCTTATCTTATAAACAAGTGATTGAGAAAGACAGACATGTAGATGGATGGACACCTATTTCTTTATCCATGCGCTCTGTCGTTAAGCAAACAGAAAAAGGGAAGGGCAACCATGACCAATGACTGTCCGCGCTCTCTCTCTCTCTCTCCCAGGACAACGAAACTCAAGTAAGCGGCGACGGTAATAGTAATACAGGATGATGAAGTTGGTTTTGCGTTGTGTGCATGTTTTCGAGTGCAGGTGACCTCACGTTTCTCCACTCAAAAATGTAAAAGGTAGGTTAAAAATGAATTAAGCGTTTTATTTGTGGGGGAAATGTTCCGTTTCAGGCGTGCCGCTTCTACGTCAGGCGTATAATTGCTCAGCGCGCGCTGTTATTATTTTCCATATAGGCCTACTTTGGTTTATATTAAAGTGAATCTTCATTAGGCTGTTAGTGCAATATTGCCGTTTCCTTGCATCAGCCGTTTCAGAAATTTACGATAGGGTCATTCACATTATTCATAAAAAGAAATAGCTCTATTTGCTGATATTTTGTCGTAACGGTAGTACACACATTATGACCGTTAAGATAAACATAAGATAAACATGTTCATTCAGACTCAAAATTCCAATTCAAATGATGAAGGAAACGGTGTAGCGCACAGTCCAACGTCCGAAAACTTAAACTCCTGCGTGCGTAAATCCAACCGAAAAAGTCGCAAACTAGAAAACGAGTTGGACAAAGGCTTTCCAACTGTTCTTTTATTATGCTTTAATAGAGGCTACATAAAAGTCGTGTAAAAAGGTGCTATAGCTTGTGAACTGCAGGGTTCAAATTCCAAATTTCACTGCACATTTCTTTGTAAACCTTTCCCTTCCTGGTTGAACACAGTCAGGAAATAATTAATGACTGGTCCTCCTATAAACACCCTATCTCTCTATGGTATCGAATGTGTGGAATGTGATGTGTGGTAAGATGTGAATCTATTTTTAATGTCTGAAGTGATAAACCTTGTTTAAATGGCACCTGACTGCTCAAAAGTAGTCAAACTGGTAGAATTTCCTGGTGCCAACACAAAAACTTCTGCATACTTGTGACATGAGGATATATGATGGTAGTATTAGTGTTGGGCACTAATTAAAAAAACAGTGTTTACTCTAGGACAAAGCCATCACCTCATAATTAGGCAGGGCTGCTCAGAAACAACCTGTACGCTTTGATATCTGACCCCTGTCTGTGTACCAGAAGATAAATATGCAATGAAATGAATACTTAAGTATATGCACGTTTTGTGTAATGCGTTTGTGCAATATTTACAAAGGTACTTTGCATAGTTTTTCTGGAGAGTTTTTCACACACTGACCTAAAATATTCCTTACATGATCTGAAGCCCTTTTTATACACTGCCATATTGACATGAAATAATCATAACATGTCCTACACTCTATTTATCCACCCTGACAAATATATACCGCATACTGCCATTCACAGGTTACAGGTTAAAGAGGTTTTAACTACAGTAATATCAGTCTGAATGCTACCTGGCCCAAAACCTGTTTGATGGAGATAAATTCCCTTGTTTTTGTGTTTTTTCACGCCGTTAAATCTGGTTGCTAGGTGTTGTGAGCACTTGTCAAATGGGTAAATAAGTCCTTTGTTCTGTCTTCTGTACATGATAATCTTGACCTTGTATTGTAATTTGTACACCCCTAGCTTTTCTTTCCCACATAACCATAACAACTCTGACCGACAATTAAAGAATGCTTGTCTTTCTACTTCCCTTATAAATTTGAACTATATTTGCATACTCTCTTATGTGAGCATTATAGGGGTCATCTAATGAGCTGCGTTCTTCTCTTTCCTCACCTTAGGCTGAATCTACAGCAGTATTTGAAGCTGTGAGTGCCAACTGAAGGCGTTCATGTCAAACTGTATATGTTATTACTTGAATCTGTGGAAATGTCTACAGTACAGTCTAGAGATGCTCAGCTGCAGGAATTCTTGCAGATGTATGAGCTGAGAGCTGCTTGTAACGTCTGTACTCATAAACGGTCACATATTTCTTACTCCATCATTGCAACACCTCACCGTTGTTCTCACAATCTTTTGCTAGTCAGAGCAAAAGTCAGAGGTCACAAATGGAGCCCTGTGTCTGAGCGGCCGGCTTACCCACAACCTAGTCGATATGAAGTGTGTTGGTACTTTAAGGAGGATGTCGGGTGCTATATGCATCATAACCGTTGCACTTTTGCCAGTAGCCTAGAAGAGGCCGCGGTGTGGAACTTACAAAAACACACAAACTTTGATCACAAAACATTAATTCATTTAATAACTCAGAGAAAGCGACTGGATGAACAGAGCAGGCAAGAAGATGGTCAGTCGAGCGCTCATGAGCCTTCATCATACCAGGAGAAACTCCTAGAAGAGTACAGATGCAGCAGCAATGAGATTCTTATTGTAAGTAAAAAAAAATCTGTAATCTGTATGGAAATCTGCACAAGAAAACTGCACTTAACGCAACACTGCACAACTACGTAACTTTAATGTTTTAAAGACCTGTTATCTTCAGTATATGAAACCATGCAAATTAAAGGGATAATTCACACAAAAAAATGTCATTCAAATCACTTTTTTGTCTCATAAACCACAAAAGGATATACTTAGAAGCCATAAAACATGAAGAAAATGATTTTTTTTTAAAAACTATTAAGTTTGTAGTTAAAGGGATAGTTTAGAAATTCTGTCATCAGTGTCATCATTTACTCACTCTCCACTTGTTCAAAACCTGTAAGTTTCTTTCATCTGCTGAATACAAAAGAAGATATTTGATCTTGATATATTTTATGTTGATAACCAAACAGTTGACACTGACAGCAGCCATTGACTTCCATAGTTTTTTTCTTCAACAATGGTTTTGTTACTCGCATTCTTCAAAATTATCTTCTTTTGTGTTCAACAGAAGAAAGAAACTTATACAGGTTTAGAACAACTTGAGGGTAAGGGATGACAGAATTTTCATTTTTGGGCGAACTATCCCTTGAATTATTTTACTTACCTACTAACTTAAAAAGGAACAAAATCCATCAAGTAATGTTTATGGATATTTCACCCAAAAATTAAAATTCTGTCATTAATTACTCACTCTCATGTTGTTCCAAACCCGTAAGACCTTCGTTCATCTTCGGAACACAAATTAAGATATTTTTGATGATATGTGAGAGCTCTCAGACCCTGTATAGACAGCAACGCAACTGTAATGTTCCCAGGTCCAGAAACGTAGTAAGGACATTGGTAAAACAATCCATGTGACATCAGTGGCTCAACTTCAGTTTTGCGAAGCTGCGAGAATACTTTTTGAGCACAAAAAACAAAAATAACAATTTATTCAACCATTCTTCTCCCCCGAGTTACGTCTTCCTCCATTTTAGAGAGTACCCAAGAGCGTAATCAATGTAATCAGCGTTTACGTTTGGGCTGTTTTACCGATGTCCTTACTACGTTTCCGGACCTGGGAATATTACAGTTGCATTGCTGTCTATGCAGGGTTTGAAAGCTCTCACATTTCAGGAAAAATATCTTAATTTGTGTTCCGAAGATGAATGAAGGTCTTACGGGTTTGGAACGACACGAGGGTGAGTAATTAATGACAGAATTTTCATTTTGGGGTGAACTAACCCTTTAATGTACATCTACACGCATGTACGTGTATTTTGCAGATCTCTGAGCAGGTGGATGATGTGTGTGTTACACATGATGAGAATCTCTGTTTGGATTGTTTACAAGAAGACAGTGAAATCAGATGGAAATTCACAATCACCACTGAGGTCAGAAATCAGAACCTGCACTAACCAGCATCATCTTATACTCAGCCGTATTGCACACTGATTACCTCCTTGTTTTTCTTGTGTGTATTTGTGTTTGTGTAGAGGTCCTTGGCTCATGTGGCTCTACTGAAAGCAGAAAATGGTGCAGTTTTCTCTTTGAGTGACAGTGTAAAGAACACCTTCCCCCCAATCACATACATTGCAAGCCACCACCTTCACTCCTCTCATTCCACCTACCAGCTGAGTGTGTCTTTCCTGTCATTCCGCCCCGGTGTGTATGAACAGTGGTTGGTATTTGACTTTGATATGCGACCGGTTCTGCTCAGGAAACTGAAGGTGAGAGTCGGTCAGCAGTTCCATGTCCAGCCAGATGAGGCAGAAGAAAGCGAATGTGCTGAGATTCTATCGGATGAGCTCTGGAACAGTGGAAACAGGGTTATCGTGCCCTTCTTTGCCAGAAAGGAGAAGGACGAGCAGTTACTTAGTAAATACAAACCACCCCAGATTAACCTACAGTTTAATCCCTATGCAGATCACAGCTCCCCGCTTCATCGTGACAATTACAGAGAGAGAGCACACCACTTCCTATTCAAAGAGGAAATTGCAGAGGAAAAGCTCATTAGCAGGTACAGATAGTTTGTAGAAATAGTACACCACTTGAAACATCCCTGGGTTACGGGTTAGTGTTTGTTTCAGCATTGTTTACAGTGTTGCCAATTTAGCTACTTTGTAGCTAGATTTAACGACTTCCCCGCCGCTTTTGAGACTTTTTTTCAAAAGTTTAGGGACAAATATAGCAACTTCTTGGACAAACCTTATCTAAGTTCTCATCTTGCCCACTGATCTATGTTAATCTTTATATAGATCAGTGAATTTGCCATTGTGATGTCATCTTGTGACATTTAGCTACCAGTTTTAGCTACTTTCAATTGAAAGCAGTTGGCAACACTGATTGTTTAAGCCAGGCATGCCCAATCCTGTTCCTGGAGATCTACCTTCCTGCAAAGTTCAGCTCCAACCCTGATCAAACACACCTGAACCAGCTAATTAAGATCTTCAGGAGCACTTGATAATTACAAACACGTGTGTTGGAGCAGGGCTGGAACTGAAGTCTGCCGGTAGGTAGATCTCCAGGAACAGGATTGGGCTGAAATCAACAACGCTGAAAACAATTAAATCTTTAGAATCAGCTGCAGTAAATGGTAAGATTATTTACTCTACAAATCAGTATGTTTATGATTGCAACTAAAATTAAAATAAATAACAAACACCAGTTTGTAATATCAAGCATCATAATGACAGCTTTGGCACCGCTATTTTGCTGTGCCTGTTAAAAATAAAGTGGATCTTTAAACATTTTTGACCAAGGACACATTATGTTTCCCATATTTACTTCTTTTTAAATGCAAATTCAAGCCTGTTCTAATGATAGTATAAAATGTGGGCGAAGTTCAACACATCTTGATATAATCAGGGCCGGATTTACGCATAGGCATTCTAGGCACGTGCCTATGCTCACTCGTCCAGGGGCACCCAAACACAGTGAAGACATCTACAACAGTAAAAGAACCAAAACCCAAGAAGATATTGTGCAAATAAATATAAATATAACAAACAATAGGGTAAAAAATTACAAACTATTTCCATGTCTTTGTCTGTGCGCGAACAGAAACTTCTTGTCAGCGCTGCCCCGCGAATTTATTAATAAAATTTTCGCAGCTGAAAAGCTACATGACATTTCTCAGTTGCGAGGTTCTTGAAGCAGTTTAAGTTAAAGATTCGCTATTAGTAGACGCTGCTTCACGTGCTTAATCTCTCTTTCGCTCTCTCTCTCTCTCTCGCTAATAACCGCATTAGACTGCATTAATAACTGCATTAGCCTGCTTATCAATGGCTCAAGCCTACGTTATTAGCTCTAAAATTACGTATTGGAATTTGAAACGGAAGGTTTGGGATGAGGTGCGTAAAAAAGTTAGTTCAACCCACACGAGATTTCAGTACGGAAACATGTCAAATGTCTTGAAAGAAATTATCTGAACAATGTCTTGATGTGTGTTTGTGACTCCAGACCGTTAAAATTATTAGAGAAATAATGCACTTCCGAAGTGGTTATGTGGCCACGTCGCCGCGCCTATTAATGGAATGGTCTTTCTCAGTTCTCAAACAAATTAAGAACTACATTCGATTTTAGCGATTTTAGCGCTTATTGTGATGCCCTGGATATAATGTATAGACAACCTGGTCTCATAAAAATACGTACCTCTGGGTACTTTTCTGCAACACCGTTTTTACGTACCTTACTGCATGTTTCGCCTCAGTTTCAAAGAGAAATGTCCACTGAGTGGCGCTAAAACACGGGTTCAATATGTGAACACTGGAACGTTTTTATTACGTTGATATAGGTACATATTGCTGTGTTTTTATTACATTTCTTCAGGCACGTATGCGGCGGTTCAGAATTCAAATATCCGGGGGCTGTCGCTAAAAGTTAATGCTCTGTTGTGTTGGAAATATGCCCTACACCAACCCTAAACCTACCCGATAGTGTTAACAAGTGCAAAACTGATAGAAAAATGCATTTGTTGATGCAACCATGCCATTTGAACTTCATTATATGCAGATTTGAACTGTTTTGTCAAACCGTAGTTAGACAGGATTTGAACCGGAGCTCCTCACTTCTCAAGTACGTCTCCGTACTCCGTGAGCTACCGAACAAACCTATCATCTATGAAAACCCATAGATATGAAGCTGGATATGCGTGATGCTAACATTCAAAAGCATAGGTTTTCAAATCTCCCAGCATATTAATTAGAATTTGTGAAGGGTCATAACAGAGAGTTCTTAAAGTAATTGTGCTAAATTTATGCTTTATTAATCAAAACTCGAGTGTTCATTTTTTTTGGAAACTGCAGTGATATGCACTTATTGGTACGTATTTCGTGTCTCGCTAAAAAGTGCCCCCAGGTACGTTTATGCCATGAGACCAGGTAGTGTATAGATAAGACGAATGGAGAGGTGGATAAACAGGTTCAGGTTTGGGTTCACAGGTGGATTCTATTATAACGATTGGCTCTTTCGTTCCAAGAGAAGTTATATCCATATAGTAACAGAGATCCAATATGTAATTGTAAATACTAATTGCTGATCTAAGTCTAATAAACTTTTGTTGATATCTACAGGGCCACATCGTCATTAAGGGAGTATAATTTATCTTATATCATATTTTCAGCCACAAGTACATTTTTATTCTTTATTTATTTGAAAGAAATTCAAACTTTTGTCACGAATCCGGTCCATGAAATTCCATCTGCTAGCCATCAGAGGTCACCCTTTCCAATTACATTGACTCTCACACTACACAAACTGTTACACATCACCCTGGACTGCATTTCCCGCAGCCATTGCAACTGATTACAACTCACAACTTCTTGATGCACTGATCACCACACACACACAGCTGTAACCAATCAAACACCCTGCATATGCCATGGACTTCCTCTCTCTCACTGCCGATTATTGTCTAGCATTGTTCACCTCTCCAAGTGTTAGCTCCTATTAACCAGCCATTCCATGTTTATTCCTGTTTGTCTCTAGTATTGTTCTGCGTTTCTCCCTCTCCTAGTTAGCTGCCTATACGGAGCCTTTTATTGTCTTGAGTTTGTCCTTTTTTCATAGTTCCTATTTATCTAGTCTTGCCTTGCCTGTTTTCCGTGGTATATATGCTGCCTTGTTTTTTGATGCCGCTGTCGTTTTGCCCGTTTTGGAACTCTGTTGCCCCATAAGCCTGGACCTTTTGCCTGTTTTCCTGGATTTATCCGTTTAGTCTCGCCCTTTTGATTCTGTTTGTTGTTCGTTGACCTTCGCTAGCCCTAGGATTCTTCTTGTGTCTTGCCCGCCATATACCTGGTTGCCATTGTTTGACCCTGCCTGTGTTTCTGACCTCTCTGCTTAATAAAGCTTGCACTCTCACGTCTCTCAGCCCCGTACGTTTTTATTCAGCAAGGATGTTAAATTGATAAGAAGTGATAGCAAAGATTTATATTTTGAATAAATGCTGTTCTTTTAATTTTTTATTCATCAAAGAATCCTGAAAAAGTATTGCAGTTTCCAAAAAAAATATTAAGCATCACAACTGTTGCCAACATTGATAATTCTAATAATAAATCAGCGTATTAGAATGATTTCTGAAGGATCATGTGACACTTTATACTGTAGTAATGGCTGATGGAAATTCAGCTTTGCATCCCAGAAATGAATGATTATTTTATAGGATATTAAAATAGAAACCATTATTTTATGTTGTAATAAAATTTTTCTTTAAAAAACATTACAGGTCTTACTGATCCCAGACTTTTGAGCAGTAGTGTATGTCTATGGCTGGCCATAAAACTACATGGTTAAAAATCAGAATAATTTGGCATACTGGTTTGATCTGACCTTTTAACAAATAGTCTTTCCACAAATTATAATATAATTCACAGCTTCATCTGAAGATCACAGAGCCAATTTTGGTGAACACTATATAGTCTTCACCCAAATTGGTTCTGTGATTTTTCGGACCAAGCCAAAAGTAAATAAATTGTTCATCAATAGGGATACACTGTATTTCTGCATCATATTGGGTTATAGTCCATATTAGAGATATTATAATCGATATTTTTAATTGTTTAATTGTTTTTTACATTAAGATTACAATTGCAATATATTTATGGTTGGTCCTGTTTTCTTTTTCCACTCTTGTAGATTAAATGTTTGTGGGAGAGTGTTTCTCTCTGACCAGTTGAGTGATGGTAAGTTTTCCGCTGCTGCAGGGAAGCTCTTTGCCACTCTGAAGGTGTCCTGCTCTCTCACATCAGACTCTCCTGAAGGGCTGATGCTTAAACGAGGGGTGCAGATGGCTTTGGTGAATTGCATACCAGCAAAGGCCAGTGTGTCAGTAGATCAGAGAAACCATGTGTACGAGGCATTGGTGCTCAAACAAGCTGCTGGCGAGGGTCACATCGGTCTTCATCTGTGTGCACAGTGTGTGTCTGAGCTGCAGCTGAAGAAAGCAACCTGGTGTAAAATGGAGGTTCAGTTTCAGTTGGACAGACTGACGTTCTGTCAGATACACCAGGCTATTGACCACCTACCAGACTTGCACAACGTTCTGCCTGACTTCAGTAACTGTTGTGTTCCTGTGAACATAATCAAACAGTCTGAATTGAACAACAAGCAGCATATCGCCATGAACTTCATCCTTGGCAAGTGTGAGGTCAACAAAGTGGCTCCTCCCTTGCTGATATATGGGCCATTTGGCACCGGAAACGTCTCCCCGGGTTTTACCCCCCCCCCCCACTTGCCTCAGCAGCAAAAAAGCTGGCCCTACATTCTCAAAACAAAGTGCTCATCTGTACACATACTAACAGGTAAGTTCGACTTACAATACGTTGATTCTTAAAATGTTCATTTTACATTATTATGTGAGAAGAAAGAAACTGAAAAATGATATCAGACTTTATACAACAAATCAAGCGTAGCTTTAATTCTGGCAGGCCACGTGAGTCAAGCAAGCTGACTCTCAGCTATGCCATGCTAATAGGAATATGAACGCCTATCACGCATTCCTATATAAAGTCGTATTCAGTATTATCCAGCACTTTATCGCTTGCTGCAACAGGCAATAATTACCTCCTCCATCCCCACTCCCTCATTTTCTCACAGTCAGGACTTGGCTTTCTGATGTTCCTTGTTGAATCGACTCTTTTATATGAATCGATTGTTACACTAAAATGTCATTAGAACATTTAATCGATATCTGGCATGTGTTCTGTCAGTTACCCCTAAGGGGGTATTGCTCTGCTCATGAGCTGCTCATTCATCATGACAGCTGCTGATGGCCAGGATTTTTTTTGCCCAGTTGTACGAGCCATTAATACTTCCAGAGTGTTTAATGTATGATGGAGCGACACAGTTTTTGACCAAAAATGTTTTTCATTTGGTATCTGTAGTTGTGTTAACAACTTTTTAGTAAACCGTTGAAACTGAAGGAGACCGATCGGATTCTTTGGCTCAAAATCATCATTAAGGATTATAACCGCCAATGCAAACTGTTAGGCTGAAGTGTCATATCTTTGACGATATGGTCTCTGAACAGAATTATAGTTCCCTTTCATGGGTACTTTGAACTGCGTCCTCTAGGGGTCTCTATGGGGAATGCCTCGTCGTGACCCTTGTCTGAAGCCTACATTGAAAAAACACCAACTTGTTTGGCCGGCGACAACCATGACGTCACTACAGGTGCAACTATAGTATAAATAGGTGCGCCGTAGCGCGACATCAACACTTTGCTATCGTTTCACTGCCCGTCTGTTTGAAGCGTGCAATCAAAGCAAAGTAGAGTATTTCTTTTCCTACTATTGCGATCACTCGCGGGCGTTTAATGAAAGTGTGTACAGTCCGTGTCAGCAGTTTTCTGACACCCTATGATTCACCCGATCCTGCGTTGTTTGTTTTGGGCGAGTAAGCACGCACGTGAGTCTTCGATGATGCAAATCTGCGTGCATTTGAGAGCTTATTCAGTGAAAAAGCCCGTTCTCACGTTTAGTCTCCTTCTTGAGTGGAGAGGGTACAACCATCGTTTTCCCGCGGGCTCGGGACACGCCGCCGCTGGCCTGAGCACGGAGGAGAATTGAGTCGTATTAGGGATCCATGTGGACCTAGCCCAATGAGGCTGAAGTGGGGGGGTTTTCCCCTCTTCCGCACAGCTTGTCGGGCGAGAAACAGCCACTGGACGATGATATCCTCTCTTTGATATCATCTGATCCCGGGGCCAGTGCTCAGTTGGGCCCAGCCCAACAAGAGTAGGGAATGGATGTGGAGAGTGAAGAAGCTGAGGGTGAGCTTTCCCAATCCACCTGCCCTGTGTATGATGAGCTGTTAGAGGTAATAGGGAAGTTGGGCCACGGCAAGGCTCGAATTACCGTGGAAAAGAGCCAAGGAGGTGACGGCAAGCGAGGCGCCTCGACGAACGTTATCTTTCTGGCCATGACCCTCCAGCTCAGATGAGCCTTCCTTTCCTGCCTGATCTCCATACTGAGATCGAGAAGGAATGGGAGAGGCCGTTTTCCTCACGCGCATACCGGTTTCAGCATACGAGTTATGCAAATATCGAGTCAATGCGCGAAAGCGGCTATGGGATGATGCCCCCTGTGGAAGAGACGCTAGCCAGCTACCTCTCTCTGGGGGAGACGTCATCTCTCAAAACTCCCTTATTGCCATCCGTGCCCCTTCAAGCCACGTCTCGCACGAACGGCAAGGCATACGCAGCGGCAGGTCAGGCTGTGGCTTCGTTGCACACGATGGCGGTGCTTCAGGCCTATCAGGCTGACCTGCTGAAGGACCTGGATGAGGGGCAGGGCCTTTCCTCTGCCGGAACGGCTGAGCTGCGGCGCACCACAGACTTGGCCCTCCGGGCTACTAAGCAGGCTGCTATGGTGGTGACGGAGCGGCAGTTGTGGGTGAATTTGGCGGACATCGGGAAGAAAGAAAGGGGCTTTCTTCTCGATGCCCCGGTGTCGCCCTCTGAACTGTTTGGCACCTCCGTTGAGACGGTGGTCGACAAATTCAGGGAGGCGAAGTCGCGCTCAGCAGCGTTCAAATCCTTCATACCACGAAGGCCCAGGTCTGAGCCCGAACAAACCAGGGGTCCTGGCCCGTCTCGGTTTGAGGATCAGAGACGGGCACAGAGGGCTAGTGTCGCGACTCGCGCCCCGCCTCCACCTGTGGGTGGGGGTAGGAAGTATCGTGGGTCAATGGGAGGCAGGTGAAACCCGAGGAGTGAGACCTGGGCAAGGTGCCAGCGCTTTCGTCCGGGTCAGAGTAATACTTAGGTATTCACTCTCTCCCGCAGGGGGTGCAACATCTACCCTGTCCTCCCCTTTTTCCAATTCCCTTGTTATGACCACCATCTCCAGCTGACCGAGGTTAGCTGTAAAACATTTTTCAAACAGTCTCCTACTGGGCCCATGATGTTGTTGGTGGTTCTGTGGCTAGATCATAGTAACCGCCTGACTGATGGTCCGGTCAAAAAAATCCCCGGACAGAGCCCCGGCAACCAGGCTCGTGGTGGGTGAGTATGATCCATATGTCATGAGAGCATGTATACTAATGAGAGACTGAGGTGGTCATGTGTAATAAATGTAAAGTTACCTGCAGCGGATGATCCGGTCAGAAAGATCCTCGGAGCAGAGCTCCAGCACAGAGGTCATGGGGGGTGAGTACGATCCAAATATATGTATAGCTGTATATCGAGACAGACCGAGGATTGCTGGGTTTGTTGCAACCTTCTATAGTTCCTTTCTGTGTTTCCCGGACCTGTACGTTTTGTCCCTTTCTAGACGCCCTCAGAGGTGCCGTTTGCTGGCTCAGAAGCCAGGTGCCTTCTACTTGCAGTAGGCTTGGTCACTCGTCGATTATGTCCAGACGGTAAGAAAAGCCGGGCTTTGGCTTCATACCTCTTGGATCATGCGGCCGAACACGGGCTTTTGCGGGAGCCTTCGTGAACATCAGGCCCCCGGTGCTAGACTGCAAGGCACCCGGACGGGGCTACAGTGCCTGGTCACCCCGAGGGGCTTCCTGGCCACCGGCGTACTCCTTCTTGCTGAGGCAACGAACGGGAGGTACGGGGCATCACCAGGATCCTCCTGTGTAAGGCTGTCCTAGGCAGGGCTCCATCACCACTGAGATGTGCGAGCCGGCCTCTTCCGGCTGGCCGATATGGTCGGGGTTCCATGAACTTAAATTCCAGATAATATGGTAAATGTCCACGTAAAGCAAGGCTTTGCGCATTTCTCCAGAGAATGCCACGTGAGTGGGGGATGTGCACGTGAAGCTGTGCGCATTTCTCTAAAATCCACATAGCTGGTAGGTGGGCACGTGTTGCTTTGCCCATTTTCTAAAATTCCACTTAGGTGGTAAATGGGCACGGGATTCTTTGCCCATTTCTCTAAAATCCTGTGAGGGTAAGGGTTACGCGTGCTGTCTTCGTTACCTTTGTTTCAAAGTGGATTAACACCCCGGTACCCTGGGTTCCACTTAAATAGTGTGTCTTGGTCGACACACCTTGGAGACATCACTCCCCTCACCTCTGAGGAGGGTGTTGGAGCTGCTGTTCCCGACCGGCCATTGTGTCCGGGTGACAATAGAACCCTAAGGGTCCTCATTGCACACCTTTTAAAATCCACGTGAGTGGTAAGTGTGCATGTTATCCTTGCCGCTTTTCTAAAATCCACGTAAGAGGTGGGTGGGCACGTTAGGCTTTGCCACCCATCTAAAATTCCATCTAGGTGGTAGGTGTGCACGCTTATGCTTTGCCAACTTTCTAAAATCCACATAGCTTGTAAGTGTGCACGTTATGCTTTGTCCACTTTTCTAAAAATCCTGTATGGTGAGGGTTATGTGTTTCGGACTTCGTTCCCTGTTTCGGAGAGGGTTAGGCCCCGATTTCCTGGGCTCCTCTCAACCAGTGTGTCTCGATCGACGCACTCAGAAGGCACTGCCCCCCACGATATCAAGGGGTACTAAGAGGGTGTAGTCTGGCGAGCAGGATCCTCTCCGAGGAGTTGAATCCTTCGCTCCATGGGCTGTCCTCGTGGTAATGTTGAGCTCTGCTCCCCTTTCATGAAAGGGTTACCTGGTATGGGAACAGTATTCCTCTGCTGAGGAAAAACGGAGGTGCCTCTTTCATGAGAGGCTTGTGCTCGCTGTCTTCCAGAAAGACCTCGAACCAACTGCATCAGTAGGATTGGGCCGTCCTCCGCCTCCCTGATGCGCTGGCGATGTGGCTAGCTTGCAGTATACTACCCCTCTGATTTTTAATCACGCTGCTGGTTGGGGGCCCCCCCTCTTCGGTGATAGTGGTTGGGCTCCACCAGCTAGAATGAGCTACTGCATCCGGGAAAAAAAAAAAAAAAAAAAAAAAAAAAAAAACCCGGCATTAGTAAGGGTCTAGCCCTCTGGCGTCTGAGGACCAGCGTGTGTTCCACACGCCGAAATTGTTACTAGCTGGTTCCGCTAGTTGGAACGTGCTGCGGGTCGAGTCCCCTTCTCGGTGAGAACTGGGTGTGTTGCTCCCCCAGCTGTTAACTGCTAGCTGTTCCACCAATGGAACGTGCTGTAAGTCGAGCTCCCGCTGTATGGATGTCTGCTCCCTCAGCTACAGGTTCTCGGCTAGCCACGCCAGCGTGATAGCCGTAGGTGAGACTGATGACTACTCAGAGCTCCATCTATAGGCTGCCCTCCAGAAGTGCCACGAGAACCCCCTAGAACAGTTGTATCCATCTACATATGGACATTCTACAATCCACATGGTGGTAAGTGGGCACGGTATCTTTGCCCATTTTCTAAAATTCCACTTAGGTGGTAAATGGGCACGGGATTCTTTGCCCACTTCTCTAAAATCCTATATGGTAAGAGTTACGCAGACAGCTTCGTTCTCTTTTTCTGAGTGGTCTAAATCCCCGGTTCCGCCTGGGACCCACTCCTCGTGGTATCCTCGAATACCTGCTCTGACAGGGTGTTTCCACTAGAGGCCTGTTGAGACAGGTCCTTCTGCAAAGTGATGTAGCCCTGAGTGACAGGCCAAGACTAGTTATTGATCCAATAAGTAGGCTCTTGGTTGTATTCCCGTGGAGGAATCCTTCATGATTCTAGGCCCTGGTGCCACCTCCGAGGAGGCTTTTTATGGAACAGCTGGTACGGGGGCCCCTGCCGTCCCGCAGTTGGGCACCGAGCCAGCCGCCCTCATTACAACGGAGGTTAATCTCGAGAGACTGATTCCAGTGGTAGACTACTGGTAGCCTGGGTCGGCTACCAATCTTGTCCCAGTGGGACCTCACACTGTGTGGCTCTAGTAGTGTCCCTTGGCAGCCTAGGCTTCTGGCCATTGGGAGTAATGTCACTGACAGCAGTCTAAGTCCAGACAGGGGCAACGCCCATAGCGATATGGTGTAGTTGGTACTTAGTGCCGCCCTGGTTCTGGCTTGCACTCCCCTCAGCATGGCGGCGTGGGTAACCGTTCCCCCATAGCGCCCCCTAGAGGACGCAGTTCAAAGTTCACATGAAAGAGAACGTCTCAGGTTACGTATGTAACCATGTTTCCCTGAGTAGGGAACAAGACACTGCGTCCTCTAGCTTTGTCCCATGCTGCGGGACACACTCTTCAGACGAAGAAGTTATGATGTGCGCTACCACCGCCCGCTATTTGTACAGTTGCCAACGTAGTGATGTCATGGCTGTCGCCGGCCAAACAAGTTGGTGTTTTTTCAATGTAGGCTTCAGACACGGGTCATGACGAGGCGTTCCCCATAGCGACCCCTAGAGGACGCAGTGTCTCGTTCCCCTCAGGGAACCATGGTTACATAAGTAACCCGAGACGTTTTGTGGTCATTATACAAAAGTATTTGACTACAGAACTGACCAGATCAGAATTCATTATTCAGAAGAATGGCATAAACTTGTGTCCATAAAATGCAATATTATCAGTTGTTTATTTGAATCGAGATAGCAACACTTAATTTGTATAAATATGCTTTGCAAAATGAATGTACATTTAAGAAATCTAATTTTTGAGCTTTGTTTCCTATAGTTCTGCAGACTTGTATGTCAGAGAGCACTTCCATCCATACATTGCAAATGGACACCCAAACCTCAAAATACTCAGGATAAAGGCAAACAGAGGTGGGGCCTCCATCAAGGCAACTGATGACATCACTCAGAAATATTGTCTTTGCTCTCCAGATAGACAGGCCTTCATCCTCCCAGCATGCTCTGATCTAGAGTCACACTGCATCATTATAACCACCACATCGATGACAAGGCATCTCCGTGAGCTGAGGCTTCCTGAAGGCTTCTTCAGTCATATTCTGATTGATGAGGCATCTCAGATGCTGGAGGGTGAAGCACTCATGGCTCTGGGCTTAGCAGACAAACACACTCGAGTGGTTTTAGCAGGAGACCACATGCAGATGGCTCCAAAACTTTTTTCTGTAACCGATGACAAACGATCAGAACACACATTGCTCAATCGTCTCTTCCGCTATTACCAGGATGAGAGCAGCAACATTGCCAAGAAAAGCAGGGTCATCTTTAACGAAAACTACCGTTCCACTGCAGAAATAGTGGACTTTGTATCCACTCACTTCTATGTGAGTGATGGGATCAAGGCCAAAGGAGAGGTCCCTCCCCACCCAAGGTTATACCCCCTGATGTTTCAGCATGTCAGAGGAGAATGCCATCTGAATTCCACCTCCATGTCTTGGTTCAATCTTGCCGAGGTCAACAGTGTGATAAACATGGTGCAAGGACTTCTGACTGACTGGCCAATGGAATGGGGTGATAAAGAGCCAAAGCAAATCTGTGTTCTTGGTGAAGGCCAACAGGTACAATTCAAAGCATTTATAAATTTGACATATGGCAAATGAGTTATGACTAAAACGTATTAATGCCATACTGTAAGTGGCTGTTCACAAAGAATGCATCTTTGCGCCTAAAATGTGAGACGCAGTGCTCAGTAATGGTTTTTAAAAAGCACAGCACAGAATGCAAGGGTCTTGAGATGTGCTTTTGAGACATGATCCAGTAACAGATATAACAGTGTCTCCTCCATGTTTCCATCAAGTAAAACAGTTGCCATGCCAACTTGCTATTGAAAACAAAAGCTTGCAATGCTTGCCCCTCCTCCAGGGTCTTCTGATTGGTCCACTGTTTTGGAACTAACATTGATGAGCAGCACTGTGTGTAAAAAAGTTGAAATTCTCTTAACTTGACACTGTGTCTTAAAATTGGGCGCTCATGTGCGAGACACCTCAAAAGACACGAGACGTGAGCGCAACGATCATAGACGTCTGTCTAGCGTGTTTACATAAAAAGGAACAATGGAAAAGTAGCGCATTGGAATGGAAAAACGCATTCTGTGTGAACGGCCTTTAAGCACTGTATGGTGACATGCTCTATGAACAATAATTTTAATACCAACTGTTAATATTAATTATGCAGGGATGAGAAATCTAAGGAATTTTTCAATTCTGCTTCCTCTTAATGTTTATAATTCCTTAACAGTTTGATTTTAAATTCTTTGTCATTTTGAGGTAGAAATATTAGAAAAACACTGCAAAATTATAGTATAGTGATAATATAATAGTTTTTACAGGCTTGAATTCTGTTACAGTCACAATACTGATACATCATCAAAACATCCTTTCTCTTTCAATTCTTCAGCTTGAGATCATCAAAAATCACCTCCGCCAGAAAGGAGCTCATGTGTCGGTTCAAAATTTAGCAAACATTCAAGGTACTGGGGGGTTCAGAACAATACTGTCTGTTGAAGCTCAGGAAAACATTTTATTAATCTAGAAAAAGTGAAATAATAATCTTAATTTTTATTTCAGTCATAATTTGTGTCTGTTCATATGTTTTTAAAATGATTTATTATTGTTAATATTTTTAAATGACAACTTACCCATTAAATTTCTGCATCCTTAGGGAAACAGTTCAGGGTCGTCATCATAACCACAGTTCAGACAAGAGACAGACTTCTTCAGTCAGAGTCAAGCTGTCCAGAGTTTTTTGATGACATTCGTGCATTAAACACTGCCTTGACCAGAGCCCAATCACTGGTGATTGTAGTTGGAGATGCTGGTGCTCTTTGTTGTTTTGGAAAGTGCTCAAAAATCTGGAAGTCTTACATAGAACATTGCATCAGCAAAGACAGCATGAAACCACATAATTTTACCAGAGACATCTTACAACAGGAAGTATTGGAAATTTCAAAATTTCAGAAGACAGAAAAGGTAGAAATGTCTGAGACGTATGTAACTCTCCAGGCTGAAACTGATGCTATATTGAAAGAGATGGATGACTATGGTTCTGATGTACAGGACTCAGATGAAGAGAATGAACAAAAGAGGCCTTTATTCTCTTCCTCTGAAAAAGAAAACCTCTTGGAGCTGGTCGGGAAACAGCCTGCTGTCTACAAGCATGGAGAATTGGTGATGAAGGGACACCAGTCAGGTTATGTAGTACCCTATGACAATCCATCTGAACACATTAATATTAAAGGAAGGAAAAACATTGGCATGACTTTCCCTGGGGATGAAGTTGTGGTTGAGACTGGACGAGATGAAGGCTGTCTTACCGGGAGAGTTTTAGGTTTCACAAATAGACGACCAACATCCTCTGAATTTGTGTGTTTTTTAGAGGATGAAAATTATCACAAACGAACACAGAACACTGACAAAAATGTTGTGCCAAAAATGATGATACCCCTCAATCACAACACCACCAAAATATGCATCTTGACGAAGAAAGAGACTCGAAATTATATTCCAGTATGGAAGTATGCCAATGGCAATTGGACAATAACAAGACATTTTCGTGTTGATGAACAAATAAAACAGAACTATGTTTTTGTTGTTCAGATTTTGGACTGGAAAGAACACTGTTCATTTCCGCTAGGCAAAGTTATGGATATTCTACCAATTGGGACATCTTTAGAGGAGGGACTTGAGATTTTAAAATCAGAGTTCAAACTAACACCTCCTCTACTGCAAGAGGATACATTTCCAGAGATGAAAGCTGATGGAATTGAGGACGAGAAAAGAAGAGATTTCAGAGGTTTACAAACCTTTACCATTGATCCACCCACAGCTAGAGACTTAGATGATGCCATTAGTGTTAACAATCTGGGAAACTGCTATGAAATAGGGGTTCATGTTGCAGATGTGGCTAGTTTCGTGTCTAAGGACAGTTCACTTGATAGCTTTGCAAAAGAGATGGGAGCAACTTTTTATGATCCTGGAAAAGAACCTACATTCATGTTCCCAAAACATTTTGCCACCACTTTTTGGAGTCTTCTCCCAGACGAAGATCGTAAAGCAATTTCATTAATTGTCACAGTGGAAAAGCAAACAGGCATTATCATAAAAAGGACCTTTTACCTATCTAAGATCACATCTAAAAAGCAGCTGACCTACAAGGAGGCTGAGTATATAATAAGTCAATGTGACGGCAAGCTAAGATTTGATACTTTGGAGGACTGTGTCAGGGTGGCTTACCGTTTTGCCAGAAGCCAACGCAAAGCACGACTTAAAGAAGACTGGAACTATACCCAACCTGATAAACACCGGAAGCCAGGGGAGAGAGAAGCAAATCTAATGGTTGAAGAGTTAAACATAATGTTTAACTATGAAGTGTCAACATTTCTGATAGAACACACAGTCACTAAACGCTACACTCCTCTGAGGTGTCAGACTCCTCCTATGGCAGAACAATTAAAGATGATCAGTGATCGACATATGGAAGTTCCTTTGTCCTCACACCTGACATTTCATATCGACAGAAATCGAGTGGACCTGAATAACACGATCACCTTCACTGTGTATTCTCCAGGGTCTAGAGATGTTTACCCTAACAATAATCCTTACCCTGATGCTAACCCCAGCCACCTACGAGATGCAATCTCTGTCAGTGACTCTGATTGTCACTTTGAAATTGGTGTTCACAAAGTAGATTTTTTTAGCTATGTGTCTGAGGACAATATTCAGAACTTGGGTGCACAATCAAACATGTGGAGTTTCACGCCAGGCAAAAATCTTCGCGCTATCTCCTTAATTCTGAAAGTGGAAAAGAAAAAAGGCAAACTAGTGGAGCAAAAGTTGGTGCTTTCCCGCATAAAGTCAAGCAGAACATTGTCCTACAATGAAACTGACAGCATCATCAACCAGCCAGGTGAAAATGAGATGAAGTGTGATTCTCTAGAAGGCTGCATCCTCGTGGCTTATCGTTTTGCACTTGATCACAAGCAAAAGAGACTCTCCGGACATGGGGACAGTTCCAGTCCTGCTGATCTCAGATCATCAGAAGACAGCAAGTGCAGGTTAATGATGGAGGAGTTGATGCTGATGTTTCAAAAAGCTAGTGATCAGCTGATTAATCAAGAAACTCCATTTCCGAACACCTTTAGCTACCCGGTGACAGCTTCGCCTGAACTGGTGGGGAGACTGAAGAGAGACAATGAGGAGCTTGGGTCCCTCCATGCATTGGAGGAACGTCTGGATTCAAATATTGGGCAGAACTCTGGCAGTTTCATCATTCTTACATCTGTGTGGCAAAAAATTGAATCGGCAGCTTTGACATGTGACTTTTACAGAATGGCTGATCTCATTTCTACAGATGACATTCATCCACAGTTAGCACCAGCAATTGATCAATTAAGGGCCAGTCTCAATAAAACTTTCTTCATTCGTTCTCTCTCCTGCAAAGATGCTTCACTTGGGCACTATTCATTAAATCTGGATTCATACACTCATGCATCCTCACCCATTCGCCGGTACATAGATGTGGTTCTTCAGAGGCTCATGCATGCAGTTCTCAGTGATTGTCCTGTTGAGTACTCTCAGACAGACATTGATCTTTTGTGTGACAAATGTAAAAGAGGAGAAACGAGGGCACGGGAGTATGAAAGCAAAGCCGAGTCACTATGTCTCGCAGTCAACCTACAAAAACAAAGCGCATACAAAGTGACTTTTGTCACCGTTGTTCGACATGACAGTGAAAGTTTTAAACTATCATTTCCATTTGACAAAGGAACTTTCCCGGACAAGCTTCCTGTTAAGTACAGAAATTTACAGCTTAGGGATCAACCGATATTTGACAAAAAACAGAAACAAGTGACACTGACTTGGAAAAAACGGATATACTCACTAAGCATGACCCAGACACCACTGCAGAACTTGAGATTCTGTTCAGAGGTACAGCAAAGCACCTGGTACGCCATTGTTGAGGCAGTACGAGACGAGCAGTGGGAAGAGGCAAAGTCCCTTGTATTGGCAGCAGATGTGAGAGATCACAGTGAGACAAGTGAAGTGCATGATATCTCTCGATTTGATCCTGATTGCACTTTTATGTCTGAAGCGGATCATTACACTGACTTCACACATTATCTGAAAGCTGGAGACACTGTGCAGGTCCAGCTGACCTCAGAAAGGGACAGGGGCTACTGGGCGCCAACTGTACAGTTATTGAGTGTGAGTTCAAGCTTTGAGATCTGTGTGGAACACACTGACAATCCTATTAAGTGCTTTTCCAAACTTGCAAACCGCCCATCCAAAGGTTACTATAAGGATTTAGAGGAATATGTGCAGACATGGAAGCCCCTGTGAGACATGGAGTCTGCGGCAACTGCTGTAGATGATAGTGATTGTGTTGTCATAGAGAATGTGCACATAACTTGGATGCCATCCTTTGATGGTTCCAGACTCTCTGGAACTTTCTCTCTGCCTGTGGAATATGTCAAGAAGTGGGCAATTGAATTTAACCTGGCCAAGTGTTTGCTCTGTATCCGAAAAAGAGAAAGCAGAAAGCAGAACCAAGCAGATCAGTCAGAGCTGGATCCAGAAATTTTTACTTGGGTGGCCCATGGTTTGACAACTCAATGTTTGGATCCTCCGGAAAACAGTGTGAATAAGTCCAAAATTATTCACTTTATCATAAAATATGCATCCATGAATATTCCAAAATTCAAGAGGAATGCCACATTCACAGTGGAGGTGATCCCAAAACTCATTCCAGAGATGTAAGCATGTGACATACAACAGACTCATCACACCACAACCACCATATTATAAGTGTTCAATATTCTACAACTAAACTTTTACATTTACCTTTACATTACAAGATACTGCATTACACCAAATCTCATTATAAAATTTTTGTATATTTATGTATCAGTTCTTAAATATATTTTGTTCAATATATAAATGCAAAGTTACAACAACCATGATATGCATTGATGCCTAATTTATTAATTTTTTTTGCTTGATTCATCCAGACGGAAGGAAAGTGCAGTGAATAATTTAACAGCAGCTAATGAACTTGTTAAGAACATTGCACTAAGACACCGGATTCCGAAAGAAAGTATGCATTAAATTCATAATATGTCATATGTTGAGTGAGAGCATGAACGGCAAGATCTTTAAGCAATGCCAAGTGTGCCATCCTCAAAACCAGTTCAAACACATAAAACACCTATAATACAGACCCAGATTACAGACCTCTCATTAGCTGTGCATATATTTTGTGTGTGGTTTCAGTTGTTGCTGTAATTTTTTTTTCTAAATTTTCAATACATTTTATTCAAAAGTTTTTGGTGAATCATTAGCTAATGTGAAAACATTCAAATGCAGATTGCATACGTATGTGAATAAGACCCACTGTTCTTTGCAATTAATTACAACTTTCTCTTTTGCAGTACTTTTTTTTTCTGCAAGTACAGCATATTCATCATCATTTTGACTTCACAAGAAACAGTTACATTTTAGATTTGTACAGTATGCTTCTGCTTATTTATTAAAAATATTCCTAGACAGGATGTTAGTGTCTTATTAGCTTCTCTAATTTGTAAAAAAATGTTTTATACATTTAACACCAGTGTGAGATTAAAATGATACATTTACACTGTTTTAATTAGTCCCTTGGTTTTTAAGGTACTTTTGGTTCTATCAATCCACAGGCTCTGAACCAGCTGTATATCTATATGTGCTTATGAGAGAGGAACCACCAGCAGGTCTGCCTCCACTGAATGAAAGCCAGTTTAAAGCTTTGGAGCAAGCTCTGAACAGCAAATTCACCGTCATTCAAGGGCCTCCAGGTTACACATTCTGAGCATATACAGTTTTTTATTTTAATCTTAAAGATCACAGACAGACTCTAAGTTTATGGACTCAAGTCACAGGAATTTTACTATTATTTTCCTAAATGTTTCTTAATGTGACTGAAAAGAGCCTTTTGTTTATACTTTATAGGAACAGGAAAGACAGTTGTAGGAGCGTACATAGTGTACTGGTTCTCACAGCTGAACACTAAGAATCCTTGGAAGCTGAAGGAGGTGAAAGACAAAGAGAAAAGAGAAGTTATTCTTTACTGTGGACCATCAAACAAGTCTGTGGATGTAGTTGCAGGTAAGTATCTTTTTGAGAACTAGAATTTGTGTAAAGAAAAAACTTGTGTATGTATTTGCTTGTTATGTGTGTACAGAATACCTGCTCAAGTTTGGATGTAAGCTGAAGCAACTACGCGTGTACAGCAGACAGATGGAGATGCAGGAGTTTCCTTACCCCGGCAGCAACCTTCAGTTATCAGAGAAATCACTACGCCAAGAGCGATCTAAACCTGAGCTCAAGTACTACCAGTGAACTAAACATTGCCATGTTGTGATCACCTGACGTCATATTTGATATTGTACTGTCAGTTATTTAATCTATAATGAAAGAGTTATGATGAAATGGCCTTAAAAAAAAGAACAAATTGTCACTAGCTGGAATTTTAAGCACAGAGGGTTAAAACTGAATAAAATACTTTTTCAGTGTGGAATAATGTTATTGCAAATCTCTTTCTGTAGAAATCACAGTATCAGTGTGCATGTAAATGTGCTTGATCATTAGTTTATCTGTACAGTACTCAAAATGTTCACATTCTTTTGTCTAGGGAAATAACACTTCATCACAGAATTCGAATGAGTCATAACCCTTGTTCTCAAGAAATAAAGAACTTTGATGAAAGAATTGCTCATAACCCCCATTCACTGACAGATGCAGACATAGAAGAGTAAGTAGAAGTCTGTTTTATTAATGCGTTTACTTTCTTCCTTTACTTTTAGCTTAATTTCCATTTTCTGCACCCGACTAAAGCACATCTCCACATTTAACAATATGTCTACATGTGAGTGTTATGTAAATGCATGTCTGCATGATGCTTACTTGTGTGTATCCTCAGATATAAGAAGCTGCTAAATTCTGCACGTTTGTATGAACTGGAAAGGCATGATGTTATTCTATGCACTTGCACAGCTGCTGCCGCCCCCAGCCTCACCAAGACACTCAGTGCACGACAGATCCTCATTGATGAGTGTGCCATGGCAACAGAACCCCAGACGCTTGTCCCATTGGTCAGCTTTAAACCTGAGAAGGTCAGTGTGACTCTTGACCCATAACAAACATGTCAGTCAAAAACAATATGAACTATACAGACTGGACATAAATTCAACAGAAATGTTAAGTAAAACTTGCTGCAAACCACATGACCTAGACTTCCAAAAAACCAACTGCCTGCACAGCCTAAATTATTAAAGTACTGAAACTAGGCTTTGGAAGAAAGCTAACCTTAAAGGGGTCATATGATGCGATTTAAAATTTTTCCTTTCTCTTTGGAGTGTTACAAGCTCTTGGTGCATAAAGAAGATCTGTAAAGTTGCAAAGACTAAAGTCTCAAATCCAAAGAGATATTCTTAATAAATGTTAAGAGTCAGCCACGCCTACCTAAAACAGCTCGTTCTAACAGGCCCCCACATGTCTACGTCACGATGTGGGAAGATTTGCATAACGCCGCACAAATGTTCACGCAAAAAAAGGTGTAACTTCTATTCTCGCTGTAGTATTGTTGCCGCCGCCGCCATGTCGTGAAGACGCGCGTGTGTGTTTCGTTGTGAAAGCGAAACTACTTTGTTTGGCCTTCCAAAAGAGGACGATATCGCTTCGTCATGCCTGGAGCTGATCCGTGCTGGTTGCTGAGGAAATACAACAACTTAGCGCTGTGGATTGCCGGATCGGCTTTCACCGTGGACAAACTGGAGTCCAGAACGGGGTCGTCACATGTGGTTGCCGCAAGCCCTCTGGACGCTCCTTCGTTTAATCCGCCGACCATGCCGTTCTCAAGCCACCGCCGCCGCTCACTCTAGCGCCGTGTGTGACTCTTTTTTTCGTTTTGAAAGCGGAAACTACTTTGTTTGCCTTTCCAAAAGGACACACTAAAATCAGTGTTAAGTTTATTTAAACACGTTCCAGCCACTTCAACCCAAATATTCAGATGTGTGGAGCACATTTTATGGAGGACTGTTTCCTGATCCTGGTAGAGTAGACTACAATGCTGGCTGTTCTGACTCACAGACTGTAAGTACGTTTTCATTTTTAAAGGATTTGCCACTGACAATTCAAATGCGAGTTTTGGCAGTGTAGAGTAGGCCTGGACAAGGCATCACAATATGGTAAGGGGCGGAACATTTCCGTCACACGCTTGAGGAAATCGGCCAATCACAACACACTGGATAGATGGCCAATCAGAGCACACCTCACTTTTCAGACCGATGAGCTTTGTAAAAATCGATGCGTTTCAGAAAGGCGGGGCATAGAGGAGAAACAATAATGTACAGTATGTGGAAAATGTGTTTTTTTTAACCTTAAACTGCATAAACACATTTCATTACACCAAATACACAAAATAATGTTATTTTTAGCAACATCATGTGATCCCTTTATAGCACACTAAACAAAGAATTCACAGGAAGCTGCTGGACACAAAGAACTCTTTACCAGCTCACTTTTGAAAACAGTACAGCAGAAACTTAGAAGCAGAATAAGCAAAGTTTGAAAATCACACACTGCGCAGCATTATGCTTAATTATAAGAAAAGGAAAAGCATATAAAAACAAAATAAATTGAAATGCAAAAAAAATATATAGAATACAGTATATGATGAAATAAAGTATTTTAGTATATTTTAATAAAATAATAGCATAAGCAACCCTTAATAAGGGGCCTGCTTCTTGCTACATTTCTCCGAACTTACTTTTCCAAACATTCAACATTCAGAACCTTCTGTGAGGGTTTTCAGTTCCTTGTCATACAATCTTATTTACTCGTCTTGCAGGTCGTGCTGTTGGGGGATCACAAGCAGTTGCGTCCGATCGTGAAGAATGAGCATGTGCGGAGACTGGGCATGACACACTCTCTCTTTGAACGATACATGGATAGAGCACTATTGCTTGACACCCAATACAGAATGGTACAAGACAAAATCATACATGCTTCACATTCATGCTTACATACACGTATTTAATGTGGAATTCTTTCTTCAGCATGAAGAGATCTGCAAATTCCCATCAGAGGCATACTATCTGGGTAGGCTGATAACTAAAGTGGATGAACGAACCAGCATGCTACAGATTGAAACTGAAAGAACGAGGCAAAGCAAACACATTCTGTTTGGAGACATACGAGGTGACGAGATTAGTTTGGTTGTTTCAACTGCAAGGGGGAACGAGAACTCAAAAGCCAACTTTGCAGAGGTTAAGAAAGCTGTAAGTAAAAGATAAAATATGAAAACTATCAAAAAAAGTACCCCATTTACATCAGACACCAAAGTCTGCATAAAACCTACAGTGTTTGCGACTACCTCATAAAATACTTAAAATAAAGTTTACCTAAACTTGACACTTCCACTGCAAAAAAAATGTCTATTTTAATTTACCCCTTTTTGTTTTACATATCACCTTATTAATATATATATATTTTAAGTTAGAATTAGAAGCCCAGATGTGTTTGAATGTGTTCTTACGCAGGTTGAGATTTGTCGTCAGCTGGTGTCAGTGGGCCGTGTGAGGCAGGAGGACATTGCCATTCTGTCACCCTACAATGCACAGGTGGCCCAGATCAGAGATAGACTCAGAAAGTCCACTGACCCCCAGATGGAGAGAATCACAGTTACCACCATTACAAAGAGCCAAGGTGATGCTTTTTATTGAAGACTCTTGTGTTCGGGCTTTAACAAAATTGTATTAATGTTTGTGGTCATCGTCAACCTTCATTATAAAAAATGATGAGGAGCATGATAATGTGATTGCAGGTAGTGAGTGGCGGTATGTGATTCTGTCGATGGTTCGCTCCTGCCCCAGCAATGAGATTGAACCTCAACCTTCAAGGGAATGGCTCTCCAATCACATTGGCTTTGTGGGTGATGAAAACCAGATCAATGTGGGCATCACAAGAGCACAGGATGGGCTATGCATTCTGGGTAATCCCTATATTGCATTCATCTAGGAATGATTTAAAATTTGTTTTTTAACAAATTACTAAATACATATACCAATATCCTAAAATTACAATGTTTTATGGAAAAGAATTATAGAATCCTTGCTACTACCATTACTAATTTACTATTATAAGATATTAATATATTTACTTAATTCTGTGCTTTAGGCAATCAGGAGGTATTGAACTGCAGCACAGCGTGGAAGAAGCTACTGCAACATTATTCAGGTCAAGGCTGTGTGGTATCTGCAGACCAGATTACAGTAGTACACAATGTCCGTTAAATCAGATTTTAAAGTTGGATTGATCTTGAAGCATTTTACACTTAAGTGTCTTTTAAGATTATATTTTTAACAATACAGTCTAAATTTCTAGTATCATTCCACCATATTTTTAAATGGTTATGGTTATATATATTAATGAACGAACAAATTAGAAAATCTAGCCATTCCTCACATTTTCAATCAATTTAAAACAATGGCAGCTTGAAAGAAGAAATTTTCTTGACATTTCCACAAAAACCTTTGATTTTAAAATGTGTAAATATTGTAAATCTTGATCTACTGAGCCATTTCTTGGTCTATCATTGCCCGTGTCTGTTGTATTTTTTTTTATAATACTTTTTTTTTTTTACAATGTAACCCAGTTAACCAGTCCTCTGCAGTGGAAAAAAAAACTTTCAGAATCTTTCTATAATTTTATAAATTTTTTTTATGACAGTGCTGGCTAATGTCAGTTTACCACAGTCCTACTGTAGTACCAAATGCAACAATGTAAGTGTAGCAGCTATATTTGTATGAGTGCTATATCATATTCATTTATGAATAGAATTTGTCTTACAAATCATATATTTATTAATGGGTCGACGAAGAAAGTGACTTTTTAACAAGTTATTTAACATTTACCGTAAGCTGCAAAATGTGTCAAGCACCTGCATTAACATTCTCTGGTGTTAGACTGATCACTGTATCACAGGTGTTTGTTGCGCTGATGTAACTTGTGCTGGATACCTTGATAAAAATACCAACTTTGTTTAACAGGTGTGGGGGGGGGGGGGGGGGGGGGGGGGAGGGGGGGAAGTGTTGTATAAGAACAATAATTCTGTGAAATCTATTTCTTAATTCCCACAACTAACCACCAGGGGTCAGCACAAACTGAGAAGAGTAGAATAAAGTCACTATTCTGCTTATACCAGCTACCTTTCACATCTTAATATATTTTACTGGTTTTGTGGCAAGAAATTAAGATATCTGCCACTAAAACACTCTTTTTACTACTTTCTTATTTTACAAATTAAGAATCCCGATTATTCGAAGTCAGCATTACTATATCATATTAATCACCCAAGCCTCCTTTACTGATTTTAAAGCCTTTGGACTGCTATTTACATTTATCCACAACTGAAAAAGCTTTGACAAATGTACTATTGTATGTCAGTTATATAGCAATAAACGCACACTTGAACTGAAGCTCAAACTGATTGCATGGGGTAGTGTTACCTGTTTGAGACTTTATTTGTTGAGCATTGGGGGAACACTGAAGGAGCCTTTTCCTTGTGTAGATTTGTGAAAGGTTGAGGCCAGTATGGTAAGGCTTAACGTTGTGTTGTACCACTCACAAAGCCATTACATTAGCAGGTACTCTAAATGGCCATTACATTACACCCATTACCATCTTATAGACAAGGTTTTTCAAAGCAAACTCCATGAAACAGAGTTTTAAAGTTGTGATGAAAGCAAAGTAAAGACAGTTTTTTCTTCCATTCTGTGATGTAAAATTGAGTGTAACGTATTATCAAAAAGATTGTGAGCGTTGCACATCTGTGGAGGCAGATAAACATGAGCATGAAAGGGCAGGGTTTAACCAGACTGAATGAAGTCCTGCATACAATTTACTCTGAATTCTGATGTCTAAACTCCTCTGTTTCATACCTCAAAAAGCATTTTGGCCTGATAGGAACAGCTGCAAATATACAGCAGGGTCACCAAATTTGACAAGAGAGCAATACAGGTTACCGAACTGTACCGATCTGTCACTTCTCTCTATTTCACACATGGCTTTAAAGTTACCCAAATTCACTCTGGTGATTTTCAATCTTCTCTGTTTCATAGCCCAAAAACATTTTGGCCTGATAGGAACAGCTGCAGATATACAGCAGGGTCACCAAATCCAACAAGGCAGCATTACAGGTTACCAAAATCTGTTACTCCTCTCTATAGGGATGGGTGATACCACTTTATTTTGTTTTCGATACTTTTAAAGGCCAGTATCGTTGATATCGATACCGATACGATACTTCAAAGCTGAACTTTTTAAGAAATTTATTAAATTACTAAGAGTAAAATGGGTAATGATACCCACTTAACTTTATATTAAACGCAGCCCTTTTTAAATGCACTATCAGAAGTGAGTGAACGAACACTCTCTGTGATTGATTGGTTCTGTCTTGCAGCATTTGCGTGTGTTCAGATGAGCAGGAAAAAGTTCTATCCTACTCAATTATTCATTAACACAGGTTATTCGTCCAATTCAATGCATATTGTATGCTTTTTTTTCTTAAATAATTATTTTTGTTAAACAAAATCACTGGTAAAAAACACAGCTTAGTATGATATTTTTATTTGAGTATCGATACTTTCACTACTCGCATCAGTACGTGTATCGAAAGTATCGATACTTCAGGATCGATACGCCCATAGCAGCATTACAGGTTACCAAAATCTGGTACTCCTCTCTATAGGGATGGGCGATACCACTTATTTTGTTTTCAATACGATACCGATACATTTAAAGGCCAGTACTCGATATTGATGCTGATACGGTACTTCAAAGCTGAACTATTAATAAAGACATTATTAAATTCCTAAGCGTTAGGGAGTTGCCGATATGAGTATCGGTTTAAGAACGGTCAACGCCGCGAAACAATTCCAAATGGAAGTGATCATCCCTATCCCCTTGGAGTGGGGACTTTGTAGTGAGCAGGGCACGTGCGTGCCATTGTGTAGTTGTTTGGAATGCACTTGGCAAAGGGAGTGACGTAATTTCCTCATTATCTTTAGCTGGCATGTTCCCGTGACAACGCAGCCGTCAGCAGATGTCGCTGATGGACACCGGCATAAAAAAAAATACATTTTATATTTTCAAAAGTTTTATATATATTATATAGCATATTTTTAAAACTTTAAAAAATATAAAATGTATGTTTATTTGCAACAGTTATGCTAACAACAATAAAAATACATTTATGACAGTAAAACAGCGACATCTGCTGACCCACACCGTGCTGCGTTGTCACGGGAACATGCCAGCTGAAGATAATGAGAAAATGATGTTGCTCGCTTTGCCAAGTGCATTCCAAACGACTACATAATGGCACGCACGTGTCCTGCTCACTCCAAAGTCCCCACTCCAAAGGAATAGGGATGATCACTTCCATTTGGAATTTGCCCCGTGAACTGTTCGGTACCGATACTCGTATCGGCACATCTATACTAAGAGTAAAATGGGTAATGATTGGTTACGGGTAATGGGTTATGGGTAAATATTGGTGTTTTAAAAACACACCTTAGTATGATATTTTTTATTTGAGTATCGATACTTTCGATACTCGCATCAGTAACGTTATCGATATATCGATTCTTCAGGATCGATACGCCCATCCCTACCTCTCTATTTCACACTGAATGGCTTTATTGTTAGCCAAATTCACTCTGTTGATGTTTAATATTCTGTTTAATACCCCAAAAAGCATTTTGGTGTCATGGGAACAGAGGTAAGAAGGATAGCCAAATTCAAAAGTCAGCATAAAATCTTACTGAAATTTGTTACCCATCAATGATGATAGACCACAAATAATCCACTTGGTTCATAAACTAACTAATCTAATCAGCAATAGCTTCTGAAAATTCAGCCATTTTTGACGAGCAGTTTGACAGTGCTGAGAGCTACTGAGAATTCTAAAACTGGAATTTCTGTCATTACTGTTGCTAGCAACATCTAAAGGAAGAATTCACAGCGAAATTAAAATTAGTTAGGCTACTCAAATCCGTGTATCATTCGATCATTCGTTTTTTGATTTAATATTGAAAGTAAAAAAATTAGAAAACGGCTCCTTTTTCGTTTTTGTTTTTTTTCCCCAAAAAAACGAGACTTCAGGTTAAATTTTTGTTTTTCGTTCATGGGTAGAAAAATGAATAAACAGCTTGAATATTCGATTTCTACACGTGGGCGGGAATTAAACGCCCCTTTCTGCTGATTGGTCAGCCAAAGATCAAACCGTGCCGTCATCAGTTCTTCTGCAGTATCACGCAGCAGAATAATAGTCCTCCACTGCTGCAGTTGTATGGATTCTTAACGCATTTATTGCAACTACATTTAGTATTTTTTCGTCAAACAAACAAGCTAATGAATAGCTCAACACAACTCATACCAGGGCAGAGTCTACACAGGGCTTTCTTCTCTGTAGATATAAATTCTATTCTTTGCATCAGCTGGGCATGGCAGGGTATGATATGACAGCTGTCATAGCCTACCCTGCTCACCCAGTAAGTCTGTTTGTTTGTTTAATTAAGAAATTAATTAATTTGTTTCTAAATAAATATTTTAAACACCAAGACAAAAAGGAAAGAATAGTAAATTGGCTTGGGTATTATACAGGCAAGAACTGTCATTCTGATTGACAACCGGAGAACAGCAGATATTAAATTGCCTACTGTTAGAGTTATATAATGTAGTCTTGTGTTTTATTAAAATTTATTATAATTGATATCTCAAAAGGATATGCACTTGCATGAGCTGCTGTGCACTCGCACTGCAATGCAAGAGTTTCATAAAATATAATAACTTGCCATTTCGGTTTGTTTCTCACCAAACCTTCAGTATACCTTCAGAATGCTTGGAATATACGCCACGAGATGCATATGATTATTTTACAACAGATATGCATCCACTTAAAAAAACTAAAACTAAAGGCACAATTCTCGCCATTAAAAATTGGCAAGTGCGAGCAGGGACATTTGTGTTAAGTAATAAAGCCTCTTTAGACAACATTTAAGGTGAATATTCACTCTCGTTCCACGTTCCATAAAAAAGAACTGATGACGGCACGGTTTGATCTTCGGCTGACCAATCAGCAGAAAGGGGCGTTTAATTCCCGCCCACGTGTAGAAATCGAATATTCAAGCTGTTTATTCATTTTCCACCCATGAACGAAAATAAATTAGGAGCCGTTTTCTAATTTTTCTACTTTCAATATTAAATCAAAAAACAAATGATCGAATGATACACGGATTTACTCACCCCATGTCATGCCATTCCATCCATAATTAAAGACGATATTTTTAAATGTAAAAAGTGTAAAAGCCATAAGACTTAATCAAGCTTTCTTAAACCATTCAATAGCTTTATGTAAAGATTCTGGCGACCAATAGCTTTATGTAAAGATTCTGGCGACCAAACTGAAATTTAGTTTGTTATTTACTGAAGGTTTTTGCCTTTGCATTCTCCGCAGTTACGTTCAATTAAAAATAGCACTGCTGGACGTTATAACGCCATTGTAGTCAGCGACCGCCAATAATATTTGAGATCCACACAGGTCGACTGAAGATTATTAGTAAATTGTGACCTAAATTTAAGTATGTTCCTCACACAAACCTTCAGAAAAACTGCTCGCCAGTCGTGTGGACCACCTTATTGATTTTTAAATGGATAAATGGCTCCCCTCGCGGGTGAACTAGGCCTACTGAAAATGGTAAATTCCCAACAAAATGCAGTAATGTCCAATAACTACTAGATGGTGCCCAATGATCCCAGTTTGTTAGTTCTTTCTTTCTTTCTGTCTTCAATGTTTAGGTTCAAATGTCTCAGCCGACTTTGAAAATCTAATTTAACCCATATTCAAATCATGCTTGAGAACATGCTCATCGGGTTTTATGCAGACTTCTGGAGTTCAGGCAGCTTGAGCGCTGCTGTCATTAAAGCAAATGCTCCTCCTCAGGAGAGCCAGCAGCTTCTGTTTTTAATCATTTAAAGGTTCTGTTGTGATGTCATAAGGCTCATAGATAATCTTATCCTTTACAACAATAATAATCAAATTTAAACTGTTTGTTTGCTGGCAGTTGATTCCTCTTACCTCATCTGGGATTCGGAAAGACAGCAAGTAACATACATAAAGCCTTAAAAAGACATGTGCTGGTGGAGTTTGATCTTTGAAAAGTTCTCATCAAATTCTTCCAAGACCAGATTATCTGGTCTATGCTATTATTAATTTTAAAGTTCTTACTTTAAGAGCTTAGGTCTACTTTAAGCAATTGTTTCTGCTTATTTTTCCTGAATAATTTTTAAGTAAACAGCTACCTAAAAAATGATTATTCAATTAAACATATCCAAAAACTCAGTTAATCCTCAAGGCATGAAAGTGCAACGTTTAAGCAATCAAATTTACTTTGATAACAGATTTTGGTATCTGTTGGAGACTTTATATACTCGTCAAACAACAAATCCTACCATTTAGACTCCAAAATGTGTAAAGACACTCTGTAACAGCATAATACTAAGACACGTCAGAAAACAACTCCATTCTGTTCATCTTATTAATCCCTCAAACATTATTTGAGTCCTCGGTTCTCATTGATATAATCTTGGTCTCCTTTAATTCTCAGTCTCAGCCAAAGAGCTCAAATGCAAAACATGTTTTCATTTAAAGTTGTTGCACTTTCAAGGCTTATGAGAATTAAGTCTTCACTCAGGATTGTGAAAATACATGGAAGAACGAGAACAGTCCCACACACTCAATAAACAAGCACATTGTGTTATTTACAGAAGGATTCTGACCTCATTATATCACAGTCCACATGGTAGCCGAAAACTACTCACTGAATCCTACAGTATGTAAACTGAGAGTTTTTTCTATGTTTAAATTATAATTGATGGGCTGGATGAAATATTTTATGAATTATAAGGCACTATAAAACACACTTTGTTTAGATCGGCTTAGATGTACCTTGAGGTATGAGTACAGTGATTGGACGGCTGGGTGCTGTTGTCATTGGCCACGTAAACGCTTGCGATTCTGTACTGATGTCAAAATACCTTCTTAGATTGAATCTGTTTTATTAACCACAAGTGTGTCCTGTTTCTGTTTTGCAAATATAAAACTAATGATCTGTTAACACATTATTTGTTTGTAGTATCTATTGTTTGAGGAAACTGTGATTTTAATATTTCATAACCCTTTATCAGTGGTTATTTGTATGCACTGACCCAATAGTAGGTAGTAGTAGTAAACATTATTTTAAAGGAATAATTCACCCAAAAGTTTACATTTGCTGAAAACCTACCCACTGGCCATTCAAGATGTAGATAAGTTTGTTTATTCATCTTAACAGATTTGGAGAAATTTAGCATTACATCACTTGCTCACCAATGGATCCTCCGTAGTGAATGGGTGCCGTCAGAATGAGGGTCCAAACAGCTGATTAAAACTTCACAATAATCCATGCAACTCCAATTAATCAATTAACATCTTGTGAAGCAAAAAGCTGCGTGTTTCTAATAAACAAATCCATCATCAAGACTTTTTTTTTTAACTTCAAACTGGTGCTTCAGGGTAAAACATGAGTCCCCTATCCATAATATTGCTTTCTCCAGTGAAAAAGTCTGAATCACAAGAGAAATATGAACAGATTAAGCACTGTTAACAAGTGAAAACAGTTCTAAGTAAAGATGTTGGTGGATTTTGATGCGAGAGGACAACAGGGGGTGGACTTTTTCACTGGAAGAATCCTGCATGTGCATTACTTGTGGATTATTGTCATGTTTTTAGCAGCTGTTTAAACTCTCATTCTGACGGCACCCATTCAGGCAGGCGATCTATTAGTGAGCAAGTGATGTAATGCTAAATTTCTCCTAATCTGTTCTGATAAAGAAACAAACTCATCTGTGAGTACATTTTAAGTACATTTTCATTTTTGGGCAAGCTATATCTTAATTATCAATTCATCATGTTATACAGAGGGTTATTGAACTCATGCTTTTTGACTTAATTTTTGCATAAGGCCTAATTTAGTTTTTGAATCTACTAATTTTTTTTGTGTTGAGATCTATTAATTTATTCATGAAATAATTAGAATTTGCACGTTACTTTAAAACTAAATTGTTAAACACAAAGCATTTTGTTGTATTTTCCATTTTTATCATCTCGTATGTCCTATGTGTTACTGACCCTTATACACGTATACATGAATTTTTGAAAATGCATGTATTTTTACACTGTTGCCCAACAGTAGCCTGCCTTCTTTTGCAAATATATTTACCACCTAATGATTAACAAAATTCCACAACAGAACAGTTTGAACCTAAATCTGTGCGTGTGACTACATGCATACTTAGATTCTTCTTTTATAAAAGCACAGCCTTTATGTTTTTGTGAGTATAAAACACCAAAAATGTGCTTGATATATGTGTTTGGAGAAAGCATCACCCAACACCCCCCCCAAACTAACCCCCCCCACCCGCCACCACACCCCCAACACCCCCCGCAACCCCCCACCCCACCCACCACCCCTGCCCCCCCCCCCCCCCCACCCCCACACCAACCCCCCCCCCCCCCCCCCCCTCACCACCCCCCCCCCCCCCCACCCCACCCCCCCCCCCCCCCCCGCGCCCCCCCCCCCCCCCCCCCCCCCCCCCCCCCCCCCCCCCCACCCCCACCCCCCCCCCCCCCCCCACCCACCCTCCCCCACCCCCCTCCCCCCCCCCCACCCCAGCCCCCCCCCCCCCGCCCCCCCGCACTCCACCGCGCCCCCCCCCCCCCCCACCCCCCCCCCCCCCAGCCCCCCCGCCCCCACCCCCCCCCACCCCCCGCCCCCCCCCCCCCCCCCCCGCATTCTGTCCCCCCCCCCCCCCCCCCCCCCCCCCCCCCCCCCCCCCCCGCCCCCCCCCCCCCCCAACCCCCCCCCCCCCCCCCCCCCCCCGCCCCCCCCCCCCCCCCCCTCCCCCCCGCCCCCGCCCCCCCCCCCCCCCCCCCCCCCGCCCCCCCCCCCCCCCCCCCCCGCCTCCGCCCCCCCCCCCCCCCCCCCCCCCCCCCCCCCCCCCCCCCCAACCCCCCCCGCCCCCACCCCTCCCCCCCCCCCCCCCCCCCCCCCCCCCCCCCCCCCCCCCCCCCCCCCCCCCCCCCCCCCCCCCTCCCCCCCCCCCCCCCCCCGAGCCCCCCCCCCCCCCCCCCCCCCCCCCCCCCCCCCCCCCCCCCCCCCCTCCCCCCCACCCCTCCCCCCCCCCCCCCCCCCCCTCCCCCCCCCCCCCCCCCCCCCCCTCCCCCCCCCCCCCCCCCCCCCCCCCCCCCCCCCCCCCCCCCCCCCCCCCCCCCCCCCCCCCCCCCCCCCCCCCCCCCCCCCCCCCCCCCCCCCCCCCCCCCCCCCCCCCCCCCCCCCCCCCCCCCCCCCCCCCCCCCCCCCCCCCCCCCCCCCCCCTCCCCCCCCCCCCCCCCCCCCCCCCCCCCCCCCCCCCCCCCTCCCCCCCCCCCCCCCCCCCCCCCCCCCCCCCCCCCCCACCCCCCCTCCCCCACCCCCCCCCCCCCCCCCCCCCCCCCCTCCCCAATAGCCATAACAAGTGGAGTTTTTAGCCAAGACACCTCAAACATACAGCCAGAGATTCGAGGTAAGCTTTATTTGTTCAGAAAACACACTCTTACTCTCTCATGCACAGACACCTCTACACACACATAAACTCCTACATACACACAGTGTGTTGGATCTGTCCAAGCCTGTCTCTTTTCCTCCTCACCTCCCTCAATAGACCTGTTTGTAGCTGTGGGTTCATCTGTGAAGATACCATGTACTGACGGAGAAGAAAAAGGGGTGGAGTGGAGATTCAACAGTTCAGTGCTTGTCTCAAGCCCTGTTCTCTCCATACAGAACACCAGTTTGAAGGACCAAGGCATCTACACCTGCAACCAACTGAATGGAGATCTGATACAAACAGTATCTCTACATCTGGGATGTAGGATTATGCATATTTTCCTTTAATGCTGTATATACTCAACATGCTAGTCTGGTAAAATGTCACACTATTTTCTTATGACACAGAGAGCTTAAACTGAAATTTCACCCTGTGTAATGCTTGCTCTATTCAGATCCCCCCCTCTCCTCTGGATGTGCAGTGTTGGTCTCCAAGTTACCCTAAAAGGGCAATATGCTTTTGGACACTGACTCCAGACCCAATACTTCCAGCACATTATATTGCTACATAACGGTATCTTACGCTTTTAACAAATATAGGTTCTTTAATGGCATTGATGGTTCCATAAAAAAACCTTTAACATCAATAGAATTTTTCCATTGCACAAAATGTTCTTTATAGTGGAAAAAAGGTACTTTAGATTATTAAAATGTTTTTCACACTAAAAAAAAAGGTTCTTCTAAAGAACTGTTCAATGAAGTAATGTTCACTTGTATACAGTATATTAAAGGGGTCATATGATGTTGCTAAAAATAACATTATTTTGTGTATTTGGTGCAATGAAATGTGTTTATGCGGTTTAAGGTTAAAAAAGCACATTATTTTCCACATACTGTACATTATTGTTTCTCCTCTATGCCCCGCCTTTCTGAAACGCGTCGATTTTTACAAAGCTCATCGGTCTGAAAAGCTGATTGGCCAGCTATCCAATGCGTTGTGATTGGCCGAATACCTCAAGCGTGTGACGGAAATGTTAAGCCCCTTACCATATTGTGATGCCGTGTCCCGGAGCGATGAGACAAAACCAATAAAACCCATTATAAACGAGGCATTTGTTGCATCCAGTGGGGGACATAATTACAGATTATAATGACTTATACTGTATTTTTACGCGTTGCGTTGCATTGCGCCGCGTAAACATAAAACCATGTCCGTATTTGTGATCGGAGAAATGATAAGCGCTACTCTACACTGCTCAAAACTCGCGTTTGAATCATCAGTGGCAAATCCTTTAAATGTGAAAACTCTTACTACTTACAGTCTTTGAGTCAGAACAGCCGGCATTGTTGTTTACTCTACCAGGATCAGGAAACAGTCTCCATAAAATGCGCTGGACACATCTCAATATTTGGGTTGAAACTGTTCTGTAACAGTGTTGTAAATACAACTTAACCAATGTTTTCTAGTCGTGTCCTCTTTTGGAAGAAACAAACAAAGTAGTTTCGCTTTCACAACGAAATACACAGCGTCTTCACAACATGGCGGCGGCGGTGGCACCAACAATAAAGTTACACCTTCTTTTATGCGTGAACATTTGGGCGGTGTTATGCAAATCTTCCCACATCATTACGTAGACATGTGGGGGCGTGTTTAAACGAGGCGTTTTAGGAGGGTGTGGCAGAGTCTTAACTTTTATAAAGAATATTTCTTTGGTTTTGAGACTTTAGTCTTTTCAGCTTTAGGGATCTTATCTATTCACAAACAGCTTGTAACAGTCCAAAGAGAAAGGAAAACTTGAAATCGCATCATATGACCCCTTTAAATGCTTTATTAAAACAAGCTTGTTTTAAAAGTTTGAATTATAAATGGTTGCTATTTAATGCTACATATTGCCTATATAAATAATAGTTTAATGCTTTAAAAAGTATGTGAAGGTACCATAAAATATCAGTAAATTGTCCTTATGACTTGCGCTCTATATTCCAAGTCTTCTGAAGAATCTGCGATAGCTTCTGATTCATGAGCGAATCACTCTGACTGGTTTTGTGACCCAAATAAACTGATTTATTGAAAAGATCCAATTCAAAAGAATGATTTGTTCATGAATCAGACATTTTTCTCATAAATGGGTTTGGATTATCATGACCATTTTGTGTAAATAATGATAGAATTCTTGAATTAACTGTTCCTTTAAAAGTGATGTTAGAGATTGTGTATTTATATGTTGCTTTATTTTGAATATTGTGCTGTACTTTAAATTGTACACCTGTTGTAAATTGCTCTAATTGTATAACTCACCATATTTTTGATGATTTTAAAAATACAGCGTAATTGTTCAGAATATTTGCTGAGGTCCTTCTGAATTTTAATTTAGGAGCTTTTCAGACCCGCTGGCAAGTGCCTGTCAATGCCAGAAATGGGGAGAACAAGACAGGCAATGTGCGCTATAGAGGAACTGGAGATTTTTGCAAGTGAACCAACTCTTATTAACATTACAGCTATTAATGCTCTGGGTAGCACAACACGCATATGGCCCATTATTTTTCAACAGATTGGTGAGATTTCATAGTCCTCTTCTACCGTTTCATTTATTCCACTGGTTTATTTATTATTTTTTTAATGTTATAATATTATAATAAAACATAATCATATAATGAATATAAAAAATTCTGACATTCTAAATAGTAATAATAAATAAATCAAGTATTTACATCCAAAAATATCAGTTTAAGCTTTGGCTGGTCTGTCAGAAAACCTTTCTGCTGTGTGATGAAACAGCTGCTTTTGCAGTATCTTGATGCATATGCCATGAGCTCATATTGAGTGTTTAAATTCTTGTCCTTTGTTGGTCTGTAGTGAAACCTGATCCTCCGGTGAATGTGAGCGTGGTACAGGCAGGAAGCTGTCTGTGCAGTGGGGTCCACCACCCACTAGGCCGGATCCTGTCAAATTTCTCCTTAAATACACAATGAAATTCCACTGGGGCAAACCTGAGACAGCAAGAACCGTGAGTTTCCAGTGTAGACCATGTTCAACTGTGTTAAAAGCAACTACATTCCTAGCAGTAAAATACTGAAACAAAAGGCACCAAACAGAACTATTTGAAAAGTCACTTCATGCTAAAGGAAGGGCATACTGTATGAAGGTCATTTAATTATTTTACATTCTTTGTTTTCTAGCTGGGCCCTTAGGAGTCTAATAAAATGGTTTTGAGTGGACTGGTGGCAGGAAGGACTTACTACATCCAAATATCTGCAAAGGACTCCCTGGATGATGGACAGAGCAGTGAGTGGAGTCACCGATAAGTGCCACCTAACTGATGTGGTGAATCATTACATTACACTACGTTAACCAGAAGCGTTAGAATTGCAGTGTTTATTATGTCACCAAATGATAACTTTGTTTATAAAGGCAATGATGACGGGCTCAATGTGCAAGCTCAAAGCTCTATGCAAGCTCAATGTGCAGAATCTTCTCAATTAAAAAAATAATAAACACCGAGCATGGCTCCATGTAATCACAAAGTTTGTGAGCATGTGGAAAAATGTTCTTATCTAATCTTTATTATCTAACTGATTTTAACTGGTTTGTGAAATAAATAAATAATAAATATCATAAATAAAAATAGATAAAAATAAAACAGATTTCAGGAGCTCAAGACATAAGTAACAAAGTACCAAGCTGTACGAAAAGTGTATTATTTGGTTTTTATGGAAAAATCACTTGAATTTTTAATTAAAAGGTTTTTTAAAAGAGGTATGCTGGTGTTTTTTAAAATTATATTATAAAACAGGTTTTGTAGGTTAGTTATATGCTTTATAGTTTATTAATAATATTTTAACTGAGCTCTAGCTCACATATTTCAGTTTCTTTAAAATGTTAGTTGCGGTTGTTAAGTACTTTGGTACATTGTTATAGTTTTTTGTTTGTTATTTTTATTTAAGTTTAGCTATTTAGTGCTTAAAACATATTTCATTTGAAGTTTAAGGTCTTTGTTAATATTGATGCTTTATTTAGTATTTTATTTTATTACTGTATTAATATGATTATATAGTTTTGATAATAATTTGCAGGATTTTAATAGCTTTTTGTTTTTGTAATATTTCTCTTTAACTTTAATTTATTTTTAAGCTTTGTAATTTTATTAATTTAACTTAAAATGTATTTATTTCTGTTAACTTCAGCTTGTTTCAGTTAGTTGCCAAGGCACCATTTATCATTCGGTCAATTTAAAGTTAGGGTCTTTCATTTCATATTTATATTTTATTAGATTTTTATTTCAGCTTTATTTCATTTAACAATTTTAAAATGTTCAATTAAACATTTTTTTGTAGGTGCCCACAAAACACTGCATGAAACCCTTCAGTCTAATACGTCAACAATCAGTGGTGTTACAAACTCTGAGTGACGAACACCCATGGAGAAAGACGGTGCACGATGCAGGTGTGCCGTCACCTTTTCTGGGCTGTGTGTGCCTGGGCCAGGCTTCGAAGTGGCATCGGTGGGAATATTAGAACGGCTTTGCATGGAGAAAGAAGGCTGTCTGTTCAGGTAAATGCTCGGATCTGTTCTGTTGTAACGGCTGGGCCCTGGGGTCATGGACAGGTCCTCTGATGGGCCGCCTGCTTTCCTGCGTGCTGACATGGTGAAGCTGGCGCTGGAGGGTTTGTGGGGAACGTGAGCGCTGAAGAGGTTGGGTAAGGTGTAGCGGTTGGGGGGCGGTACAGGATCCACGATGCGGTAGCGTGTACGGAAGGCCATGGTGTAAGACGGAGGTCTGTGGTGAAGGTTCAAAGGTGGAGCTTTCTCAGGACTGTAAGCTCCAGGTCCAGGAGTCTGGAATGTATCAGCTGATCAAAAACAGAGAATCAGCAACTTCTTTATATGATTATGCATCCCCTCTTTAAAAGTGAATATGACATAAAATGATGCTATTTACTTTCTGATACACATTACCATTCGAATTGTGCATGATTCGTCCAAAAAGTGCATGTGCATGTTATTCCAAAAAGAAAAAACTAAACTATTTTTCAGATGATATTACCGATTTCTCTCAGTGAACCCTTACATTCTGGCAATGCCCATTTCATTATACAACCAATCCCAGATGGATACAATTTAAACCCCACCCTATTTTTTTCTTATAGAGCGAAACAGTGCCCATCTTTTCAGCAGCCTTAAGTATTTTTTTCCATTCATTTTCCCCCAAAGGGATTTAATAAAAGTCTTCATTAAAGAGTTATAAGCCATGAACCAAACCAACCAGCTACGATGTAAATGACAACATTACAAACATATTTGAATATCAGACAAAAAGACAAAGGTACAGGATTGTGTACTTAACAGCTTTACTGAGGGAAAGAACTACAATCCCATGATGCAGCATAGCGAAATACATAATCGAAATAAAAACAATGGATGAATATAAAACTACTGATTTAAAGATATTAATTATGTTTATAAAAACTATTTGTTTATTGCAAAAAATGCATATACTGAATATGCAAATATTAAATTAGTTTGATAGTGTAGGGAGAGGGACATTTGCAATGCCTCATGGGAGTGTGTGGGCACTGAAGTTTTTTTTCTTTGAGGAATCATGGGAACTTTGTAATAAAAAAGGTGAACATCTAGAGTCAGATCAGAAGAAAACCCACCTGTCTTCTTCTTTTTGCCCAGCATGGAGTACGATGGGGCGCCGTCTCTGCCAAAGCGTGTCATTTTGGCATCTACATGATACTGCGGTCCTGGACTGGAATCCACAGACACCACTATTCAAAAGCAACATTATGAGAAAACACATCAGAATTGATTGAATTACATTTGGAAAAAAAAAACTGGAAAAGCTGTCACTGGGACGGAACCCTTTAAAAGGTATTAATATGTACCATTTAGGTACTAATTTGAGGTAATAGTATGTACCTTTAAAGTATTAATATGCACCCTTTTAGGTACAAAAGTGTACACTTTTGAAAGGGTATCATCCCAGTGGCAGGTTCTGTATCATTTTTTCTGAGAGTGTTAAATATTTTAATGCTTTCCCTGCAGTCGATACAACCTTGCCATGCTCTACTGTTTGAGCTACAGAAATGCTATTTAAAGTTAATTAAAATCAAACATATGGATTAAAATCAAGCATGTGGATTTTATTAGCCTAATATGCCAGTGAAATAACATGAATCATTATATCGCATGCTATTGTTTGTGATATAAAGTCCAGATGTGCAACGTTTTTTGTTTCAATACTTTGATCAAACTGGGAGTTCTCAGTTCAGGATTTTGAGTGTGTGTGTAAATCCACTTAATATTTCAGTACTGCATAATAGACACTAATTAATCTATGAAATGATCAGTTCATATAAGTGCCATGTTGATGTATATCCATTTTATGCATGAACATGCTTGTTAAAAGCATTCTCAGATGATTGTCGCCAGCATTAGTTAAGTGGATCATGTCATCTGCCAGTGTTTGATTTCATGTCATGTCACTCACTGTTGCTGCTCATGCGGCTGTGGAAGGAATAGGCCGGGCTGCTGGGTTTGGTGTAGTCATGGTTTATGTAACCGACAGTGGGCGGAAGAGCATAACGCCCCGGTCCGGGCCCTGCGGGCATTAACAAAAACACAGAGTATGGAGCCATTTAGCATTTATTACGGAAATTGGTTTGGGTAATTAATGGAAAATAATTAGTAAATACAGTATTGGTTAACTTTACGGGGTAAAAAATGTAGAATTATTATCTAAAACTAGAACTATTAAAATCAATTCTGTTAATTGGAATAAAGCTCAAATAAAATAAAATATAAATATTAGAAAAACTTAAACTTGAAAGTTGAAGTTACAAAAAACGTAATACTGAAAAGATGAATAAAAGCTGAACTAAACTAAAATTGAAATAAAACAAATGAACCTAAATAAGAAGAATGACAAAAGCACATAACAAAATGACTAAAAATGAAAGGAGGATCATTATGTAATTTAGTACTGAATAACCTTATTAGCTAAAACTTACCAACTATTGCTTATATATATACAGTGGGTACGGAAAGTATTCAGACCCCCTTAAATGTTTAACTCTTTGTTATATTGCAGACATTTGATAAAATCATTTAAGTTAATTTTTTTCACTCATTAATGTACACACAGCACCCCAAAATGACAGAAAAACACAGAATTGTTGAAATTTTTGAAGATTTATTAAAAAAGAAAAACTGAAATATCACTGGGTCCTAAGTATTTCAGACCCTTTGCCATGTGACACTTACTCGGTTTTTATGTGTATTTGTGTACTGTCAGTGCGTCCATTTCTTCTGATTCATCCTGATGATGGTTACACCTTCATTGCGGCCAGATGGTTTGATTTTTGGATAGATGGGTACTTTGTTTGATGGAAAGCCACACACCTGTCTATATAAGATTTTACAGCTCACAGTGCATGTCAGAGCAAGTGATAATCATGAGGTCAAAGGAACTGCATGAAGAGCTCAGAGACAGAATTGTGGCAAGGCACAGATCTGGCCAAGGTGACAAAAAAATTTCTGCTGCACTTAAGGTTACCAAGAGCACAGTGGCCTCAATAATCTTTAAATGGAAGACGTTTGGGATGACCAGAACCCTTCCTAGAGCTGGCAGTCCGGCCAAACTGAGCTATCAGGGTAGAAGAGCCTTGGTGAGAGAGGTAAAAAAAGAACCCAAAGATCACTGTGGCTGAACTCCAGAGATGCAGCTGGGAAATGGGAGAAAGTTGTAGAAAGTCAACATCACTGCAGCCCTCCACCAGTCGGAACTTTATGGCAGAGTGGCCCGACGGAAACCTCTCCTCAGTGCAAGACACATGAAAGCCCGCATGGATGTTGCTAAAAAACACCTACAGGACTCAAGATGGTGGGGGAAGAAAGTAAGTTATTGGGTCTGATAAGACCAAGATAGAACATTTTGGCCTTAATTCTAAACGGTATGTGTGGAGAAAACCAGGCACTGCTATCACCTGTCCAATACAGTCCCAACAGTGAAGCATGGTGGGTGGCAGCATCATGCTGTGGGGGTGTTTCAGCTGCAGGGACAGGACGACTGGTTGCAATCGAGGGAAAGATGAATGCGGACAAGTACAGGGATATCTGGACGAAAACCTTCTCCAGAGTGCTCAGGACCTCAGACTGGGCCGAAGGTTACCTTCCAACAAGACAATGACCCTAAGACCCTAAGCACACAGCTAAAATAACGAAGGAGAAGTGCTTCCAAAAACCTCTGTGGCTGTTCTTGAATGGCCCAGCCAGAGCGCTGACTTAAACCCAATTGAGCATCTTTGGAGAGACCTAAAAATGGCTGTCCACAAACGTTTACCATCTAACCTGACAGAAATGGAGAGGATCTGCAAGGAGGAATGGAGAGGATCCCCAAATCCAGGTGTGAAAAAATTGTTGCATCTTTCCCAAAAAGACTCATGGCTGTATAGATCAAAAGGGTGCTTCTACTAAATACTGAGCAAAGGGTCTGAATACTTAGGATCATGTGATATTTCAGTTTTTTCTTTTTTAATAAATCTGCAAAAAAAAATTCTGTGTTTTTCTGTCAATATAGTGTGCTGTGTGTACATTAATGAGGAAAAAAATTAACTTAAATGATTTAGCAAATGGCTGCAATATAACAAAGAGTGAAAAATTTTAAGGGGGTCTGAATACTTTCCGTACACACTGTAAATATATATATATTATATAATGAGACAAAAAAAATTTTAACTAAACAAACTGAGAAATGTTGCCTGCCAATAAATGAAATGACTAGCAACTAATGACATTTCTAAGTTGAAATAACAATAAATAAACCTAACTAGTAATTTGACACCAATAATAAAAATGACAAAACCAAACTGACTAAACATGAAAGTAGGGGGTATACTGCAAGTAAAGGTATTTCAGGAATAAAAACTGAACTATTAAAAACAATGTTTTTTAATTGAAGTAAAGCTATAAATAAAATATGAATATTAGATGGAAAAACTTCAACTAAATGTAATTAGTTGCCTTGGCAACTAACTGAAATGACTGGCAACAAACTGAAATAACTTTAAGTTGAAGCATTCAAATTACTAACTGAATAAAAAAGCTAAAGCTGAAATGAAAATAAATTAAACCTAAATAATATAAAATAAAATAAAATAAAAAAAAATAATAAAAAATGACAAAAGCACATAACAAAATGATTAAAAATGTAACTAAAATTAATTAAATGTAATTTTACATTTACATTTAATTAAATGCAAATGTAAAAATGTATTAAATGAAAATTATAAATATGAAAACTATACTAGTATATAAAAATACTAAAATAACACTCTTTAAAACTGATTGTAATAATTGATAACAGATAAGGACAGGTAAGTTTGCTTAGGTTGATTCATTTTGTTAGTCAATATAAGTTATACATCTGCTAATTATGTTCCTCAGAGTCGTTTCCTTTTTTATTAAATCTAAAATAAAACTATGGAATGTGATTCATGCGAGACCTAAAATGTCACACATGCTGGGCACATTTCTAAAATCCAGGAGAACCTTGGCTGTAAACTTTCATTCGAAATCGTATGAATTTTGCTACATAGTTAAATGTCATTCAATCTTTTCAAAGCTTTGGCCAAAACAAGAAAAGAACAGACAAAAGACATTCTACTCTCAGAATGATACAAGCAGGTGTTGCAATAAAAGACCTAACTGACAGTTTCTTTCATCCAGTCTCAAGAGCCAAATGGGAGCATGCAGTGCATGTTTGAACTACTTACAGAGCCCTGTGCTAAAATAAATCGTCTGATCTCCTCACTTTGCTGAAGAATTCTTTCGACACAATCATTTGCACAAATGAATCTACTGAAATGAGCGGTCACAAACTCACCTCTTTCCCTGCCAGCAATGATGGGGCGCCGTCTCACCACTTCCCCCATGCCGCATATGTTTTCTGGCTAGCTTAAAGAGCTGACAGCAAAATCAGCAGCAAGAGTGCTCAAGGAGGTCCAGGAAAGGTTGAAGTTTCAGTTTAGACACACTGGAGAGATACAACTGCGGCCTGAATTATGAATGACTCTTACAAGCGCAAGAAACCTTATCCTTGTCCAGGCTAGAAGAACATCCATCTCAATATCTTTACGCATTACAGATTTCCAAACATCCATCACAGACTACAAAGGACAACTACAGTTACACCTTGGCAACTTGTCTGTAACCGGCAGCTAATGAACTAATTACATAATGTGAAATAGACAGTCAACAACTATTTGTAATGACTACTGTTTATATTGTAGGATAACTTCATTCTTTTGAGATAACATGATTATATATTAATAGCCACCTCAAATGTAAATACTGAGAGATATTCTGTACTTCATTTCATCAACTTGTGATATACATTTTTTTAAAATCACATACTTAACTTTTAGCTATAGAATGGACCATGAGGAAAAAAAGTATATAAAATCATAAAAATGCAATGTCTTTTCCATGACCTTTTGTAATGTTATTTATTTTATAAATTAATTTTTATGTAAAAATTGCATTTGAAAATTGACTAGACCTGGAAATCACGCTTAAAAAAAATTCCTGATACTTCTAGGAGTGTGGAAACTCTTTAAAATATAAATTGTTAAATGTATTTAAGTATGAATGATTGTATCTAAGTATGAATGTGGTGAAAAAGTTAATGGAATGAGGTACAGAATATTTTCCCATGTTCCTAGTCAAATTAATTTTTTAATAATAAATAACAATTAAAAAAGTCATGGAAAACCCATATATATATAAATATAGTGGGTGATGTTAAATCGACCGCTTGATATAATCTGTCAGTCTCTCTTTTCCCATGGCCACCTTTAACCAGTTCTCAAAACAAATGAAACTTCTGGAAAGCTGCTCTTGTTTCTGTGGCATAGTTTTACAGTAGGATGTTCCATATCAAGTTTCTCTGTAACATGAATTACTTTGATTTAACAGTCTGAAGCTACTTTAAACAAACATTGCATTGCTTTAAAACAATCTGCTTCTCTTTGGCAGCTCTAAACTGACCAAATTCTGTACAAAATGTAATTAGCATGCTAAGAAAGTGTGTCTTGTGAAAGCTGAGACGTCATCCCTGACCAGTGAGCAGACATTAAACATTAACCTGCTCTGTCTTTGGACTGGGTGACTCGTGTAGAAGCAGGTAACACTACAGATGACCTCTGGCATACGGCCAGAGAGGACTATAAGGAGGTGTAGGTCAAGTTACCCTGGAGTTGAAAAAACATTAAGCAATATGAATTTGTATCTAAACATATCCGTCACCTGGTTTCCATATAGGTGGTACATTAACTCAAAATCAACATATACTTCAAGAGCTGGATACCTTAAGAGCAGGGAATGTTATTCAGCAACTTGATATCGAGCATATTATTGATCTCTGTAGCATGAAAGTGCCTGAGGACTCACTTTACAAACACTTATTCGTGAAACAATAAGCAGCAGGGATTACAGTTACAGTAAGGGTCACTATTACAACCCTTAGAAGAGCATAGGCCATATTTTGTTTTAAGTCACGTGTTTTGAAATCGCAAGGCTAAAATGTTAAGGACTCTAAACCCAGTGGCCTAAAGTTTTTTATTTTTTGTTCTTTGTGGGTGTCACTTAGGGAAAAGTGAAATACTGACCGTGGAAGAGGCCAGTGTAAGAGCACTAATTTAACCAGACAACTGCTCGTACACACATGAATCTTTTTCCCTGTAGAGGATCATGCTCTGGCAGAACACTTCTGCTTTGTGCAATTGTGTTATTTTTTTTTTTGCCATTTCTGGATCTGTTTGTAATTGTTTTCTTGTACTGTACTTCTTAAGAAGTCAGAAAAATAAGTTCAAAATCAGTAGTTTTCATAAGTAATTAAAGATAAATAATTGTGGGAAAAAAATTGAAAAACTGACTTGTTTTCAGAGAATATACCTAAATGTTGTAAATTACACAAATATATATGTATATTTGCATTAAAAAAAAAAATTTTTAAAAAAAGAATTTTAATTATCCTAATTATTTTTACTTGTTTAAGCATACATACAACAAAATCTATTGATGTTAAATCTTAAAACAAGAAAAACTGAAATTCCAATGTGGTTAAAAAAAAGTATATTCTCTGAAAACAAGTAGATTTATCTTGCTTTAGCAAATGCCGAGATATTTTTACAAGGCAAAAATACAGATTCAGAGTTTGTTTTATTTTTGGTCAAAAAGGACTAAGTTCATAAGTTTTATCTTAAAGAAGGATTTTATGAACAATATTAGTGTTTAACAATTCAGTCAATAATAATATAATCTACCTACACATAACTTAAGAGTCAAAACATAACTTTAAATTTAAATATGCGGATACAATTCAGTACAAAAATAAAAGCAGTAAAATGTCTCAATACATAAAATTATTTTCAAACAGTTCAATGCTACAAACACAGTTACAGTTTTGTAACTGCAACACACATATATAAACATGAGAAACAACATTAGTTGGCCAAGTCTTCCTCTCCATTTATTAAAAGGCCATTTTCTGAGTCCACTCTGGGGTTCCAACATGTTAACTTTGTTGTAGTGTTGATCCTGAATATAGTGAAGGTCCTCCTTTACGACTGCAGTGGAACTTATTTAAGTGAGAGGCTTATTTCTATGTATTGATATGTTCAGCATTGCATTGCATGCACCGGTTATTTAAAGAAATAGGAGACTAAAAAGTGGCAAGATGTTCTGTGAGGTATACCTGTCAGATTTTTAGGTAAACTGCTGTAGTTTAGTCACCATTGTCACTCAAACATTCATGAAAGGTACCTTTGGTAAAACTGGATGGTCTTAATATTCTTCCAGTTGTCTTGAAGTTACACAAAACACTGGCTGAAAAAACATTCAGACATTTTCCATTTGTCCATGAGGAACCTCTTTAACATACAGGTCGGCTAAAGTTAGCAAGGTCACAGGTCGTCACGTCGGCTAAGCATGGCTCGTGCATAGTCATCAGTACATGTGCAAATTATGACCTTTAATTAATAGCTCCCCGACACTATCAAGAACTTGTCTCCACGGATAGCGAGTTGCGAGGATATAGTCCACGTGATCTCCATGGCTATTATCAAAGACGGTTTGTTTTCCTGTATAATAAGGCATTTTAGAGAACTGCACAATTGAATCTGTGTATGAGGGACCAAATGCCCGACACCTTTTGTTGTTTGAACATCCCGCTTTGAGTCCAGCTGTACTTTAACTTTCCTGATCCGAGCCAAGCAGCAGTCTGGAAAATGTGAAATCTTCCACAGTGTGCTGTTGTTGTTAAATGTTCTGCCTGCCAGGAGCGACGTGCTATGATTTATCTCCTTGAAGAACCTGAAAGCAGACAATATTACAGTAATCAGATAAACGCCCACAGAACATGAAAGGCGTCAAATAGCCATTCAAAAACAATCCGAGGCCATGGTTTCGGCACGAATAGTGATGGCTAAAAATGATAGTTAAAAAGTATTTGCATATTTGCGGTTTAGAGATTTGGATATTCTTAGTGAAATTGCTATGGGTTTATCTCTTGCTGGTCTTGTCATGACGTAGCAGCGGGTCATCCAATGTGAAGTCAGATCTTTCCAGATGCTGACAAGCATTTGGGTCATGTTTTTTCATATAACACAGACCACAACACACTAGGGACGCATGAAAGAAGTTGGGTATATTCTCTCCAGTGAAGGACTATCCCTGTCATTTCCAAAACAAGATTACTGTGGAATCTGACAGATGTGAGCTCCGAACCGAATACATATGTTGAATGATACTTGGCGTGCAGAACTTCATTAGTCGAGTTTATTTAAATAGTCCGGTTTACTACGATGGTTTATGAAAAGTTACCTGAAATCATACGAGTCGCCTCATGTTATTTACTTCTGTGGTTACCGAGCAAAACACAGGAAACTCAGTACAATAACACCAGCAGCACTTTAATTCAATTAACCCGGGCAACTCCAATAACTCAAGGGCTTGGATCCAGTCTCACAGAGTTATGAGAGCAAATACTCCTGGCATAACAGTTGAAGAAACTAAAGCTGAAGAAAACCAGACACCTAAATGGTGATTAATGTAGAACGCAAATCAAAAGCTCCTTACCTACCTGGTTGCGGGTTTTGTGAGATTTCTGCAGCCAGACCCGCCACTGATCATAAAGTTTGATACTCATACCGCTGCAACCATAGGCGTGTTTGCGCACCCAGCCAAAGAACTGCTTCAAATCTCGCCGCAACGTGGAGTTCTGCTGCCCCACCTTCGAGTCACATGCCCCTGTCTGCAGCCGCTCTGCGGGGCGAAAGACAAAAATCAACACGTGTCCATCCAGGGAGACAAGCGCCTATCGTACCCGCATCAAGCTTATCACAGATACAGAGCGCAGTTTACACAGCCAACCAAACACAAGTTGGGATAAAAATAAATCCTTTTTCCATTTTAAATAAACAACAGGTTTCTGAGCTCCAGATGTGGGCCGCTCCAGAAGAGTTAATGTGCAGAGGAGTTAATCTGTTAATCTTCAGAAACAATGGTTTGAAAAAATATATCCAACACTCCCCCGTGGCTCTCTGGCAAGCCACAAAATGGGGAGATGTATGACTAAAGTAATGCGTTGCATCTGCTAGTTGGTGTCTGCTGGACTGAGCATCGTCTTCGAAATATGTATCTGATTATAGGATGGACTGCACGACACATTCAAATTGTGAAAATATGATGAAGGACAGCGAAAGCAACGTCTCAATCCAACTATCCCTGCCACCATTTAACTAGTGTCGCTGGTTATATTTATTTATTTTCTATGCTGCTTTTGGCCTTTCTGTCATTTTTAATCATAAAAAGGCAGGAAATAACTAGGAGACGGATTTATATATAAGACGAGCTGGAATCAAATTCATGTCTCCCACATGAGACCCGTTGCGCAAAAAGACTGCTAGGCTATGAGTCTACAAGTCCAAGTTTAAAATAATTATAATTTCATGAACTGCATGAATGGATATTCAAATGTAATGGCAGACTTTACTTGTTAGCTTTAGTTAATACAAATCTAACTGTTCATTGTTCATTTCATGTTATGTCCATTAAAATATATTATCAGATACTTTAATAATGTTAAAATTAATAAATGTTTAAAGTATTCTAAAATTAAAAGTTTAGAAGTATTTTGCATTGCTCACTAATATAGTTAACTAAGGTTTTAATAATAATTAACAAAATAATCATTACTTTAACCAAGTAATATGATTCATTAACTTAACATTTTGGCTTTTTGTGTTTGCCAAGCATGCAAAAAATTGGCACATTATCAGAATTTGTGATCATTTGTGTGCATTTACATTTATTTGCATTTTACAGTGGCTTTGAACATGGATCATCCAGTCAAAATCAACAAAAGTAAAATTTTGGATGTGTTATTTTTTAAGCTCAAAATTCAGAAATAGTATTCTCTAAATATGAATATAAACTATGCAACCTTATGAAAAAAAGCAAAGTGATATCACTGTATTTACAAGGTAAACACCATGGTATTAGCATGGTAAACTTCCAAAAAATAGTTTCTGCTAAGTACCTTCTTTTGCAAGGATCTCTTGAATGAAATTTCTCTTACCACTGTGTGGTGTTGAGGCTGCAGTTGGGTGACTCCAGTCACTCCAAATGCCAGCTTTCCTAGATCCCAGAATCCCTACCGGATTACAGCGCACCTGCACGAAATACACCGTGCCTGGCCGCAACCCTGCCAGCCTGCAGGAAGTCTGGTTCCCAACATCATCCACCACCTGCCACCAGAAAAACACACAAAACAGTCTGTTACATCAAACACCTACAGTGGCCACATATCACACACACACCGTTACCCTGACGGGCATATTTAATGTTCTCTATAAGAAGGAAAAAAAGCCATTCACTTTCAAAATCCTTAAGCAAGTTCAAACAAGCTCAACTACAAAGACGTAGAACAAAGAAATTTCCCCCCTTTTGTGCTCCTAGGGGATATACCAACATATATCAGAGACAAAGACAGGAGATAAATAACAGGGACACACACATAAATAATTGGCCTGCCTTCTGGCTCTACATATACTCAGAGAGCACTAACACTACCCTGAGAGAAAATCTGTTATCTACTACTTATTACAGATTAAGTAATTGCACGAGTGCAGACAGCATCATTAACATGTAGACAAGGCCATGCCAGCCTCAATGCTTCCTCCTTCCTGTGTGTTAAAGCAGAGGTATATGGGATTCGAATGCAGGAATGTCGAAACGGCCTGGGCCCCCCTGTAATTATTTACAATCCCGGTACCCCTGAATCAGTCCCTTTCCACGGTCCATTTCCAGAGTCACATTTCAAAAACTACAAACACGGTTAATATGCATGGCTCTGTAATCCGAGGACCTTCATTACTATTGGAACGTGATGAGTGGCAGAATGTTAACATCATCAGGTTGCCGTGTAACAGGCATGCTGGGTAATTATTTCCCTTCGCACAGGATATGTAAGCAATCTGTGGGGTTGAGAACGGCCCAGGTGATAATACAACCCTCTAAACGTGCTTTGAAAACAACAGATCATCTTCTGTGATGTGTTTTGATGGTCACTGTCATATTTTGACTTTGTTAACTATGTAGGACTGTGCAACTGACAGCACAATGATGGGTAAGGAAAAAAAAATTATGTAACCCAACCCTGCCCAGCTTCAGAAGGAAACCTGCCAACTGATTGGATCCATATGAGCGAAATGGGGACAGCGAAAGCTTAAGTTTATTTGAAGCCCAAAGTTTAGCCGGACTCTTCCGTGGCCAGAGGACTGGAAACCATGTGTCCTTCTGCTACAGCTGGAAATGACGTTTTGGACAAGTAATACAAACACCCCAAATTCTACTGAAACATGGCTGTTATCTTTTGAACCACTCCAATTAATCATTGCGCCACTCTGCAAATGCTTTAAAATTGAGAAACTGACACTAACTCACAAGTATTAGTGTATCACACTAATACACAGTTTGCATTACAAAAACAAGTGGGTGTGGAAGTGGGAAGATGGTAATAGTAATCAGGATAATGGGCAGAGAGCCGATGACGTGTGCTCATTGATCGAGAGTGCTACTGTACCTTCCAGTCACTGCTTTCCTCCAGTCTGTATCTGATCTGGTATTTGGCCTGAAAGAGGAAGTCTTTTAGTGCAGGCGGTGTCCCCCAGTGCACGGTCAGCTGGTCCTCCAGGTCGCCCACTCGGCTCACAGTCACGTCAGTTGGTGGGTCTGTCGTCACTGAGAGGAAACGACACAAACAACATGTGATAAGGTTGGAGTAGCTGCAACAAAAGACCTCATTGTAACTTATTCTTGAAATCTTGAACTGGAATTTGAAGACACTGAAAAGTAGTTTATTGAACTGCAGTTCGACACGGGTTCTAGAAAATGAAGTTTTCTTCCACCCTGATCCACAAACAATTTCTTAAATATTATGAAATATCTATCTATCTATCATCCATCCATCCATTACTGAAATTCTTTTGAATTTGTATTCAGTTTCATTACTTCTTTACATTGAAATTACAATTAAAATTCTGCATCTTATGAATTTTAGCTCTGTATGAAATAAAGTGGTTCAAATAGTGTCACGCCTCAATTCTTGAACTGGAATTTGAATTGGAATGACTGGGAAAGGAATTTATTAATCAGCAATTCAAATGAAGAAATTAAGTTTTTTTTTTCACCCTGTTCCACAAATGTTAATTTATTAAATATTATAAAATATATAAACTAAGTACGTCTATCTATCTCTCTATCTATTCTGCATCTTGTTCATGAATTTCAGCTCTGTATGAAATAAATTGGTTTAAATAGTGTCAAGTCAGTCTCCACAAATAATAGTACAGAAAACACAGAATAGATAGGGTCATCACAATTTATGTCTGTCTAAAATTACTGATTATTTTAATATATGTGACCCTGGAGTGAGTCTTAAGTCGCTTAGGTATATTTTTAGCAATAGCCTAAAAAACATTGTGTATGGGTCAAAATTATCGATTTTTCTTTTATGCCAAAGTCATTAGGATATTAAGTAAAGATCATGTTCCATGAAGGTATTTTGTAAATTTCTCCTACCTTAAATATATCAAAATTAAATTTTTGATTAGTAATATGCATTGCTAAAAACTTTATTTGGACAAATTTAAAGACGATTTTCTCAGTATTTAGATTTTTTAGATTGCACCCTCAGATTCCAGATATTCAAATAGCTGTATCTCGGCCAAATATTGTCCTATCATAACAAACCATACATCAATTGAAAGCTTATGACTGGTTTTGTGGTCCAGGGTCACATATTGTTCTGATCTCGTGGATATCTAGTTCACTCGCTACAAATTTGTATCAAGTCTGTTTTTACGAAAAACTAAAGTTTTGTAAAACTAGCCAATCACACACTTTTGCCATTTTTGTGTGTGCAATATTCACCAGCTGATCAGGGAACGAACTTTGGGCGGTCTGCAAGCCGAAACTAGAGACTTTTGATCTTGTGATTCAACTAAGATGAAATAAAGGCTTCCCGATATTCTAGCTCACTTATTGTTCTGTATTTTTCTGCTTTGCCTGCATTTTGTTCAAGCTGCTATAAAATGATATAGCACTGATAGTGCTTCAAATTCCAAGTAATTGTAGTTTGCTTGGATCTCAAAGCTGTTGTTTAATTAACTGGTAACTTAGATGAGCATTGTCTCTGTTGCTAAGGAGGTGGAGGCACTAGGTGTGGTGGCTGTGTCATAACTATGGCATGTTTCGAGGAGCACCCACCTTCCTCTTAATGCACTTTCCATTCAAAATCACCCTGCCTCCCCCTTCAGGTGCAGTTACACTGATTTACACTCACAGGATGTAAAAGTTTATAACCTTTTTCATTTCCTTTTTAAGGATGGGGGGCTTTAGAGTGTGTTCAGGCTTTTTTATTTTAATTGCAAATACTTTCTAATGTCTTGCCAAGACAAAATACCCCCCCGACTTAAGTCCTAACAATACTAATTCCATTTTTATGAAGATGTTTGTTGTATAAAACGTCTGTTTGAAGAGATTATGTGCAAGCTTGGCCTGCACTCAAAGCACATAAGATCTTAAGAATTCAACAAAACAGACTTCACCCTATTCCAGTCACATTGCTAAACAGTAGCCCCAGGCAGGTCATGGTACTGGGATTAGTGAAAAACTCCGTAAAAATTCCTTTCGTCTGTAAAGGAAGGCTTTGCAGGTATGTGCGAGTAGGTGGGTAGATACTGTATGAGGCAAAGGGATACTGACGCTGCGATGGACCGCTGCAATTCGTCACGCCTCCACCCAGTTTTTACAAGGAGTGGCGCTCTCACGTCGCACGTGGTCTCCTCGTTTTGTGTACTGCCCATGAGGAGAACACCTGGGGCTGGGGTCAAAGGTCATGCACACTCACCCACGTCTAAGATATCCAAGTAGATGATGTCAGATGTTGCAGTTCCGAGTTGGTTGGAGGCCTCCACCCATATCTCGTAGGGTGTGAAGAGGGCGAGGTCGCGGGGGATGTAGCATGTGTACGGCTCTCCAGCGCTGTAGTCTTCACACTCCTTTTCTCGTCCATACCACCTATAGGTGCGCAAACATGGTTTATTTTCTGAAGCGTACCGACAACTGCGTGGACACAATACGCTTGAAGTGATATGTCTGTAATCTATTGCGGGTTCCCTATATGGAGGCTTTTAATGTTAATAGCCAATGGACAAGCCAATCATATAGCCTTAAATGTAGGAATGATTCCTTAATTATGGCTTATTCCTTCTGGTATGGGAATGTGGATGTGAAAATTGCTGTGTGGAATCTGCATTCCATCTGCTCATTTGGCATGAAAGCCAATTATTCATTAAAAATAACATATAAAATGCAAAAGACAATACTAAAGCACACAAAAAATGTTTAGACTAATTTTAAGTATTTAGAAGTCATTTTTTTATAGGATTTTCCCTGTCACAAAAAAAGTGTATGGCATCTGCCCATCAGGAGGGATTAGCACAGATGGTTGCTTTGAGACATCCTTAAACATCCTTCCACTGTCCTCCAGTGAATGGGCATGTAAGAACATGACATATACAAACAAGATAAGGCGTGAATTTGGGAAGAGGCATCGACATGAGTGTGAATGACCTGTGGCACTGACCTGAGCTTATATTTGAGTGTGTATTTTGTCTTGATGAAGGTTTCCCCCTGGCCCCCAGGGGCCCATCTACAGGTGAGGTCTTTAGTGTTCCTGGACCAGCAGGTAAGAGTCACGGGTTTCTCAGGAGGCACTAAAAAACAGACAAGGACAATGAGTTTTCACTTAGCTGTCAAAGTGAGTTAGTGGAAAGTGACTCATGCCTCTCATTACACCTCATTAAAGGTACATGCTGTAAATGCTGGTAAAAACAGAAGTACAGAGGTAGTAAAGAAAATCTGTCAAAAATAGTTGCTTGTTTTGAAGTCAACATGAAACAGAAAACAAAAAATAATAATTACAAAAATGAAGGAGAGACTGGATTTTAGTTAAACTATTTGGAGTTTATTTGAATATTATATATTGATATTAGATATATATATATACTATATATTAAGAATAGTTCATCCATTTATATTATAATAATAAATAAATAATTTGAACCATTTAGATAATGATAGAAAGAAGATAGGACAGACAGCAAGGATGCATTAAGCTGAAAATATTAGGTTCCTATATTTTTTTAATATATAATAAAAAATATAATAATTAATTATATAAATCATAATAATAATGAGATATAATAATACACAAACATATACCAACAATACATTAAACTGATTCAAAATGACAGAAACAATGTCACCACTGTTTTTTTACATTCTATTTATAAAAAAAAATCATAAAAAATGTATAAGCAGCACAACCGTTTTATATTTAAAAATTATATTAAATGTTTCTTGAGAACCAAATCAGTATTTTTAAAATGAATGATTTGTGAATGATCATGTGATATGATACATTTTAAAATATAGAAAATAGTTATTTTAAATTGTAAATATTTCACAATATTACTGTGTTTTACTGTATTTTTGATCAATAAATAAAGAAGTAATTTCAAAACAAAAGAACATTTAAGTTTTGATGAAAGATTATGAATATTACCTATTTTGGAATAATGTGCACAGATGAATCATTCACAATGAGACGAGGAACGTGTATTAAGAAAGTAATAGGGGTCATTTTGACTGTGTGCCTTCAATATTTTTCCACATGGAGAGTGTCTTCAGCTGTCATCCTTCATTAAGTTCAGGAAGGGGGCCAACGATTCATGCAGTGAGAACAAAAGACACTGCGTCTTCTAAGGTAGGACTGTGATTATATGAACCCAAAACCTTACAGAGGAGACTCAGAGACATAGAAAGCTTGAGTCAACACAGCACTTCACACACACACACCACACACACACACACACACACACACAACACACACACACACACATACACACACACACACACACACACACACACTTATCGTAACCACGTTTCTCCATTTCTGGCTTTCAATCTTTTTTCCAAATGACCAGACACTCGCTTCCTTGACTTTGTCTCGCTCTTGTGTGTGTGTGTGTGTGTGTGTGTGTCTGTGTTTGTAATTTTCCATACTGCCACCATTCCATGTAACTTGACAAATGCGGTACATTTGTTCTGTCATACATGTCAGTCGAGGAAAGCGCCTATAATGGACCACACAGGTGCTAAAAGCATAACAGTGGAACAGATAGTTATCTTAAGGGGCTTAAACAACTCTCTAGTTCATTGGTGGACAGGCAGAAAACATTAAACACTGCAACAACTGTGGCTCAGTGGCAGGGGGTCAAATCATAAAGACTTGTCTAATACTTCCACGTTTGACCCATATTCCCCAAGGCTCCAAGCTTAACCACAAAATCCATTTAACTGTATTTAAGTTGGACTGCGCGCACATTCGCCAATTAAACACACTTGGTAGTTGTACAGGAGCCTAGAGTAAATACGAACAATATGGTAGACGGACTCACTGCCAACATAGATGCAGGAGCCGGCCAGCACATGACCCCCGCTGTTATGGCACACGAGGTTGTCTCCGGAGCGCTGGCGGGACCCGGAGAGACGTGGGAGGGTGACACTGATCACGGTGGGGCTCAGAATGCTGTAGGCGCTGCTGGGAAGACGCTTTCCGTTCAGCGTCCAGTAGAGTGAGCCTGCGTGAATGCCATGGTCTGGATTCACTGAGCATGTGGCTGTCAGGCTGGAGCCGATGGGAAGGGCCGGGTCTTGAGGGTAGATTGTAGCCACCTCTGAGGGAGGGCGAGATATAGCAGGTTAGAGCTGGAAAGAGGCAGCATGGTTATTATGGGCTGTCTGGTTATAGGTGAGCTCACATGATATGACGTTAAAGGAGGAGACAGACCGACCTCATGACTAACACATCAAAAAAGTTGATAGTGACAGCCTAAATCAGAGCAATGTGGGATACGCAAGATGATCACAAAAGGAGATAATATCCATTTACTATGAAAGGGAACACATACAGTCAGATGGTGCATCTTCATCTGACTGTACATTATCCCCCTTATTAGATGCTGTTTACTAAATAAATTAATAATGTATATTAAATAAATTAAGTAATGAATATTAAATAAATATATGCACAAGAAACATTGGCTAGAGGTTATTTTGTGAGAAAAAGTGGTCAGCGTTTAAATACACCTATGGTTTAGTGTTCATTAAAAAAAATCATTTTACCATTAAACGCACAGAAAATAATAATAAATGAACATTAAATAAATATACGCACATGAAATATTGGTTTGAGATTATTTTGTTATGTGAGAGAAAAAAAAAAGATATAAAGTAGCAAAGTGTAAAAAATATTGTTTACCAGGGTCAGCGTTTGTATACACACATGGTTTAGTGTTCTTAAAGACCACAGAATGTACATTAAATGAACATGAAATATTGGTTTTAGTTTGTTTTATAATATGAGAAAAAAAAAAATGAAACTAGCAAAGTGTAAACAATATTGTTTGTCAGGGTCAAACTTGAAATATACATCTGTTCCTGATAGCCGCCTGAATTTTGTGTCATTTTCTATTAGGTTTGACATCTATCACTGCACTGAACCATCCCAGATAATTAGTATAACAGGTACTCACATACAATTAATTTTGTAAACCCTTTTGGAGTTCATTATCACCCTTGTAATGTGACAATGTGGAATCCCTCAAAAGAATGTGTCAATGCAGCACAACTGAGTAATAGAGGTGATGAGAGAACTGTCATGTGATTACATGTAATTACATCAAGATGGATAGATAGACTAACCTTAAAAGAGAGATTACATATTCAACACACACTCAGACCGAGCAGAAATGGTAAAATTTTTCTCCATAATAAAATTGAAAGATACAAATCAGTTGTTTTAACTTATAGCATTAATGAAACAGAATCATGATATGGCCTTGTATTACTCTTCACAAGGTGCTGTTTTGATTTAAGTGGATAAAAAAAAACTTCAAACCCTTTAAAGACAGGAGCAATTACAAGTATTTACCGCAGGTGTCTGAATAGGAAATTAGCAGTAAGATATTTGGTTTCAGATCAGAAGGTCTCATGAGGTAAGCCTGTAGTCCTGTCATCATTAATGCAACGCCGAGAGAAACTCAGTAAAGCCTGGATCATGCACATCTTACAGCTGAGACGGTGAACAACGGGACCACCCTTTGGACATTCAGACCCGTGTTGTCAAACCGTAATGATCTTTTAAAGGGTTACTTCTGTCTACACATTTTTTTCCTTTTAACTCTGTTTATATTTCACTGAGGCCCAGAAACCCGCTTTTGCGTTTAATGTTAACTAGAGGAGAGGGAAATGTATTCTGTCAATGGCTGTATTGCAATTCACTTTCTAAATCCCCTGCCTGGCACTGAGGGTGTGAATGAGGCAATACTTAATTAGATGTAATTAGTCTCAATCTTCCCTTCCACCAACACCTGCGAATCTCACGTAAGGGGAATGTGCTAAACGCTTGCATTGTAAATGTATTTCACAATAGCTATTAATAATTTAGCCCTTTGTTATTTACAGCGCAATTATGCCCTTTGATCCTGTTACATTGTTCTCTGCAATTCATTAAAAGTAAATTAAACTTTCACAAACACCTATATTTCACCAATACCGAAAAAGCGTCTCTTGACCTGAACTTTTCATTCAGTCACATATGCATTACAAACATTTGCTTTGATGTCAGGGTTTTGTTGTGGTTCATAAGGCTGAACCCTCCACGTGTTAAATTATTTATGCTCTGACCTTTTGAAATTTTAACACCTGTCCCTGCTTTTTCAATATAGTGCAATATATTGCACCGATGTAGACATCATCAGTTGTTCAATTCATTAAACCAGGCAATTTACTGCAACAGCATTGCAATGTAAATAAAACACTGAAAGCTTTTTTTTTTTTTCAACTTTGTATACAGGTCAATGGCATTCAGATCTATTAAATTTATTAGAAATGCAAAGCAAAAATGACCTTCTATGATGAACTTTTTCAAAAGCTCAAGCTTTTGAATTACAACATAAACAAAACAACGTTTTGATCTAAAAATGAACTTCATAAATAATAATAATATTAATAATAAAATTAGATCATTTTGAAATTTTGTGGGGCTTAAGTAGACTGAAAAAAAGAAGAAAAAAAACAGAAGTAAACTGTCTTAAAATGTGTTGGAAAAACCGGTCCACCATATTAAGGTCCCGGGTAACCAACATGTAAATAGCCAATTTTGTTTTAATGTGACATGAAAACCATACAAAAATAAATTATATCCCAGAGAAGATCCATCTAAACCATCATGCCTGTGTGTCAAGATTATTACGTTTTTAAAATATATTATTATTTTTGCTTATAAAAATAGATGTTTTGTTGAGGTAAAAATGAGAACCGTTGTTTTGCTGGGGGGAAAAAACTACTAATCCAATAAACATTACAAGAACATGGCACGTTATTGACCTATACATAAAAATATTGTGTTTTGCAGATGCTGGTAGTTAAAAATTGACTTAAAGGATTTTGTTTTATTATCACTGTAACTAACTTCATTTACATTGTATTAGAGTTTTAACTTTCTATCTATTCTATTAACTAATATAAATTCAATAGCCTACCGAACGCTTCAAGTTCCGAAACAAACCCCATTCTGTGAAGAAGGTACGCAAGAACACATGTAACACACACATAGAGAGAGAGAGGGTTATAAATGTACTCACGGGTGGAAGACGACAACACGCCGGCAGAACAGTGGAGCAAAAACAATAACCAGATCATCTTACGAAATAAGTTCGCTTTCTATCTTTTAGTACAAGAGTGTATTTGGACTATTTGATCCGCATGCCACACCGAGTCCAGCTCCAGTGCACCCGAAGAGCTGATCCCAGCGTCAGTTCCTGAGCTGCTGGCGTCTCGCGGATGTTCCAGAAGACTGAACTTTAAAGAATATCCGTCAAATGTTCTGTTAATGCCACGGTGCATTCGTCCTCTTCATTTACTTTTGGCATCGTTTACCGTGCTGAGGCTCTCCACTGCTAGGAAACATCCAAGTTTATACTTTGCAAGCTCCTCCCATGTCTTCCCACACAGTTCCAAGTCATTTTTGCCTCTTTCGTTTTATTCCTCCCTTCCTCCTGTCTGTGCCCTCCTCTTGTCTCGAGCAGGTCTTGTATCTAGAACAGTGTAATATCTGTTTCCTGGTGAATCCCGAAGTTTTAGCCTACCTGTGGGCCAGAAGAATCTCTTTAATGGGAAATCTTACCTTCAGCCTTATTATGGACAGTCATTAAAGGTTGAGCAGTTACATTCTTTGACAACTGACTGGAAGAAGTAACAATTGATCTCACCTTCTGTACCCCTTGTCTCTGACATGTCTGTTATACGTGTTATAATTATATTTGAACAGAATGGAATAAAGGGAGATAATGTGACTCTAAATATTATTTGCTATATTCCAAATGTTCTATGGAATATAAAAAGAAAATTTTATTTTGATTATATTTTATAGCATTTTGCCAATTGTTTTGATATGAAAAAGTGTAATAAACAATTATGTAAATATATCATATAAATATATATATATATAGGTATGAATGTAATTAAACTATAATTATATACAATTATACAGAGAAAGAATTATAATGACAGTAAGTGACATCTGAGCAATCATACTGCTAAAATAAAATAAACTGCATTAAATATAATTATTAAAAAACAACAAGAGATTACATTTACAAAAACATGAAAAGCTTAAAACTTTTTATTATTTTTTTTGCTGTAAAAAGTTTTAATCAATGGAAAATGATCAATTCAATACCAACGCCTCAAAGTTGTCATGACTAATGTTTGACTAATGGTGGTTATGAGCAGTTGGAGACGTGGTCCTAGTCATTGAGTCACCCACTCGGTGAGAAAATATATTTTGAAACAATAACCATGACAGTCCGTTCGCCTGTGGGTCAGCAAGCCACAAAGCGGTGCTTTATCTGTTGTAGAAAAAAATGCTTGTTAATGCCGGGTTTACCGTTAGTTCCTCGCTGGTTCTGTCTCGTAAATGAGTGAGTGGACTTCCTTTCCAGTTATCACCATACAATGCTATAACAAGAGGGATGTCATCCAAAGTCTGTGAATGGGGACAAAGACCATTCATCTCACAGAGCCCTCAAGGGAAGGGAGAGCTCCCACCACATTCATTAATTCTGCCTTTATTCTATAACTTCATGCATATGTCTTCTAAACAGTTAAGGTCTGCACTTCTAAACACCTTGTTCCTAAATATATTCTACACTTCTAAACAGTTTACTCATGCATATGTATCATATCTGAGTCAATGCGTTCTTAAGAATGTTATGTAATATAAATAGCACACCTCAGGAAATTTACATTTACAAATCAAGATGTTGTAATCACAACAACCTCAGCAGGCTTGAGATAAATGAAAGCCGTACAAACGGATTAACAAGGTATAATTATTTGTGAATGAAGTAGCTGTTCCTGGGAAACACACAACTGGCAGAACTGACATGCGTGGTCACTTTACACAGAAATAAGATCCAGATTTCAGAGGAAATGGTCTTACTATCATCTGCCTCAGATCTTTGAGTCTTTAGGAATATAATCCAGTCCATTAAATTACTTTGGATCAACTTGAAGGGCGAGAGTGATTATACTTTTCGCTAAATCCTAAAAGATGGGAAAATAATCCAAAACATTAGCTATGCAGATCAACTACAGGAGAGGAAGAAAAGGAGTTCCTCCAGCATTACAGTATCTGAGTGATGTGTTGAAAGAGTTCTGCTTTGGAGACAGAACAACAAAGATAGTTAGAAACAGAAAAGCAAAGAATAACTTCCTCTCAGCAAACGAATTTCAACGTAAATCTCTCGGCCAATTCACTGACTGCATCTGATTGGACACATACCCAGCTAGGTGATGCCTATCCAGATCATGACTTAGACTTCAAGGAATTGTCTGTATCTAAGAGGACATTTATCCTCCAGAAGCCTGCTCTGAGACAGCACAACACACCATAATGAGACAGGGAAGCATTGATTACCGGGACCCTGTGATTTAGTGGGTGAGCTCTGGCATGTGGAACAAATTATCCCACCATAAAGATTTCAGGGGGAATTCTCTTCGGGACGCAGGCTTGGACTCACAGCATTCAAGCCGAGTGTGAAAGTATTGGCTGCTTTGTTTTGAAGCACTCCGAGGAACCCAAATTGGACATGCAGTAATATAATGATGATTACCCAAGGGGGGTTAAACCTTAGTCCAACACACCTCAGCATTTTATGTCCAATCAACTTGGCCGACACAGAAACCCTCTCAAAAATGTCTGCAAAGCTGGGAGAGGCTCCAGCTCTGCGAAACATGTGCTGAAATCACTGTAAATCAAGCAATTTCCTCTTAATACACAGAGACAGTCACTGACCCCAGCAGTACAATCCTCACTGATTGGGAGAAAATGTTTGTTTGAAGTAGGGTCAAAGCCTTTCCAGATTCGGTTCAGCTTTGTTTATATTTATGTTGTTACAACCAATTATTCTTTAAAGAATGGATAAATGTGAATTAACATGGAATGAACAGTCAAAGAAATACAAATCAGATCATCGTTTCTGACGGATACCCCGGACATAGTTTTCTAAGCCAGAGAACACCAAATCCCCCCCCCCCCCCCCAATAATGCAATACAGATGTATATCAACCATACACTTGGTGATGGCAAGATCTAGCAAATGTGAAGCCAAAATTCCCAAGAGTCTTAGAGTTGTTAACTTGCTCTTTCTACTCATTCCATCTGGATTCAATGTGCTGGGTGAAATGCATCGACAATCAAACAAGAAATGGGTAGAGAATGTATATTTCACCATTCATTCTCTTCTTTTGCCAATTTGTTAATCATTCCCCAAATGCTGTACTTACTTCCTCTATCCTCTTTAGGTTAAGCAAATCTTGCAGTATTTCCTGCATCACTGGCATGTGTATAGCCATATCTGTGCTATATCGTACTCTTTGTGAAAATGAAAATTTTTGGAAAATATACTGTTCAATTAAAATTCACGACTCAAAGTCCTAAATATCTCAACATGCCCCTGATATGCTTAAGAAAAAACTAAAGTAAAATGAGATTTAAAAGTTAATAATAATAATAATATGAACATATAAGCAAAATAATGCATAAATAAAAACAATTCAGTGGTATTTTACATGCTCTAATTGTTCTGATGCTGTTCAGATTTTTAATTATACACAATGATACTCAAAGCTTTTATTCTGCAATCTCTTTAATATTACGATCAGCTGTTTGAAAGTATAACAACAGATACAAAGACCACTAGTCACAGTGCACAATTAAAGCAAATCTAGGCAACTGAGCTGCATGTCTTTCAAAAACAACCATTAGAGGGAGCACAAACACAATATATTTAACTCAATTTGAGAATTATTTTCAGGATTGAGAATTATAGAAATGAGAATTTTACAACAACTGGTAATACAATCTCTAAAGTTGTCAGGCGATGCAAATCATCTTAACTAGCATATAAAACTAACATGTTATTAAGTCAATTTTCAATTTGGTTACTGTTTTTGTGCTGACTAATCAATATGCAAATTATTTTGATACACATTACAAATGAATCTGTGAAGCAATCAAACACAATGGGTTCAAAAAAAATTTTAAATATTAAATAAGAAAGAAGTGGGGAGGGTTGCATAATGGGAGGTGTGGCTGTCTTTAAAAAAAAGTGCTGTGCATGCAGGGTTATCAGTCAGTCTCATGTTTTGCTGTGTCACTGTGCGCTTCCTTTATTTTCTTGGCACTGAATGTGTACGTGAAAGAGCACACCTGATGTCCTGCACACATTGCAAAGAAGTGGTTTGTATATTATACAAGCATAGGACAAAGTCCATTATCTTCTTGTGCAATATGAAAGAACACCAAATAACAATTGCACCTGTCCTCAAAGGCAAATTATGATATTTGATTGTGATTCTAAACAGTTTTACTGTACCAAAGTCTGCATAGTAAGCGTTAAAAGGTGTTATGTTAAAGATGAGTAGATTATTTATAATAATTAGCATAATCAATAAATGCTAATTGATTCAATGTTTAAAATGCTTCTGCAGAACTAAGAATGACAAATTCAGTGCTAACACTGCCATAAGAAAATGCTTTGCATATGCACCTGATCTTTCTACCATTAAACTTAGCTGTCCTTTGTTGGAACATATTTGCTCTTGCACCTCATGCTCTTGGTGGAATTTACATGGAAAACAATGTTTGTGCTTTAATAACTTCCTTAAGATCATGACATGGCAGGAATCAGTAAAACAAACCTCACAAATGCAACTAAGGCCAAAGGCCTGGGTGTAACCCAACAAGAAATATGATCTTCAGGAAGCCTTGGAGGAATACTTACTGTAAAATGATCTGCTATCTTCCAGAAATCCATAAAATCTGAAATGCTATATCTGTATATATAGCTTTGTGTCAACATTGTTAATGACTATGTTTGAAGGGGCAAATATGAGACTGAAGTTCCCTGTTTGAAATGTGGATTAGCTTGTTCATTATTGTGGAATGCCACTCACAGTATATTCTGACTCACTAAAGCCTCAGTAACAGTTAAAATCTCAACAAGCCCAAACAAATACAAATTGAATCTAGGATTAGGAAGAGGGTTTCCCAGTGGGTGTTTGTTTGCCTCTTACATAACTACCTGAAAGATTTTTGGCAAAGAACATGTCCAATTTTCCAGACCATGAAGCATTCAGAGATGGATTATCTGAGAGGTATATTTAAATGACAAATGAGATCAACTGACAGTCCTCGATATCTTTGCTTTCGGTTTGTCAGTCAGCCTGTATTAGGTCCCACTGGCGTTCAGCTGAACAGAGGAGTTGCACAGTCATGCTGATGTCAATAGCACTCAGTGCTTGGAACGCGCGCTAGTGAGCGTGCACGAGCCTCCTTCACGCAGTCATACTGCGCTGTGTTTGGAAGGCTGCCGACGGGCGCGCGAGCGTTAGTGAAAGAGTGCGCGCGCGTTTCCCATCGCAGTCAGTTGACAGCTGGAAGGCAGTGGAGCTTCGCCACACAGCAAACTTTAGATTTTTTCCCCCTTCTGTTTTGCTTTGACGTTTTACGCGCCAACTACTGGAACGTTCTGTTCGTGAAAGCGCGCGGAGGGCATCCCCCTCTTCATTTATTCATCTCTTTTAAAAAATTTTTTAACAACATAGTTCTTTATATAAAGCACCTATGACAGCACGTAAGTGGAAGTAAGTGAAGAACTGTCGCCGGTTCCTGAAACAAGGTAAGTGCTTTTAGCGGGTGTAACGTTAGATAAAGGACTGCGTTGCATTAGTGTCGATGGACACCAGAACGCACGAGAAAACGCGCGCTTGACAATTGTCTAAACTAATATGTTATTTTGCGTCTTGCCTTATCAGCACAATGTTATCAGGGGTGCGACAGCCAGCCAGCCATGTCACAGTTCCTAAAATCATGAATGAGCGCTTCATGTTTTTTTCTCCCCAAATTAAAGTAGAGTAGTTTGGTTCTTTATAATCCTTAAGCAATATCACACGAGCAGTGCTACTGTAGTAGCATTGTACAGATTCAGCTGTAGGCATGAGGCTGCAGGGGAAAAAAACTAGCATGATTGCTAGTGTAATATTATGCAGTAGTTATAAATATCGTGTAACTTACGTTTCACACAAAGTTTGGCGAGTTAGTTTGTATATTTCTTCTCAGTCAAAGAAAATTGTTCCGAATGTGCCAGAGTTTCAAGCTTTGGGTGTCACCAAGCAACGCTCATGCTAAAAGCCGGAGTGGAACAACGTGTATTAGTGGAGCGGAACGGCCCCTCCCACGCTCAAAGCTGTCTGTAATCACTAGGCTGAAAGTCTACTCCAGGGTTTCTATGCTCTGCGCTCTGTACAAGAAACCCGTTCAGAGCGATCGTGGAGGGATAGAAAACTCGAACTGAATGATTTACAAAACGCTCCATGCTGCACGCAAAATCATACATCTATGTAGTAGTGTTATGTCTGACACCAAAACTTAAAAATTTGTTAACCACGTGACCACAATCTGGTGTAAAAGCTAACCTTAAAAAAAAATATAATTTTTTTTAGTATGTTAAAGGGGTCTTATGATGTGATTTCAATTTTTCCTTTTTCTTTGGGGTGTTACAAGCTGATTGTGCATAATAAGATCCCTGAAGTTGCAAAGACTAAAGTCCCAAATCCAAAAGAGATATTCTTTATAAATTTAAGACTCTGCCACGCCCCCCTAAAACCGCTCGTTCTAACACGCCCCCACATCTCTCCCTCACTATGTGGAAATATTTTCATACTGCCCGCCCAACTGTTCAAGCAAAGAAAGAAGGTGTGGTTTCAGGAACAGCAGTTAGTGTTGAAGCGGCATGTCAGGGAGACGCTGTGTGTTTCTAGTCTAAAGCAATAGCACTTTATTTGGCCTTCCGGAAGTTGATGCATTTAGGAATCTTTAAGATTAATTTAAGACAGCAATGCATTTTATGGACGACCATTTCGTGAACCTGGGAGAGGAGGTAATTCTGATTTTGCTATGATAATCTGGCGCTTCTGAATCAGCTACTTTTTTTTTGTTATTAGTTTAAGTATTTGCTATTGGCCGTTCAAATGCGGAGTTTTGCGCATTGTGTGTGTGCGTGTGCGTGCCCGTGCGTGTGTGTGTGAGAGAGAAGAGAGAGAGAGAGAGAGAGAGGGGGTCACATCACAGTGGGGTCAGCTGTCTTAACCGTGGCTTGTGTACTGCAAACACATACCAGCTTCAGCACTGTGTCTGTCACGAGACTCTGTTCACCTTTCGGGCTCAGTCTTTACATTTATTTTGAAAGATGAAGCTTGCGATTATGGTAAGGGGAGTTACATTTTTCCGACGAGTGCTTGCGGTGTTCGGACCATCACAATGCACTGGGTCAGCTGGCCAGTCAGGGCAGACTGCGCTTGTCGGAAGGAGGGGTTTTGTAGAAAACGAAGCGTTTGAGAGACGCTGGGCATATAGGACCTACAATAATGTATAGTATTTAAAAAATAATGTTTTTTGAACATTAAAAGCATGTCAACATATTCTGTTACCCCAAATACACAAAATAATTATCTTTAAAAAAAAGCATCATATGACCACTTTAATTCCCTAGAAGCTCACATGAAACTTTTAAAATCGACAGATTGCGAATTTTAAGAATTTGTTTTTTTTTGTGTTAATACACCCAAACAACTTATAATGACTTTTGACAATAAATCTTATATAAAAAAAACATAATAATAATAATAAAAAAACACAAAATGTTCAGAAAGAATCATGTGCAGAGATAAAATGTAAAAGCGTGGCTGTATGTGCACAGCAGATTTGTAGTGCAGTTCGTTTTGACCACTAGATGGCCACAACATAACATTTTATTATGCGGTTAAGCGGAACTGTGCTTACCAAAGCTTCCTTTTGCCGTTATCATTACAACTCTCCCTGCGTTCCATTCGGAAGGGCTCATCCCTATGCCCTAATCCCTTCAAAGGGTTACCCTCCGGAGTGAGAGCTTCGAAGCGATGAAGGGTGTAGGGGTCAAAAAAACTCTTCTTGACGCAGAAAAACTTCTGCGTCATCTTAACGAGATGATCAAGTAGGCGCCTTCGTCATACATTTTGTACGCTATTGACCCCCAGTTATCTTTTACATTAAATATAATGTTAGGGGTGGGCGATATGACCAAAATCTTATTTCACGGTATGATACATTTTATTTCACGATAACGATTTGTACCTCAATATAGCTATTTTTATTTTATTTTTGTTATTAAAAATAAGACAAAGAAGCAAATTACAAACACAATAACACAAATTTATATAAAATAAATATGAAATAACTTTAATTTGTTTTTCAGCTCGTAGGCTAGGTTTATTAACATGTAGTAAGAAATATTACAGAAATTGAATAAAGTGTATAAATAAAGCACTGCATAGTCTTCACTGTATTAATCAAACATGAAATGATTCATATTAAAAATCCAGTGATTCAGGAGTCACTCTCATTTATAATCGCGGCATCGTCTGATAAAATCAACATGCATCTACACTAAAGAGCGGCTATATTACTTTTTTGTCTCATGCAGCGCAAACTAAAACAAACAAAAAAGTGCATGTGATATGAACTACTCTCATATTTATAATTCCAAACAATCAGTAAGTGACAGGGGATTGGAAACGCTGTTTTGTACTCATTTATTGACGAGTCGGCTGCGGTGCGGCCAACTGAAAGCGCTGCTTCTCTGCCGCTCACTGCACAGAACAGACGCCGAGAGAGGTGACACTTCTCCGGCAAAGTCAGACCTCGCATTCACGGGACATCTTCCAACTGAACCATAGCTAAGGTTTATCCAAAAAAGTCGCTAGGTTTGTCAGTATGAATATTCTATGAAAAAAATCTGCTAAAAGGGTCTGAAAGTTGCTAAATCTAGTGCTAAAGTCGCGCTTGTGTGTGTGAGACGCGGGAGCTGATGGCAGGGGGCGGTGGATATTTGTAGCAGTCAATGTGGATATTGGGGATGAGTTCTTCTGTGTCATCACATTCTATTAGTTCTACAGCTTCAGTTTCGGAACTTTCACGCTTAGTAACGCATACAGCTGTTCCCTCACCACAGTGCAACAGTGAAAAGGGACCCCTTTCAAACAGTGTCGCCCTCCGAACGTTGTTTAAGCGACATACACCGGTATTGCGGTATTTAAAAAATTCATATCATAACAAAAATAAACACCGGTATTCGGTATGAACCGGTATACTGCCCAGCACTAGTGAGTAATTAACATGAATAATGACAGACAGCAGCAGGTAAGTTAGACTGCTGTCCCTTTAAGACCGACTGCACTAATCCAATATACTGAAACACATCCAGTTTTCAAACAACTGTTTTAGTTTATTTAACACATAACCGACTGTGTTTACTTGAATACTCCACATGATGGGCATTTTGACATAATTGTGTGCATATTTGACCATTCAAGCACAATAAAACACGAAAGAGATTTCTGTTTTCGCAATCGCATGCTGTCTGAGAGGGGCTTTCAGTGTGCGCACTTCAACAGTGTGTAAGTTAGCGCGAGCAGCGGATTGCTTATTGTGCTTAATAACTTTATAAAAAAAAAACCATCATGCACGTCCCAAATTTGTGATCGCATGCTGTCTGGGAGAGGTGCTTTCTGATTGTTTGCCACGGAATACACAAAATAGCAAAATCTCTAACGATAGACACTTTATTTCGCGGTAACGATATATACCGTCATCCCGCCCAGCCCTAATATAATGTATATTTGCATATGTAATGTAATGTAATATGTATTTGTTATGTATATTGTGTCTATGTATTTGAAACATTTGAATGGACTGATAAAGGTAGCAGTAAAGTATTTTGTTGAAGTACAATGTAGTTTTGATCATAATAATGTACCAAATCTAACTCGTAAAAATAGTACCGTAGTATAGAAAAATACTATACATACATTTATAGGCGAAGTCAAACTCTGTGACGCTAAACAACTTCCCTGTGCAAAGGATAATGGGGGCCCGAAGTGTCCATCAGTTGCACCCTTTGAAATCGTTCATTGCCGAAGGGCCCTTTGAAGTGGCCAGTTTTGAGCACTTTTTTTTGGAACGACCCTCCAATATGGCGGCCACGATTGTTTTCACTCCGAAGTGCCCTTTGGAGGGTGACATATCCCATTTGGAACGCACCGTCTATTTCCGTTTGTGAGGGAAAACATCAAGACACTGTTATGCCAGTAGGTGGCGACATGCAACTGTCTTTATGAGAGATTCATTAAATCATACATTCAGTGGTTCAAAACACTGATTAAAGAACAAAGAAACTGCTGTGTGTTGTTGATTGTGCTGTGGCTTTTAACTGCAACTATTTTCATTGACAAAGCACAAGTAGACAAAGTAACTGGCAATATTGTGTCTAAAATGTAAGTTACTCAGCCTTAACTGATTGTTGAAGTTCAGAACAACAGCACTCTTGCTTGTGTGATATTGCTTAATTATATGATTCCGTTCTCTTTCATTTATTATGTTTCCCTGCTGAATTGAGAGGTTAAAGTGCTTCATGCAGATATGATTGTGTTCATCTTTATGCATATAGACAATCCTGCTGCAGTAGTTCAGATTTTTCACTGGAGCTACCAAATATTTTATTTTTAACAGCAAATTGTAATGCCTCTGTTTATGTGCAGTAGTTTAGTTTTTATTTATTGTTATTTACTCAACAGTAATAGCTAGAATTTATGTAAGGGATAAAGCTGGTTGTTATTGTGAAATAAACCTCAGACTGGGTGACCAGGACCTCATAAGATATAGTGGCAATGCAGCACTGGTCTGACTCTTTAGTCAACTGTCCCAAAATTCTCACACTGGCCCTGGGCCATCAGGTGATCCTTATTGTTGAGTCTTAAGCTAATTGAAGTATCGTTAGTCATCTCTGTGAGTCACACTGCAGTACATTCCATTTCAAGTGAGTGTGTGTGTGTGTGGGGTGTGTGTGTGTGGTGTGTGTGTGTGTTTTGTGTGAGGAGAGCACATCTGACTCTTTCCAAGTTAACTAGTAGATTATGACAATTGTGCAAGGAACATTCAGTGTACTTAGAACTTCATTGGAACAAAGGATTTCCCAGCAGCTTGATTCTAGGTCAGTGATCACCACCCTGCCATGTACCCAGTGTAGGGATGTAACGATTCACTCAACTCAACTCACGATTCGATTTCGATTCGATTCACAATTTATTTATTTTTTTTAACAAAATGAGATTTAAGACAAATATAATTAATGTGTCCTTTTATTATTGCTTGGACAAAATGCTGCACATTTCTTTGTGAAATTGAAAATATACCACTATAATAATCTACTAATAAGCACTTTGCATATTACTGCTCTTTGTTGGTTTTTGATTGCTTCTATTTCCCTCATTTGTAAGAGATCGCTTTGGACAAAAGTTCTTGCTAATGACAAAATTTTAAATATATGTAGTTTTGTTATTACATTTGAAATTTTAAAACCGGCCCAAATCAATAACTACATCAATATATGTAACACAAATAAATAAATCTCTTTCATTATAAATAACTAGGCTTTGTCTGTGCTCTTTCCATTTAAAATGAGGCAACCACTGCATTTTAATCACGATTCAAACAAAGTTGCTGCATACATGCAACATTAGCAGTTTTTTAATCTAAATTAGATTCTATAATTTTGACATTTGAAGCAAAAACAGAATGGTCTTTGACCTTCAGTTTTATAAGTATACATATAATATCTGCATGAAAGCTGATCTGAATGGACACAGATTCACTTTCTGCAGCAGGTGGCGCTTAAAGCATCTTTCCTTGTTTTCCGCGGTACACAAAGCAGCGCTGAACTTATGACTTTAATACTCATTATACGGGCAAGATTAAAAGAAAATACCATCTCAACTTTTTTTAAGACAGTAAGTTCCCCCAAATGCATTCCTAAACTCCTACACCTAATGAATAGCGATTTGTTTAACGCACTCAACCGTACTGGGCCGGAAAGTCTAACAAATCACCATTCTGAAACAAAATACACACTACAAACGCAATGCAAGTCTAAAAACAAAATAACAGTCAGAACACACAACCATGCAGAAACATTAACCAGTCAAAAACACAAGACAAATTCGAAAAACAAATAACAAGTCCATAAACACAATGCAAATCCAAACAAATTAACAAGTCAGAAAGCACAAAGACAAATCAGACAAACCGGAAAAGGGAGGTTTAGTTTGAGACAGCGCCGTTGGTTTGGGATTACTCCCCGCTGACTGGACGAGACATCTGTCAATCGATGTATACAGGGAAGAACCAGTCGAAGAACAGTAGAGTCGTTGTAGAAAGTTCGGAGATGGTATTAAAAGTAGCTCAGTTTAAATGTATTGTATAAATTGCCCTTACTATTGAATAAAAAATACGAGGTGTCTATTTACATTTAGTTAAAAAGTGGCTGTAAATCATCAGCTCCAGTGGCGCAGATGGTTAAGCGTGTGACTTTGGTTTTTTGACGCGATCGACCCGGGTTTGATCCCGTCTTTTGCCGAACTTTTTTTCCCTCTCTTTTCAAATCTCTTATTAGCAATGGATTCTATTTACACTGTGAAAATAGCATATTTTCTTAGCGAAAGATGCTATTTACACTAAGTGCAAATACCTATTTACACTATGTTAAAATAGCAGTATTTTCTGCTATTTATACTACTTTTTTTGCAAATAGTGGCAATTATCTGCATTTCAGTATTGTAGTACATTATAAAACGATATGCAATAATAACGTATTGAGTGTAAATTATCATTTTAATTTTAATTATTTAATGGATGCCACCTATTGGTACAATAAAGCCCTCCCTACACCTACCCTAACCCTATACCCGATACTTTATTTTCAACTTTTTTTGATTATTTCCTTAATTTTTATCGAAAATAAACTTTACGATGTGATATGAGGTTTGAAAAGGGAGAAAAAAAAAGTTTAGCAAAAGGCGGGGTCGAACCTGGGTCGATCGCATCAAAAAGCCAAGGACAAGCACTTATCCATCTGCACCTGGAGCTGATGTTTTGCAGGCACTTTTAACTGAATGTAAATATACACTCTTTATTTTTTATTCCATAGTAAGGGGAATTCATACAATACATTTAAACTGAGCTACTTTTAATACCATCTCCGAACTTTCTACCAGGACTCTGCTGTTCTTTGGCTGGTTTTTCCTGTATACGTTGATTGACAGATGTCTCGTCCAGTCAGTGGTGAGTAATCCCAAACCAATGGCGCTGTCTCAAACTATACCTACCTCTTCTGGTTTGTCTGATTTGTCGTTGTTTTTTCTGACTTGTTAATTTGTTTTCGGATTTGTCGTTGTGTTTTCTGACTTGTTATTTTATTTTCGGATTTGTCATTGTGTTTTCTGGCTTGTTATAATGTTTTCTGAATTGTTATTGTGCTTTCTGGAATTGTTATTTTGTTTTTTTAGACTTGCATTTGCGTTTGTAATTTGATATTTTGTTTTCAGAATTGTGATTTGTTTTGCACTTCTCGCCACCGTACAACCGATTTGAATCGTCACATATTTGAATCGATTTTCAACCGGCTCGCGATTAATCGTTACATCCCTAACCCAGTGTCTTTATGATTCCGTTTTCCTCATAGTCATGAACACCTTCCAGAGTGCTCATAGACTGACTGGCTCTTTTTCAGGACAATGGGGATGTGTCATGGTGCAGTTATCAATGAGGTGTTTTGTCCTCTTGCTGACCTCAGCTATATAAATGTGACATGGTGGAACTGCGCTCTCCCTCTGGCTCTCTCTCTCACTGGAGTGGTGAGGACTTTGTTTTATTAAAGGCATAATCCACCCCAAATTGAAAAATCTGTCATTATTTACTTACCTCATGCCATTGTCAACTTGTTTGTTATGCAGAGCACAAAAGTAAAAATTTTCAATATATTTTTAATCAGTTCATGTGACCATATCTGTCAAGCTCCATAAAGTACAAAAACACTGCAAAGTGGACATATCATAGATTTTTTTGCAATCTGTACATGAGCAGAGGCTATAGACATGATTTTTGATGGAAAGGAATGTCAGTAAACAGTAACTAAATACGACTTGGTATACTGCACACAAGTCACATTACTACTTTTTTGTGTTTTTTATTATTATTATTTTTTCCTTTTTGGAGCTTGTCAGATGTGGCTAGTGGCCACTATGAACTGGCTACGTTTATATGCACTCTTATAATGCACTTAGAGCAGTACTGCGGTTAAGTTAGAGCTCATGTAAACAGGATACTGTGATTATGTTAATGTGATTATGCTTATAATCTGAGTAACCATAATTGCAGTAAAATGCTAATTTTAATCATACTATATATGCTTTAATCACATATCTTGCACTCTTGCCAAAGTGTGCTTTTTTATTAAATAAACAGAAATGGTACCGTACAGACACTTTCAGAGCATCGTCAACATTATAGAGCATCTACAATGCTCTTGTATCAAACAAGAGGGAAAACACACACACACAAAAGGGCAAACAAAAGCAAAATGAATGGAAAGGAAAGCAAGCTAAACCTTATCAGCTGGATCATCAAAAAAAACATAAATAAATAAAAAAAATCACATTGTTTCAAGAATTTGTCACATTTTTTTATTACTAGTTAAACAACAAGCATGTATGTGCTAATGCTGCATACGAATGAGGGAGACTTGGAACCCTAGAACATTTTTGCATTTGACAAATTAAACCAGCAACAAACAGTATTTGAATTAAACATTTCATGTTGTAGGTTGGGATGCAAGTGAACAGATACAGATAAAAACCACATTTATTAGGGAGTAATCAAAGTAGCATTGAAAAGTAGGATTGATAATTAGGGTTTGCCCCAATTTTAAACTTATTTTAACCCAAGTAATTCCTCACTCTGACTAATGGTGTACATGTAAACATAGCCATTGTATAGAAAGTGCTGTGTAATGGTTCTTCAAAAAAAACTGATTTGTTCCACAGACATAGCATGTGTGTTTCGAACAACATGAGGGTGGGCAAATAATGACTATTCATTTAAAGGGTTAGTTCACCCAAAAATGAAAATTAGCCCATAAATTACTCACCCTCAAGTCATCCTAGGTGTATAGGACGTCTTCTTCAGACGAAGCAAGTCGGAGTTTTGTCATCAAAAATGGTTACTTTGATCTGTCACGATGTTAAGCACTCAGTGGGGTTTGCATTTGCATGCAGGCCAAAATAAGTTAAATTTTTCTGATCTTTCCTTTAAAACAGCCCACATCCACTGACTAAAAAAGTGCCCATCTATAAAAATAAGTGTCTCACATGGCTCCGGGGGGTGAACAAAGGCCTCCTGTAGCGAATCAATGTGTTTTTGTAAGAAAAATATCCATATTCAAAACATAATAATCACTTTAATGTAGCTTGTGCCAACAGTTGTACACGGAAGCAGCTCCGGGCGGATGACGTATGAGGTCGGCTTTTACGCATCGATTCGCTACAGGAGGCCTTTGTTCACCCCCCGGAGCCGTGTGAGACACTATTTTTTTATGGATGGGCGCTTTTTAACTTCTTTTGGACTGATGCATGCAACACCCGCTGATAGCATTAAACAGCTGAAGAGCAAAGACAATTTTTTTATATAACTACTGACTGGGAGTCGTTCTGAAAGAAGAAAGCATATACACTAGATGACTTGAGGGTGAGTAATTTATGGGCTAAATTAGATTTTTGGGTGAACTAACCCTTTAACTGCATCAACTTCCACAGTGGTAGTTAACCAGGACAAAAGTTCCAGCTTTTCACTTTCTGTTCTATAATTTTTCAAATAACCTGACACTCAGTGTGTTAATGGTTAATCCCACCAGAGCCATGGTGCTAATGTGCACAGCTCAGCATGTTAATGTTCTCTTTAAAGTCCGGCTTAGCAATATGGCATGTGGGAGCATGACACAATGAGCCTTTATGAGGGATGGAGGCCACGACTGAAGGAGCTCTCTTAGTTCCAAAAGAAGCAGTGGCTGGCAGTGTTGTCTGTATTAAAAACGTCTCAGGTTACGTATATAATCATGGTTCCCTGAGTAGGGAACTTCGAACTGCGTCCTCTAGGGGTTGCTATGGGGAACGCCTCGTCGTGACCCGTGTCTGAAGCATACATTGAAAAAACACCAACAACACGTTGGCCAGCGACAGCCATGACGTCACTACCGGTGCAACTATAGTATAAATAAGCGCCGGGAGAACACATCATCCACTTATTCGTCTGAAGCTTGCATCCGCAGCATGGCAAGAAACCTAGAGGACGCAGTGTCTCGTTCCCTACTCAGGGAACCATGGTTACATACGTAACCTGAGATGTTCCCTTTCATGGGAACTTCAAAACTGCGTCCTCTAGGAGTCGCTATGGGGAACGGTATACCCACGCCACCATGCTGAGGGGAGTGCATGCCAGAAACCATGGCGAGCACTAAGTACCAACTCTACCATATTGCCATGAGAGTTGCCCCTGGGACGTTAGATGGCTGTCAGTGACATTATTCCCTACGGCCAAAGGCCTAGGGCCTACAACGACCAAGAGCCTAGAATCATACTAAGTCTTGGCCTGTCACACAGGGGCTACCGCACTATTTGTATGTGCTGAAGGAACTGTCTCAACAGACCCCTAGTAGCAACACCCTGTTAAAGTAGGTATCCAGAGGATACATAGGTGGAGTGGTGCCCAAGGCGGAACCGGGGTTTTAAACCACTCAGAAAGAGCACAAAGCTGCTGCGCGTAGCTCTTACCATACAGGATTTTAGAAAAGAACGCAGAGTACTAGCGTGCGAACTTACCACAGTGTGGATTTTAGAAAGTGTACAAAGACTTCACGTGCACACTTACCATAACAAGGATTTTTTTTTAAACGTTCTAAGGGGTTCTCATGGAAATCTGAAAGAGCAGCCCATAGATAAAGATGGTGCATTCCAAAACGCTATGTTTGAGAAATCATTAACTCGATCTAAGGCTTATAATGCTGAAGTGGCTAGCAGTGAATCTGTAGCTGAGGGAGCAAAAATCCAGCTCTCAATCGAGAGGGAGCTCGACCTACAGCATATTCCAATGCTGGAACGGCTAGCAGTAGTTTACCTAGCTGAGGGAGCACAAACCCAGCTCTCAACGAAAGTGGGCTCGACCTGCAGCATGATTGTAAAAACAGAAGGGTAAGCATACTGCAAGCTAGCCAAAAACTCAGCGCATCACAGAGGCAGAGGAAGGGCCTAGTTCGCCTGATGCTGCTGGTTCCATGTGCTCTGGAAAAACAGAGAACTCAACTTTTCATGTAAGAGGAGAACTCCAAATTCAGAGGAGTAGTGTGCTCATTCCAGGTAACCCTTCTATAAAAGGTGAGCACTGCTCAACACTACAACGAGAACAGCCCATGGAGCGAGGAATCCAACTCCTCAGAGAGAATTAAACGCACGAATGAAAGCACCATGCTCACAATAACCCTAAATGGTGAGGGGAGCAATGCTTCCAGAATGTGTCGACAGAGACACACTAGATGAGTGGAGCCCAAGGTACCGGGGTCTAAACCAAATCAGAGAAAGGGAACAAGGTCAATAAAGCGTAACCCTTTTTAGAAAGTGCGCAAAGCTTAACGTGTGCACTTACCATAGTATGGATTTAAGAGTTTTCCAAGCATCTGCTCACAGATACCCGGAAGTACTGGGCCAAACGGGAGAGGCAAGCTCAAATACAACCCTCTAAGGTGAGGGGAGCACTGCCTAAGACAGCATTACACAAGAAGGTTCTCACAAATACTACCTATACTTTCTGCTCGATGCCTCAGCAAGAGGGGATAACCTGGTGATCGGGAAACCCCTCAGGGCGACCTAGATACAGTGTACCAGACAGGGCAGCCTGAAAGCATAAGCCCAGCCCGGACGTCCAGGAGAAATTTGCAGTGCCGTGCCGGGGGCCTGATGATCAAGAAGGCTCCCGCTGAAGCCTTTGATCTGGCCGCATGATCCAGGAAGTATGAAGCAGAAACCCGGCTTATCGTACCGTCTGGACACATATCGACGAGTGAAATAAACACTGCAAATCGAGCACCCGGTTTCTGAACCCAGCAAAGGGGGTGCCCATCGAGGACCTACCCAAAAAGGACAGTCACACAGGTCCCGGGGCAACAACACTGCAAAGAACAAGCTAGCACGACACGGGTTCATACAAGCACAACCCCAGCGGCATAAATACACCGACACGACACAGAACAACATTAATATTAAATTGCTAGCGTAAGCCTATACGCGGAGGTAAGATACGGGAATATAGAATATATATATAAGTATATTATATATAAATTGGGATGTAAGGATTACGGTTGACGAATAGAATCGTGATGAAATACCCAACGGTTAGTAATTACGTTTCATATTCTTAGATTAATCAACTATAACGTATCGATTACCGCGATTGAACAATGAGGATAAATAAATATACTTACTGCACAGGCTCCAGTGTGCGACAAAGGGGTGCTTTGTGCGATAAAAATTTTTTTTTTCTGCCCGCGTAGTGACTTAAATTTGTGTGTGGTCGCCCTGGCACGACCACAGCATTGTTTAAATCATAAGGCTGCGAATTTCTGTTGCAGGTGAGAAACATCAAGACGGCAAAGAAACTGAACGCCTAACAGTAAACGCGCGACTCGTTTGAGTGCCGCACGCTTTGAGTTGTCGAGCGCTAGAATAGGATCTGACTCTTGCGATCAGCACCCCAGGGGTCCGTTAGAAGCTCACCCGCTTCCTGCCCGGCAAACAGAACATGATAGCTATCCGCGTCTTGACCAGACGGCTCAGACAGGAGCCGAAGCGGGCGGCCGTTCTCCCGATCGACCTTACAGAGCAGTCAGCTTAGCCAAAGGTGAGGTGAACGTGTTGGTATTCTTGTGGGACAAAAACATGCAAGCATTGCATGCAAGTTTAGTTTTACTTTTCTTTTTTTCATTTTGAAAAGCTTGTTATCTTTGCGGTTTACCTCACGTTACACTATGTAAGCTCTCTTTTACTTATTTTTTTATTTCATCAGTGTTTGCTAAACGTTCCACTGTAATGTGTATTGGAGTCAGCGGTATAGAATACGAGCAGGTGGTGTATGCCAGCCTTGTCTATGTTCGTTTTTGGTTAAGATAACGTTTTATAATGCTGAGTTTGTCATGGTATCTTTACTGTTTTATTGTGTTATGCTTTGAATTAGAAAGAAACAAGGAATCCCATATTTTGTTTGAGTTTAAAAAGTGAAAGTGGTGTAGATCAAAAAACGGAACGAAACTTAGCATGCCATGACTGTTATTGTTGATCTCCGAGTTGTGAAAACCAACAAGCTGATGGAATTTACACTTTAACAAAGAAGGTATTAGTATTAATGTATGGCGGGAGCGAGAATAACTACAGATAATCATGGCTTATTAATCAAGTTATCATTTTGGAACGGAAGTTGAGCCCTTTTCTTTATTTTTAAAAGCTGAAATGTGAGCAGGTGAGTACCCTTTGAATGAACCTTTTGGCAAATATGCTAGTCTCTGATCGTGTGAAGGGAATAGCCTGGAGAGAAATTGGAGATATTGAGGTAGCTTAGTTATGCAAACAAAAACTCATTTGTATCTTGGCTAGCTATTGGATACGGTAGGGGGAGGTTTAAATGTAATACGTTAGCTTAGCAGACAAGGATTATGTGGTGCGACACAGTACCTTTATGAACATTTCCAACACATTGTTTAACATACCGTGAGGCAGTAATACTTGGATAGGGGAGTGTACAAGCGGTGATCTGGATAAGAATGGTTCGTCAATAACAGTTACAGGACCGCTAATATAGAATATATATATATTTAAGAAGAACTAAGGCTGAAAGATAGCTACTCACCCACCATGGAGTTCCCGCGTGTCAGAAACTAACCGCGCCGGTTTGACTAGTAGGAGGATCCCGGGAGGAGAAAAGGGGAAGCCTCTAGGAACGGACCATCACGAATGAAGGGTACACGTGGGTCACTATGGAAGTCCCATCGAACCAAACCAAAACATCAGGTAGGATAGGAACTGGTATGAAGGAAGGCGACGGCCCCACAATACTCCAGGGGTCAGGGATTAGGAGACGATGGGGGGATGTAGACACAGGAGGAGTCACGTAGGAAAGGTGAAGATAAGGGGCAGATGTTAACACCGAGCAGGGGACAGCGATGCCCACACCCGAGGGGGAAATGAGTAGATACTCAAGTATCACTTGATCCAGGATGATATTGAACAGCAGACCTGACGCCTTGGGTCTAGAGGGCATCACATCACCTTAGGTGCGTTGACATACCGCGCCGTTTGACCAGAAGCGAGTTTCCTAACCCTACCCGCAGCGGAGGGAGTGAAGATTTAGCGGCGCGAAGGAACGAGTACGCGACAATCGCCTTTCTGTGATCGTCTCTGGATCATCAAAACCCAAAGAGCGGGGCCAGGACCATGGGTTGTTCAGGTCAGACCGAGGACCTTCAGTTTGGAATGATGAGGATTTGAAGGGCTTGTTCACCGCGAGCAGCGCCGCTCGCCTCCCCGGAGGAAATGACGACACCGTCTCAAAGGATTCACAGGACCACCAGTACGCCGGAAAGTTCGCACAGGACGATCAAGAGGGCGCGGTCGACACGGGCGAGCTAGCCGGTGCGCACGCACAGCGGGCATCAAAAAGACAACCCGCTCCTGTCCATTCCTCCCAACCCCCCTGTCTGCCAGGTTCACAACCACTGATGCCTCTAAAACCGGTAGGATCCCCCCCGACATACCCCCCATAGCCACCCATTGATCTGCCCATAGCAGAGGGGACAATCAGGAAGCACGGAGAGCCGAGATCCGTTGATAGCGGTCGGGGACCACACGCTACCTCATCGAGGAGAAAAGGCCATCGCCTTTATCCAGGTCTTTAAGGCAGGTCAGCATGGTATGCCTGGTAGCACCGCAATCGTGTGCCTGCAACGAAGCAGACAGCCTGACATGGGACGGCTGTGTAGGCCCTGCCAGTTAGAGAGATGTAATTGAAGCGGCTTGGAGGTAAGGAGGGAGTTTGGAGAGAAGCTGTCTCAACATAGAGAGATACGGTAGGTCTATTCTACCGGGGGGCATCCTTCCATAGCCGTTTTCGCGCACGACCCCAATGTGGCATAACACTGGTATGCTGGAAAACCGTGGATATGCCTGTGAGGAGGAGGTAAACGGCTTCTTCCATTCCTTCTCGATATCAGTATGGAGATCAGGAAGGAAAGGAAGGCTCACCTGAGCTGGAGGGCTATGGCCAGAAAGAAAACATTCATCGAGACAACCTCGTGACGTCACTTCCTTAGTCCGCTTCCAAGGCAAATCAAGCCTTGCCGTAGCGCGATCCATAACCTCTAAGATCTCATCATACGCAGGGCAGGAGGATTAAGAAGGCTCAGCCTCAGCTTCTTCGCCATCCTCAGACATCTCCTGCTCCTCCTGTGCTGAACCCAGCAGAGCACTGGCCCCTGGATAAGAATAGAGGTGAACAGAAACGGAAATGTCAAGTCCTACACTTCCGGCTCATGGGGGCTCGTCCCACAGTCGAGACGAGGCGAGAGGAAAAGCCCCCTCTTTAAACATCATCGGCCAGGTCTACACCTGCGATCCCACGAGCTCATTCTCCTCCGTGCCTCAGCAGCGGTGGGTCCTGTACCGTGGGAAGCAGATGGCTGCCCCTGTTTACTTGAAATGAGAGACAAATGAGAACGGAGCTTTTTCATTGAAAAAAACTCGCCATGCACACAGATTGCCCCCTCGAGGACATCACATGCGTGCTCCTCGCCCAAACAAACAAAGCATAGATCGTGTGTGTCATCAGGGTGTGTCGCTATGAAGATGATCAGCGGAGCGGGGGAATGAACTCATCTTCTAACACGCTGTGTGATAAGTGATCGCCATGAATGAATGATAGAGATCGCTCGCACCACGAGAATCTCCGCTACGCTTCATTTAACAAACAGGCAAGTGAGATGGAAGAAGAGCGATGAGTGTCTCCCTGAGACTATTTATACTATAGTTCGCCACGGTAGTGACTTATGGCTGTCGCCGGCAAACAGTTGTGGGGTTTTTTCAATGTATCGCTTCCCTGAACACGGGTCACGCGAGGCGTTCCACATAACGACCCCTAGAGGACGCAGTTCGAAGTCCCCATGAAAGGGAGATGCGCTTTAAGGACAAACCCGTAAGGGGAGGCGTGCAGGAACGCTCAACACTAGCTGCGGAGCTCTGATGTGCATCAAGAGCAGCAGTGATGAACGACGTTACATAACCTGTGAAAAAAATTTGCCTCTGACGAACAACAACATCAAGATTGATCACCAACAGAGACTTTGGCCTTCACTCGAAAAACATGTTAGTGTGCACAAGGGTCTATGCCAGTTGTACCACAAGCATGGTTTCAAAGTCTGCGTATGTATCTATGCACGGAATCCAGGTTGATGTCTGTGAATAAGGGGCCGGGCATTGTGCTTGCTGTTTTCTTCCCCCCCCACCCCCCCCCCCCCCCCCCTTTTTTTTTTTTTTTTAAGTAAAGGAGATAAGGTAGGGGAAGTGAAAGACGGCATGATTCAGCCAAGTCTGTGCAACTGTCTACATACACTGTAATTAAAGACAGTTTCTTGTCCTCATTGTTAGAGTAGAAATGGCCTCTTCAGGATTTGTGTAATGCTGCCATTGTATTCCTTGTATATCGCCTGTTCCATGTGGTGTTTGTTTAGTTTTATATCTAAGATATCTTCCTCGATCATCTTGGCTATATTTAATTATGCATTTGGTAAACAATGAAAGCACTTGAGGGGATAAACAAAACATTTCTCAATGTTGTATCTCTGTTTTTCACAGGGTGAAAAGGGCACAAACCATCTCAGAGGACAATAACCTTTTGGAAGAAAAGGTTTTAGAAGAATTAACTTTTTAATGCGTGTGTAAAAATGACTTTTTACCTCATCTGTACAAGACAAATAGCAGCATTTGTCTGATTTAAAAGAAACAACGGAGTAATATTTCAACAATGCCAACTTGGCTTGATCCAGAAATTTGGTATGGTGGACTTCTAACCAGGCAGAAGAAACATGGCTCTCTATCCCTAAGCGATCATCAGTTGTGCCTGTATTTCTTCATGACACGTGGATGGATATAGACATTGTTCTGCTGCAGTCGCCATCCATTTTCTATTTATATCAGTGACATTCGAGGTCTCAGAGAATGATATGTCCAAGAAAGAAGAGGCCCATCAAAGATGAGGATTTCTCTGCCATCGTGGTGCCCTCCATGAAGGGTCATGGTTACTTGGATTACACAATTGAAAGTCATCCCTATAGAGCCATGCAGATCATGGACGAGCTCCGCCATCATGAGTTGCTCTGTGACGTGGTTCTACACGTGACTTACAAAGACAAGATAGTGGATTTTAAGGTAAGAGAGATATGGAAGTCAGTTCTTAAAAGTGCAAAGGTGCAAGTAAGCTTGAATAGCATGTTTGACATATGTTTAAAAGGATTAATGCCATAGAAAATCTTTTTAATTTTTTTTTATTAAAACCACAGTGCAATGGAAATAATGTTCTCACAATTAACAACTGGATAATGGAGAACAATGTTGGCAGGCAGTATTTTTAGCTATTTAGGGCTATTTTGGTTGACTGTGTTTGAGTCAGTCTCATGCACTATACAGTTCTCATCTACATGAGTATCTTAGTTATTCATAAGACTGTCTGGCCTTAACCTGTGAGAATGCACGGTCTCATAATTATTCATACATGACCGACAGCTTTGAAATATTTTGCAACAAATATTTATTTCGTTAAAAGTTTCTCAATTTGTAGAAAGATGGATTAGGACACATTTAAGTTCAGTGTGAACAGATTAAACTACTTATATTTGTGAATTAGTGTACTCAAAAGATATTAAAAATGTAAAACAACATCAACATCAAGTACATTAGTGTTCATAAGTGTGAGGCTAGTAAGATTTTTTTTTTTTTTGAGGAAGTCTCTTCAAACTCACCAAGGCTGCATTTATTTATAAAAAAAATACAGTAAAAGCAGTAATGTTGTATAGTATGATTACGATTTAAAATAACTATTTTAATATTTTGTTAATGTAATTTATTCCTGTGGTGGTAAAGCTGAATTTTCAGCAGTCATTCATTACTCCAGTCTTCAGTATCACACGATCCTTCTGAAATCATTATAATATGCTGTTGTTCAAGAAACATTTTTTCAGGAGTCTTTAAGTTCGAAAGAACAGGATTTATTTGAAATAGAAATATTTTGTAATAATGTAAATGTTTTTAACTGTTGATCAATTTAATGCATCCTTGCTAAATAAAAGTATTCAACCAACTTACTGACCATAAACCTCTGAACGGTAGTGTATATTTTTTATGCAGAGTACAAAAGCAAACATTATTATAAAATGAAATATTACACAAAAGCATTAAATTATTGCTATAAAAGGGTCTGAGTGTATATATGTAATTTATTATGTGCTTCAAAAATATGTTTGTGCATTCTTCATATTTTACATTATAATGTTGCCTAAATTCATGTGTAGCATTTAGGTTTATAGGTTTTAGTGTTTTATTTTTAATATATGTAGTCAAAATAGTATAAAATTGTTATCCATTTATCCATTGTAATGTTATCCATTTATCAGGTATGCCATTTATTGGCACTGCAAATTACAGTGCACAAAGATAAATTGTCCTCATTACAAGTGCAGAATTATGTTTGTACATGTTAAGGCATTTGATTGTAATTACGAGAACACGGCACATACAGCTCTCATGATTTAGTTTCAGGTGTGTCCTGCCTGCTTTTTTTATGCCAGTCATGAACAAGTGTCTTCATTCCCCAGGTGCATAAGCTGGTGCTGGCTGCCTGCAGTCCTTACTTCAAAGCCATGTTCACCAGTAACTTCAAGGAATGCCATGCCTCGGAGGTCACCCTGCGAGACGTGTGTCCTCAGGTCATCAGCCGCCTCATTGACTTTGCCTACACCTCCCATATAACAGTGGGCGAGAAGTGCGTTCTTCACGTCCTCTTGACCGCGATGCGCTATCAGATGGAAGAGGTGGCCAAAGCATGCTGCGATTTCCTCACAAAGAACCTAGAGCCGTCAAATGTCATAGGTATCTCGAGATTTGCAGAAGAGATCGGCTGCACCGAGCTGCATCTTCGCACAAGAGAGTATATCAACACTCACTTCAATGAGGTGCGTGCCCTGTGGACTCCGTTCACCGAAGTGTCAGTTAGCAGCGATCGATAGTTGCCACCTGCTGTTCTCTCTTAAGTAACTGTACTGAGCCATTGACCTGCAGCAGTTAGTCTTTGAATGAATGAAGGCTATAGAGAACGGCACTGTGTAGCTAATTGATTTGTCAATGGAACTCAGGTCTGTCTTGCAGATGGATATTGATTCGTATAAATTATCCAGCTGTCAAATGAATCAGGCATTACAGAAAAAGTTCCCCAAAAACTATTAATTTTGCCATCGTTTGCTCACCTTCATGTTGTCACTAAACCTGTATGATTTTTTTCTTCTGTGGAACACAAAATGAGATATTTTGCAGAATGTCTAAGCTGCTCTTTTCCATACAAGGAAATTGGATGGTGATTCATATTATCAAGCTCAAAAAGGACCAAAGTAAAAGTGGTCCACACGACTCCAAGCAGTGTACCCTTTTAGCAGACTGTGATTCCTTAGTTATTAATATTGTAAATCTAGCATTGAATGTTTTTGGGGGGGGGGGGGGTCGCAGCGGGGCGGGTGTGTTTGTTGTTAGACTTTGACAGATACAGACAATTGTGGAGAACAGGGCACTTTCAAAAAAAAAATAATCTTTCGCCATAATGTAAACTGCGCAACCACTGGAATGTGTGGATTCCTATAAAAAATTATGTAATTTTGCCCCCAAAAACTGTTTGATCAATAATTAATGTGAACGCACTTTTATGCTGACATTTATTTTGGGGTTAACATTTTGTAATTATGCAAAAACATATTTACATACAGTATGTCCATATATACATGTATACTTTTCTTTGTCACAGGTAACCAAAGAGGAGGAATTCTTCAGTTTGTCCCATTGCCAGCTGCTGGAACTGATCAGTCAGGACAGTCTAAAGGTGCTCTGCGAGTCTGAGGTCTACAAGGCCTGCATCGACTGGGTCCGCTGGGATGCGGAGAGCCGAGCACAGTACTTCCATGCCCTCCTCAACGCGGTCCACATCTACGCCCTGCCGCCCACATTCCTCAAAAGGCAACTGCAGTCCTGCCCCATCCTCAGCAAGGCCAACTCCTGCAAGGACTTCTTGTCCAAGATATTCCAGGACATGGCTCTTCGAAAACCCCTGCCGCCTGCTCCTCATCGTGGAACTCAGCTCATCTACATAGCGGGAGGTTACAAGCAACACTCTCTGGACTGTCTGGAAGCCTTCGACCCACGGAAGAATGTCTGGATCAAGTTAGCTGACATGGGATCTCCTTGTAGCGGGCTTGGGGCGTGCGTGTTGTTCGGGCTTCTTTATACGGTCGGCGGACGGAATCTCTCTCTGCAGAACAACACAGAGTCTGGATCTTTGTCCTGCTACAACCCCATGACTAACCAGTGGACCCAGCTGGCTCCGCTCAACACGCCCAGAAACCGAGTGGGTGTCGGGGTCATTGACGGCAGCATTTATGCCGTAGGGGGTTCACATGCCTCTACACATCACAACGGCGTTGAGAGGTGAGGCTGAGACAGGAAGAAAACTCGAAAAGGATTTGTGTTGTTTCTTTTACGCTGTGGGTTTTTCCCCTTTATATTGTTTTTCCTTTCTATTATACATACGCTAGCGGAATCAAAACATTAGCACAGTGCAGAGTATCAGATTAAATCTTGGTTGAAGGAGTTTGTATAACACCGAAGACTGCGTTGCACACCTGTCCGACAGGAGAACATTCACACAAAACGTTCTTGTACGAGTTAAAAATGGAAAACATTATGCATAAAGGTTATGTTACACACTACACTTGTGAAACGTCACTCATCGGTTGTTTTGATTTAAAACAAGCACCTTCTATCAGGGTGTAGAGATAATTTTTTCAGAGCAGTCACTCTTGACTAAAAAGCTCCAGGCAAATCTGTTTCATAACGTACATTCCACAGCACAGTCAGGTTAGGCCTTTCAGGAGAAACACATTTCTCCACAATAAGTGTCATGATTTGAATATTTTATATTTATTAAATAGTAAGCATGGTGACAGATCAGGGAAAAAGACCTTGCATGAACTCTACAGTATTTATAGGGTTTCATTAGTAACACAAAACAAAAGTTCCGTGTTGTTTGTCAAGTACTGTATGACAGTGCATCTAAATGCCACAATTGAAAAGAAGAACTCTATTGTATTGTGAGAACTACAGTGGTTGCTATATTTACCTTGAAAAGGTTATTGGAACATCAAAACATTTACACAAGGAAGCATTTACTGAAATAACTAAATTAATACTCTTTCTAATAATGATAAATGAATGAATTACCGGTATCTTTAATTAGTCTTGTTTATAAAGGGGTTGAAATGACTTTTCTACAAATTAGTGGATATTTTCATTTCTTCAAAAGTGTTGTACAGAATGCAAAATTACATGAATAACTAAATGCTGTAAAGCAAAATTAAGACACTGAACTTACAACAATAAAAAATACATATATCTATGGACACCATCGTTCAAAAATTTGGAAATTTTTTTTAAAGAAGTGTCTTATGCTCACTAAGGCTGCATTTATTTAATCAAAAGTACAGTAAAAACAGTAATATTGTGAAATATTACTATAATTTAAAATAGTTATTTTCGTATATATGTAATTTATTCCTGTGATGGAAAGCTGTATTTTCAGCAGCCATTACTCTTCAGTGTCACATGATCTTTAAGAAATCATTCTAATATTCTGATTTTGCTGCACAAGCAACATGTCAGGATAGATATTTTGTTCAGGATAAACATTATGTACTTTAATGATCAATTTGATGCATCCTTGCTGAATAAAAATATTAATTTCTGACCCCAAACCTTTAAAAGGTAGTGTTTATATATCCTAAACATGCTAAAAACCAGATTCATTTATGCCACAAACAAAATATGTAAGTGGCATAAAGTTCATTAACTTTGTCTCTTATGTCTTATTTTTACTGTGGAGTTTTTGAAAAGCTTTCTAGTAGATGAGCTCAAGTTCAGATTCATAACAGAGCCATGTGAATCCTATTTATTTCTAATTTATGACTGAGTGAGCAGCTCAAATCGGAAAGTTAATCTGTCCAGGAATGCAGGGAGAGAAAGTGCGTGTATTCTATTTAGGAATTAGAGCTAGACGCAAATTCAAACAGTGAACGTCGGTATATCATCTATAATTTCAAAGATGTGTGAAATTCAAGCCTCAGTATGTGCCTCTGTTGTGCTGGGAGACAGAAACTCTTGGGTCAGTAACAGTAGATGTCTTCACAAGCTTTTAAATGGAGATATTGTATTGTTGGCAGGTTAAATGCAACCTCTTCTCGCTGATGGCTTTTTTAAAAAAAAATTTATTGTGACATTCAGTTGGTCATATATCCACTCGTGGGAATTGCTTGCAGTTATGATTGGTATTTGGCACTAGATATCATTGTTAGGAACAAAGGAAAACAAATTCTTGAAGTGATGAGCCTGAGACATTTAGAGAAACAGATTGAAATATATTTTGTGTTGACATCCTCATTGCTGTTTCTAGGAAATCTTATTCCTTGACAACTGGTTTGTCCTGCTTCTTGTTTTCACAGGTATGACCCAGAGACAAACCGCTGGACATTTGTGGCCCCTATGTCAGTAGCTCGGCTGGGGGCCGGTGTCGCCACGTGTGGGGGAAGTCTGTATGTGGTTGGAGGATTCGACGGGGACAACCGATGGAACACGGCTGAGTGCTATCAACCAGACACAAACACCTGGCAGCACGTGGCACCTATGAACACAGTTCGGAGCGGTCTCGGTAAATATTCTGCATCATTTATCAAATTAATGAATTGGAACTGTTTTCTTTTATTTGACATGTTTACCGCATATGATGTACTGCATGAATGGTGCAATGCAATTATATAAAAGTGACTAAAGGGAACAATATAAAAAAATAAGAGAACAAAAGACCACATCACATCTAATCAAGTGGCATTTTTGCAGCGTTGTTACAACCTGCAACAACATAAAACACCATTAAAGTTGAAACATAATACTGTACTATTCTAGACAATGACAAACTTTGTATTGTAAGCACTTCTCGTGTTATTACCTTCAAAAGATTCATCACTTTTTGTATTTCTCTTTTGTAAGTTTCTGGGAATAAAAGTGTCCGCTTAATAAATAAAGGTAATAAACCTGAATCAAACATAAACTTTCTAAGTAAATAAAAAATACATTGTCTTTTCATTCATAAGTTAATAAATAAAAAAGATTAATAAAACTATTTTTAAAAATGCCCATGAAGGTGACTGCACTTCTAGGAATGCCCACTTCCCAGAGCTGCTTGACCCTGCAGCTAACACAACAAATAGTAATTGCTCAAACAGTGGCATAGTCACTCAGTAATTCAGCATAAATACGTGCAGAATTCAGCAGTTGTGCATTATGACTTTAAATGGATAATTCATGCAGGAATGAAAATTCTGTCACCAATTATTCAGCCTTAAGTTGTTCCAACCCTGTATGGTTTTTTTCTTCTATGTAATAAAACAGGTGAAGTTTAAAAAAAATTTCATTCTGCCTTCTACACAATAAGCATTGATGGGGACCAGGAGCTGTCCAGCTCAAATATAAGCATCATAAAAGTAGTGCACACATACACTACTAGTCATATGTTTGAAATAAATAAGATTTTTTTAATGCTTTGCTGATATGGTGGTCAATTGTTATTGGGACTCAAATTGTTTTTATTATTACCAAAGTTGAAAATGGATTTTGCTGCTTAATATTTTTCCATAATTCTAAAGAACAGCATTGATTGAAACAGAAATATTTTGTATTTGTTTTAGACATATTATGCATCAGTGTTGAATAGAAATTATTATTTAACCCCCCCCCTAAAATATAATTACCACAAACATTTGAATGGCAGTGTATCACAGTTTCCACAAAAATATTAAACAGCAAAAACAGTTTTCAACATTGATAATAATAAGAAATAATCTTGAAGTACCAAAATAGATATAGAATGATTTATGAAGGATCATGTGACACTAAAGACATCAAATAAATGACATTTTAAAATATATTAAATTAGAAAAAAGGTATTTAATTGTAATATTCCACAATATTACTGTTTTTACTGTATTTTTTTACTGCATCAAATAAATGCAGCCTTGGTAAGGACAAGACCTCTTTTTGATGTTTAGTGTTTATTCCAAGTTTTCTGAAGGTATATGGCAGCTGTGTGTGTGAAACAGACTGAAATGTAAGTTGTACTATGAAAAAGTTCCTTTGAAATTCTTGACATACTTGGTCACCATTCACTTTAATTGTATGGCAGGGAGCACCATACTGGAATGTACTTACAAATAAGAAAATACTTCAGATTTATTGTATTAATGAAATAAACACTTGTTGATATGTGCTAAGCTGTCTGGTTTTTGTTCTGTTTGTAGGGGTGGTGTGTATGGATAACTACCTCTATGCAGTTGGTGGCTATGATGGTCAAACCCAGCTCAAAACGATGGAGAAATATAACATCACTCGAGACGTGTGGGAACCCATGGCCTCTATGAACCACTGCCGCAGTGCACATGGAGTCACGGTCTACCAATGCAAGATTTATGTGTTAGGTGAGCTGGATTGGTGGAAGGAAATGCAACTGATAAAATGTATACCTTGAAGGCACTGGAAGTTGCTTTGGATGAAAGCGTCTGCTAAATGCATAAATGTAAATATTATTCCATTTCAGGTGGATTTAATCAAGGGGGTTTCTTGTCTAGTGTGGAGTGCTACTGTCCAGGCAGTAATGTATGGACGTATGTAACAGATATGCCTGTTGGGCGCAGTGGAATGGGTGTTGCTATAACCATGGAACCCTGTCCTGGAATCCTGCTGGAGGAGGATGAGGAGGAGATGTGATGTCGAAGTTTGACCTGAACTTTGAACATGTGCCATTTTGAAGGCCGCAAATGCTGCATTTCCTTCAAACTTCTTAATGCATGTGATGCCAATAAGGACATTTTCTGTAATTTAGGTTCATTTTAAAGTTTGTTTTTTTATAGATCTTCATTACAATGTGTGTGTGATTTAAAGAGAGGAGCGTTGCTAATCACTGGACTAATGAACCTCTGATCACTTTATCAAGACTAAATTAATATTCTGTAACTGAGACACACAATCGTTTTGTCGAACTGCTGAACATGTAATTTTGTGAACTTGTTCTATAATTATTTTCTTGTCTGTAAGTGCACTGTTTAATGTGCACACCTGATAAAAACACTGACATCTTATGAAAGTTTGAGTTTCATTTCTGACAACTTTAGAATCTCTGCTGTTTGTCAGGAGTGTTTGCAGTAACATTTTCTTAGAAGCCAGGATATATAATGCATTAAAAAAGCTATTAAAAATTCTGAAATTAATTTGTAAAGTCTTATAATACACCTTATAATCAGTTGAATGTTCTTTTAAATCATTAAAGAGTATAATGATAATTTCACGTTATAATACTTAAAATTCTTCATAGGGTTTAACGATAAATAGGTAAATATTATATTACATATAATTTTGAAGTGTAATAAAAAGTGTTACCATTATTACTTCTCACCACTAGGTGGTGGCCTTCTACTTGCAAATGCAATGGGAGCACATAGGGCAAGTCTCAATACTTGTGGTCTTTGCACTTGACCACTTGTCTGCTTACATGATGTATTTCTTATATTTGGCCAAAGTGGGTGTGAAGACCCCAAGTCATTGTAGAACTTTTGATTACCCAATCAGACATGCATATAACACTGTGTTGTAAAAATGCAAGTAAAGTTTTACAGAACTTTACTTCCACATTTTGATTTTCTATACTTTGCACTTTAAAATAAGCTTCTAAATATCTGTTTATCAGTCTCTATGTAACAGATGATGGCACAACAATTTAATTGTGGTGCTTCTAATTAAGTGGTTAAAAACAGTTACTAACATTTTACAAAATACACAAACTATGCATCAATAAAAATAGTTTTACTGCCAAATTATATGTAATATCTAATTAATTTAACTCGCACATGTAATTATATGTAATATCTAATACATTTTTCCTCAAAATTTCTAATTTCTGAACTTAATGAATGATGGGATATTCTTAGTCTAGAGATTTAGTGTGCGTTAAAGGCACTGAGCTTTGGCATTATTCAGATTTGGAACAGTCTTGTGCACTTTGTAGTGGCCAAGACAGCAAGTGTGGGTATCGGAACAGGCCCTTAGTACTGAATGAAGTGATGTGGATGTATAGTAAATTGACATGATTTTTGTGCAGGTGTCCTATATCAAAATTTATATATATATTAATTTATTACAGTTATAAACAGTGTTAATTCATGAGTATTTAGTTTGATTAAATCTTTCACAGATTAATTTAGAAAAATATAAATCTGTTGAATAGTTGTTTTTTACATGGCATAAGTTTATGACCTATTTTATATATATTTTTTCATAATAGAGACACAATTATTGTTGTGACGTCACAATATTAGTCATGCATCATAGGCCTGTTTACAGAAACTGGCAGAGCCTCTCTTTGCTTTGCCTCATCCACAAGATTTTTGCTGGATGCGTTTCAGGAAAACCAGCAGAAATGGAAACCTTTTTTTAAATCATAATGTGTTAAACATTTGTATTGTTATGGATAGGTTTGTAGCTGCTGTGTTAGAGCAAGGTTTGTGTTTAATACTGTCTCCACATGTTGTAGTTTACAGAGAGTGGCTTGTTACATTTCCACGGTGAGACTCAATGGTTTGTTTACCTAGTGATAACTGTTTAATCCACAAACACAGGGGCTCCACTTTATTTCTGCAGGTTCCTGGCTTAATCCGTATCAAATCATGAGGTGTCATGTCAACACTGGCATACTGGGCAAACAGATTCCAATCCTTGGGGGCGACTGGCTGGCAAATCCTCACCATGTGGCAGGATGTAAGACGTGTGATCAGCGGGCAGTGGATTTGTCACACACAAACCCATGCTGAGAGACACATAAGAGTGTGAGTAAGAACCCAAGGCCTTGTTTTGGCTCATCCTGAACTCTGATTGGATGGAGAGCAGGGGCCATTCCTTCCCCGAGCCTAACGATATATCTGATGACTCATACAGCAAAGTATGACGCACTCTTCAGTACGCAGACACATACACATCCACACTGACATGTTCAACAAACCTCAGCCCCTGAATTCATGATCTGGTTTGACACACAGCTGCCTTCTATAGAGTTTAAGGGACAGCATCACAATGCTCAACATGTGAATATACTGACTGGTCAAGGCAAAGAAAGCTCAGACTGTCTGCAGTCAATGTGAAAGATGCAACATATTATGAATGCTACAGTGTGAAATGGCTGGTAGGATGTTTCAGGCCACACTGCGAATGTAATGTTATAGGTTGTTATTGGCAGTTGTCACATCTGATAAAGTCATAAATACAGTATATAAAAACCACAACTTATCATTATACTCTGATATTAGTAATATAACTGAAAAAAAGAAAGAATTGAAATATGTAGTTCTGTTTTGACTTTATATGTAACGTGAGAGCGGGTGCGGCCATTTGTAACTTGAATGTGCCAGGTTTCTGGTGTCATCTGCTTCCAGTTATTTTAGTTGTACAAAAGCAGTCCTTTCTGCTGCTTTATATTGCAAACTAGTGGTGTTATCACGTTATTTTAATTTATTATCAGAAACACACTGGTTTAGTGCAAATAGTTTTATCGTTTACTGCACTTTTGCTATCGGCTAATGAATCGGAAAACTCATTTACAGTAAAAAGCTTACTTCCGTGTTGCAAATAAAGGTGGGTAAAATGCATCAGTTTACCTGTATTTTAAATTACAGTGTTCATTAATGTGTTAGTCTTCACATCCATACATAGGAGGCGCTAGGATCCTTTGTTTTCTTGGCTGACCGTAATTGCATAACGAGTGGTTTGCTGCTGCTGGGTTCTTGTCCTCATCTGGAAAAATAATAATAATAAAAAAAACAGCTGTTAATGTCACCCCTTAGTTTACTAAAGAAAAAATATAAGCTACATCAGTCCTGCTTAGACCTCTCATACATCAATTGTCATAAAACTGCATATTTAAGTTCTAAACTACTTTTTAAGGCTTATAAATAATGTGTATTTTTCATTGTCATCTTGAGATGTGGACTACAAATCCAAATGACCTTGAGAGAATGTCAATTATAAGTGTAAAATTTAATATTTCTGTACACTTCAGAGATGTGAAATCCTTATCTGTTAACATATAAACGATACAAAGAATTATGGGTTGAGGTTTTGTGTGTTTGTGTATATATATATATATATATAGAATATATAAGATATATAATATATATATATATATATATATATATATATAGATATATATATATATACAGACACCACCACACATAAGAGCTGGACTGGGCCTAGAATTTGCGGCTCTGGACTAAATCCAGAACCTCCAACCCATGATTGACCAGTGAGTGCTTGGGGTTAGGCTCATAGAAGTGGAGTAAATGCAATTATGAATAAAAGGGACAGAAACAAATAAATGATATCTAGTATTGAATCCCCTGCAATACAGTTACAGACGCTAATACTACATTTTGGGACGCATGGAAATCACTTGACAGTAAAGGCAGGCCCGTTGGTGCTAGATGCCTGTATGACTTTCTCTCTCTGGGAAAGTAGCATTTGAAGAATGTGGTTTGTGTTTTCCACCTGACTTGCTATTTAAAAAATAAAAAATAAAATTTCTCAAATGATCTTTTATGTTCCACAGAAAGAAGTCAAAAATAGTAACAGCCTAATTATGTACCACATTTTGCGTCCCTTAAAATTCGCTAAACGATTATAAAGTTCAACATCTAGTAATAAGGACAGTAAGAGTATTTTAAAGATAAGAAAGGTAAGGAGTATTTAAGAGAAAGGTAAGGAGTATTTACCTTTTGCAGTTACCGATGTGATGCATTAAAAACAGATAGGGGAGGGGGAGATCTCCCTTGTATCCGCTCGCAAAGAAATCGCCTAACGTTAGCCTGCTGCTTACGTAAAAGGTAACCATAGCAATAACTGCTCGATCGCTGTCTGTATCTGAGCTGACAAAAATACTATAGTTTACCACTTTTTTTCTTTATAAATGTACACATAACAAATACATCCTTTAAATATTACAATATTCTTTTAAAGGGGTCATATGATGCAATAAAAAATTTTCCTTTCTCTTTGGAGTGTTAAAACAAAAAAAAAAAGCTAGCTGATTTTGCATATATAAACGAGCCCGCCTGAAGTTTCAAAGACTAAAGTCTCAAAACCAAAGAGATATTCTTATCAAAGTTAAGACTCTGCCACGCCCCTAAAACGGCTCGTTCTAACACACGCCCCACATATTTACCTCACTATGTGGAAATATTAGCATAATGCCGCCCAAATGTTCACACAAAGAAAGAAGCACTTTATTTGGCCTTCCGAAAGTAGATGCATTTAGGAATCTTTAAGATGACTTACAACAGAACAGCAATGCATTTTATGAACGACCGTTTTGTGAACCTAGGAGAGGAGGTAATTCTGACTTTGCTATTACAATCTGGCACTTCTGAATCAGCTAATGTAAGTATGTTTTGTTATTAGTTTAATATTTGCTATTGACTCTGTGTGTCAAGAATCTGGCTGAGTTTTGCCGCATTTGTGTGTGTGCGCGAGAGAGAGAGAGCGAGAGAGAGAGTGCGAGAGAGCCAGAGAGAGAGAGAGGGGGACACGTCACAGTGGAGTCAGCTGTCTTAACCGTGGCTTGTGTACTGCAAACACATACCAGACGTGTCTGTCACGTGACTCTGTTCCCCTTTCGGTCTCTGTCTTTACATTTATTTTGAAAGATGACGCTCGTGTATGAAGGTATTTTTGGTGCAAAACAACTTGAGTGACCGTGACAGCGGAATTTGTAGTTGTAGAGAATAGCCACACATGTGTATCAGTAAATCCGAAGTCACAGACAAAAGTTGCAAACTTGTAGATTTTTTCTCTCTCCCACAAACACAACACAACAGTTACACCTTCTTGAATCTTCTGCACTGCAGGTGCACAAATCCTATTTTACGAATCACAAATCAAGAAACTCGTAGCTACGCTCACAAGTTTTGCTACTATTGATGCAGTGAATATGGTGCAAAACACATATACACACCTGCATCAAAAAATGTGAAGTCAAGGACAAATTTTGTGCATCCGCAAATCAGTTTGTGAATTCTTTTAATGAGATTTGCACGCTTGTAGAATGATTTCTTACATATATATTTTTTTCTTGTATGCTTTTTCTAGCACAAACACAAGTGCATAACTACAACGGCGTGAATCTGCTGCTACCAGTCTCAAACACTGTTTTTCGCTTGCAAACGACAAGTTTCACGCTCTCTCCCTTATCCACCGCCTATCTGTGTGATAAATGGTACAAAAGTGATTTGTGCATCTGTAGAGGCAACGGCGCGCACTGTTCAAGAGCGAGAGATTTCAAGCTCCGAATCAGAAGAGCTCATGTCGTGTGCGCCTGAAACACGGCCCGCCTAGTTTTTTTTTGGTTTTGTTTTTTTAGGCGCATCAACCCCGAAATCGCGAGCTGCGATCATCTTGACAGCGACAAGTATCAGAAAAGGTACGTGTCTATTTTCTTCTGGGGCTAAAAAAAATTCTGAAATCATTTGTTTATAGCTTAAATACAGCTATGTTGGTAAACAGTGTTTCTTAGTTAGGTTAGCAAATCTTATTTCACGAAGGTAAGCTAACGTTAGCCTACCTGTACTGTTAAGTTTGCTATTCAATCGTCTCGTATTAAATTACCCTGTCTAATATACACAGCTTTATTCCTTGATTCTGTTATGCTTTACTTATAATAAAAATACAGAGTCAAGATCAGGGTGGTCCAGTCTTCGCAGGTGAGTGACTTAAAACCAATGGTACCATGTTTTTTTTCTTTGGTGAATAGTATTTTTTATTGGGATAGCCTACTATAGTAAACTAAATGTAATTTACAGCAGGCAATCTATAGTGGGTAATTTGCCTAGTAATTATTACTCTCAGTGTTGGGTAGGATTACTAATTACTTTAGTTATCTCCGTTTTCATTCCTTTGACAATCCTTGTTTTTACCTACTATATATTGCCTGCTGTAAATTACCTTTAGTTTAACTTTAGTTTTCTATAAGGTAAAGCATAAAAGAATACAAGGAATAAATCGCAGACAGTGTAATTTAATACGAGACGATTGAATAGCACACTTAACAGTGCAGGTAGGCTAACGTTAGCTTACCTTTCGTGAAATAAGATTTGCTAACTTAACTAAGAAACACTGTTTACCAACGTAGCTGTATTTAAGCTATAAACAAATGATTTCAAAGAAAGAAAAAATAGCCACTTAACTTTTTTGATACTTGTCGCTGTCAGGATGCTCGCAGCTCGCGATTTTTCGGTGTTGTGGCTAAAACTAGGGGGCGTGTTTCCGGCGCCCAAATGAGCTCTTCTGATTGGCTGAAATTCTCTGCTCTCTGAACAGTGCGTGCCGTTGCCTCTACAGATGCACAAATGACTTTTGCACCATTTATCACACAGATAGGCGGTGCATAAGGGAGAGAGCGTGAAACTTGTCATTTGCAAGCGAAAAACAGTGTTTGAGACTCGTAGCAGCAGATTCACGCCGTTGTAGTTGTGCACTTGTGTTTGTGCTAGAAAAAGCATCCAAGAAAAAAATATATATGTAAGAAATCATTCTACAAGCGTGCAAATCTCATTAAAAGAATTCACAAACTGATTTGCGGATGCACAAAATTTGTCCTTGACTTCACATTTTTTGATGCAGGTGTGTATATGTGTTTTGCACCATATTCACTGCAGCATTAGTAGCAAAACTTGTGAGCGTACGAGTTTTTTGATTTGTGATTCGTAGACTAGGATTTGTGCACCTGCAGTGAAGGATTCAAGAACGTGTAACTGTTGTGTTGTGTTTGTGGGAGAGAAAAAAATATCTACAAGTTTGCAACTTTTGTCTGTGACTTCAGATTTACTTATACACATGTGTGGCTATTCTCTACAACTACACCAACTAACAAAAGAGAATTCCGCTGTCACGGTCACTCTGTTGTTTTGCACCAAAAATACCTTCATACTCGTGATTATGGTAAGGGGCGTTACATTTCCAACGAGTGCTTGCGGTGTTTGTGCCAATCAATGCACTGGGTCAGCTGGCCAATCCGAGCAGACTGCGCTTGTCAAAGGAGGGACTTTGTAGAAAACAAAGCGTTGGGGCATAGAGGACCTACAATAATGTGCAGTTTTTGAAAAATAATGTGTTTTTGAACATTAAAACATGTCAACACATTCTGTTACACCAAATACTGATCTTTAAAAAAAGCATCATATGAACCCTTTAAATAAATATAACAGCTCCACCTGAAAGTCCATGAATAAAGGTGTTCTTCATCAGGAGCCCACATCTGGGGGGGGTGCAAATCGTAATTTCCGTAATGTACGATATTTCCCAACGTTATAAAAAAAAAAAAAAGCAGAGGTTGTGAACTTGTGAACAGGCGGGTCAGGGAAATGTGGAACGTTGGTCAGTTTGCCAACTAGATTTTCAGAGTGAAGTTGCTAAAAAAAAAAAAAAAAAAAAAAGGAAGGTTGATGTTGTTGGCTAAGTGATGTTGTAATGCACATTGCTGATGACGTAATTCACCATGGCAAAATTGTCAAAATCTCAGGCCACAACATATGTGTGCATTAGATTTGTTGGTAACATTTAAATGGGCATAATATAAAGTAAAATATATACATAAAAATTTTAAAAATAATGCCATTGAATTATCGAAACAATTTAAGTTTTATACTTTAAAGCGGTTTATTAGTAGTTAGCTAGTTTGCTGCACTCTAAGAAAAGTAAAAAATAATGCACAATCTACTGTGTTAATATGAAGGAATTTTCTGGATTGATTTTTCCATATGTTTTTGTACCTGCATTTTTAATTACGCATTGTATTTTGTGTTTGGGGTTAAAGGGTTACAATGGATAACGGATAATATCCTGGAAAATTACTAGCACCTTTTCAATTTTTCTGCATATTTTTCTTACAGTGTACTAACTCACCAACAATCGCAGGTATGAGCAAGATGCTACTAACAAGTGTCTCATAAAATGAAGAAATAACAGTATTCCATTATTATATATTACTAGTAAATAAACCCTTGGCAACTAGCAGCTAACTTAATTCGCTTGAACGTGTGTACTGCTAGGCACATTTGGTTTCCTTTTTTTGTGTAATTTAAATGGTAAATTGTGCCTTTTTATCATTTGAGTCACCTATCAAAAGTTGCTAAAAGCTGCCAAAAAAAAAAAAAATAGGCCTAAATTTGTTCTAGGGTGCTTTGGAAGAAAAAATTGCTAGGGTAGTCTGAAAAGTTGCTAAATTTAGCAACAAAATTGCTAAATTGGCAACACTGGAACTGGGAGTTTTTAGAGCTACGACTTGTACCACCTGACCACCGCAGGTTGAACGTCACGTGCTGTCATCTCGAATGACCGCAGCATAAATTCGCACACTAAATCCAAGCAAGACTCTCAATTCCAGTCCTCGCGTACCACAGCTCTGCATATTTTGCATGTCTCTCTTATTCAACACACCTGATTCAGATCATCAGCTCATTATAAGCGAGGGGTTCCACCAGACGAAACTTCCTAGAGGAATTGTGTTGTGGGTGAAGTGTTGACATAATATACCTCTGTAAATAAATGCAATTTAAATTCACGTCTCGCACATCCCCAGATTAAAGGGCTCATAATGTTTGGCTGGTCTAATAAAGACATATTTTGTGTATTTGGTGTAAGGAAATGTGTTTATGCGGTTTAAAGTAAAAAAAAACACATTATTTTCCACATATTGTACATTATTGTTTCTCCTCTATGCTGCGCGGCCATTTGAAGAGAACGCGTATATTTTTTACCAAAGCTCAACGGGTGCCTAAAAAGGCGAGTGTGTGCGGTGATTGCCGGCGCCTATCCAGTGCGGTTGTGATTGGCCGAATACCTCAAGAAACGGAAATGTTATGCCCCTCACCATACTGTTGATGCCATGATCAACAATCAGGGCTGGTAGGCACACGAGACATAAACATTCACAGGAAAAAGCCATTATAAACGAGGAATTTGTTGCATCCAGTGGGGGCATAATTATTATAATGATTTATACTGTCTTTTTTACGTGTTGCGTTGCATCGCACCGCTTAAACATAAAACCATGTCTGAATTTGCGATCGGAGAAATGACAAACAACAAGCTACTCTACACTGCCCAAAAAACTCACATTTGAATCGTCAGTGGCAACGAAGAAAAACACAGCGGCCTAGCGTGAGGGGAAGCCCCAGCTTAGAGTGAGCTGAGGCCGGGATAGAGTGGGCTGAGGCGGGCTGGACTCCGCTTTGTCCACAGTGAAAGTTGATGTATTCCCTCAGGGACCAGCACAGATCAGCTCCAGGCATAACAAAGCAGATATCATCCTCTTTTGGAAAACCAAACAAAGTAGTTTTCGCTTTTCGCAACGAAACACACAGCGTCTTCAGGACTTGGCTGCAGCGTCAACAATACTACAGCTCGAGAATAAAAGTTACGCCTTCTTTCTCTTTCCTTTGCGTGACACATTGTCTGGAGGCGGCGTTATGCTAATATTTCCACATATTGACGTAGATACTGTATGTGGGGGCGTGTTAGAACGAGGCTTTTTAGGAGGGCGTGGATGAGTCTTACCTTTTAGAAAGAATATCTCTTTGGTTTTGAGACTTTAAGCTCTTTGCAACATTTACAGATCTTCTCTTTATGCACACAGCGTTGTAACCCCCCCGAACACTCCAAAGAGAAAGGAAACATTGAAAATCGCATCCGTCAGGACGGCCCTTTACTGCCGGGCCTTGAATGGAACATATACGATCAGTTTCTAACTGAATCCTGGCGGAATATCCTGTGACTGTCGCACAATTCGGCAGGGCAACTTCACTGTCGAATAGAAAGTCTTAAGTGATAAGAGTACTGGAACTGAGAAACATAGGATAAAAGCATGCTAGTTTACAAAATGTCAACACTAGATTTTATGAACAGGATCTCTGTCGGTAAGGTCTTGGCACTGAAATATTGAAGACCCCTGATCTTTGGGATACAATCTAAACTTTTCTCTCCCATGGCTGACGGTTTTATATACAGATGGTCAGCACAACTATTTTTTTAGCATATCAATTATTAGGACCAGATGAGTATTATTTTAATTAACCTGACTGACCATTGCTTTGAATGCAACAATAGACCACCTCTTAACAACAACCCGCAGCCGAAGGATGACCAACCGCAGCTGCATAAGCAGCATATTACAGGTGCATTTCAATAAATTATAATGTCGTGGAAAAGTTCATTATTTCAGTAATTCAACTCAAATTGTGAAACTTGTGTATTAAATAATTTCAATGCACACAGACTGAAGTAGTTTAGTCTTTTGGTTTCTTTTAATTGTGATGATTTTGGCTCACATTTAACTGAAACCCACCAATTCACTATCTCAACGATTTAGAATATGGTGACATGCCAATCAGCTGATCAACTCATAACACCTGCAAAGGTTTCCTGAGCCTCAAAATGGTCTCTCAGTTTGGTTCACTTAGGCTACACAATCATGGGGAAGACTTCTGATCTTACAGTTGTCCAGAAGACAATCATTGATACCCTTAACTAGGAGGGTAAGCCACAAACATTCATTTGCCAAAGAAGCTGGCTGTTCACAGATTGCTGTATCCAAGCATGTTAACAGAAATTTGAGTGGAAGGAAAAAGTTTGGAAGAAAAAGATGCACAACCAACCGGGAGAACCGCAGCCTTATGAGGATTGTCTAGCAAAATCGATTCAAGAATTTGAGTTTGAACTTCACAAGGAATGGACTGAGGATGGGGTCAAGGCATCAAGAGCCACCACACACAGACGTGTCAAAAGGAATTTGGCTACAGTTGTCGTATTTCTTTTGTTAAGCCACTCCTGAACCACAGACAGTGTCAGAGTTGTCTTACCTGGGCTAAGGAGAAGAAGTATTGGACTGTTGCCCAGTGGTCCAAATTTCTCTTTTCAGATGAGAGCAAGTTTGTATTTCATTTGGAAAACAAGGGCCTAGAGTCTGGAGGAAGGGTGGAGAAAATCATAGCCCAAGTTGCTTGAGAAAAAAAAAAGATTCGCAGTGTTAAGTTTCTCGCACATTCTGATATTTGGGGTGCAAGTTATCTGCTGGTGTTGGTCCATTGTTTTTTTGAAAACCAACGTCACTGAACCCTTTTACCAAGAAATTTTGGAGCACTTCATTTTTCCTTCTGCTGACCAGCTTTTTGAAAGATGCTGATTTCATTTTCCAGCAGGATTTGGCACCCGCACCCACTGCCAAAAGCGCCAAAAGTTGGTTAAATGACCATGGTTTTGGTGTGCTTGACTGGCCAACAAACTCACAAGACCTGAACCCCATAGAGAATCTATGGGTATTGTTAAGAGGAAAATGAGAAATAAGAGACCAAAAATGCAGATGAGCTGAAGGCCACTGTCAAGAAACCTGGGCTTCCATACCACCTAAGCAGTGCCACAAACTGATCACCTCCATTCCACACCGAATTGAGGCAGTAATTAAAGCAAAAAGGAGCCCCTACCAAGTATTGAGTAATGTACAGTAAATGAACATACTTTCCAGAAGGCCAACAATTCACTAAAAATGTTTTTTTATTGGTCTTATGAAGTATTCTAATTTGTTGAGATAGTGAATTGGTGGGTTTTTGTTAAATATCAGCCAAAATCATCACAATTAAAAGAAAAAAAGACTTGAACTACTTCAGTCTGTGTGAATTGAATTAATTTAATACACAAGTTTAACAATTTGAGTCGAATTAATGAAATAAATGACATTTTCCATTACATTCTAATTTATTGAGATTCACCTGTAAAAGATATCGCTATGAAGAACAGCGTCAACTCTCCAGTCTAATAAACTACTCGTTTCATCATGCACGACATCTATTAACGGTGTTAATATGGAGGTCGTGTGAAATAGCGAATGACTGAAATGCTGCAAGAACGTCGCAACCTTCTCTGCAGCAATAGGCCACCTCTATTCACTTTTAAATCGCAAACTGTTTTCAAGACTTATTTCCAACTAAGCTGAGAAGCACGAGCGGACGGTTTCAAGCTCCCCACTGTGTGAATCGATTCTACTATGGGTCTGCCTGAAAGAGGGCTTCCGGAGCCGGGGGAAAATTTAGACATTATTCCTGGAAACATGAGCAGAAAAAAAAAAAAGAAAAAAAAAAAACAACATTCAAATAGTCAAAATGTATTTGATAATCTTGGATTCAACTTAAATACGCGATTTAATTAAGTTCAGTCTTTAATCATAGACATTTCAGAACTTTACGCTCTTATTCGTGGCATACAGAACCTTAAACATCCCTGCCTGAGAAAAATGGAACATTCCACAATTTATTCCAGGGAAAGACTGACAGTTTTTTGGGTCATGAAGCAGCTGTTCAAGTCAGCGTATCACCCTCCCTCCGCTGAAATAAGAAATTAGTACATTTGAAATTAGATAACCAGGATTTAAATTTACGGACGGCAAGCAAATACATATTTAGGAATGTAACATACGGATAATAATAATAACAACAACATTAATAACAATAATAATATTAATAATAATAAGGGCTGTTTTTTATGCATAAAGCAATGTTTATTTATATTTGATAAATTGGCAGTATTTCAAATAAACAATTTTAACTATTATTAACCTGAATTTACTGTTTAGGCAATATTTGTAAGTTATAATTAATACAAAAATATTTTATAAAACCATAATTTGTATTTTCTTTGGAAAAGAAAATGTCAAAAAATATAAAATGTGTTGTTTACATTGCATGGCCTGTCGTTTTGTCATTTATGATGCCGTGCCCATTGCTGAACGTCTTAGTTGAAATGGCTATGGGCACATGCCACCTCTTATGCCAATCATTTCTCATCAATTATTCAGATGGGAAAGACTTCCGCTTGCAAGATTACAGTTCTTTTGCCTCTGGGACATGCAGTGAGTATCAGCCACAAGATATGCATATTTCACTCAAGATGATGGGGCAATTTTATGCATATTAGTGTATCTGTGCAGCTAGTACTTGGCCGTGAGGATTGGATAAGGCACTGTTGCATGCTGACACTGTAGAGTTTGGCATGAGAATGAATGAATAGTGCATGAGAATCGAAAAGGATGAGGCATAGAGATGTGAATTAATGTGAGAAGAACTTTATGTATTAATATGAAAATCCAAGGCATTTATTTAATATTATATACATAATACAGCAACATTATGAGTCACAGTGAAACAAATGCTAAATAAATTTGGAGTCCTGCCTAATTCTCTCTCTGTCTCTTGCTCTTGCTCCCTGCCACTGTCTCTGCATGAGAACAGCTGCAGATGCCCACTCTGCGTAAGTGGATAAAAACTATAATGCAATCCCTAGAGACATGAGGACATTGGTCAATTGGAGTTAGTTTAGATAAAGATTTAACCTGGATAATCGCTGCTGTTGTCCCTGTTGACGTCTTTGCTGTTTACTAGTAATCAATTTAGTTATATCAGAAGAGAGCACGCAGATGTTGGTTTTATATAACCCAGGTTTGCAGTGTGACATCATCTAACATACATGACATAATTCCAACAAGTAGTAAAAAAAAGTTATTTTAGAGATCCTTTATTTCATCCTCAGCTCCCTTAATCTTTCATTTCCTTCAAGGCCTGTTCACACCAAGGATAATAGTTATAATGATTAAGATATAGTTTTAAAATCGTTTTAAATAAAAAAAAGTCCTCACCCCAACTATAATGACACAGAGGAATATCATTGGAATCACTTCCAAAAAATTTTTTTTCCCCAGCCGATAAACGATGAAAACAATGACAGCCAATCAGAAAACCATTGTTACCAATATCAGTTGATAAAAACACATAAAATATTGGCAAAATAATAATGCCGAAGTATCATGTTGACTTAGATAGTACTGTGTGCACCACAGAGTTTATTTAGACAGAGACAAACACAAGTGTCATTAAACAATACTGTGTATATTACTACTTTTTCACTTCTATTGATGTGCTGAGCAGCCATTTTGGATTCTGAAGTCGAGTTGTTGTGGGTTTGACTTGAGGAGGCGTTCCAGCTAAAAGCTCCTACTTGCAACTCGGAATACAAATTGAATTCAAATGGAACTCATCACCAAGATCCACTGCAAAACATGCATACATTTGCAGATGCTGATCATCAATAATACTAGGGTGACCATACGTGCCATTTTCCCAGGACGCATCCTGGCCAGGATTGGAATGGCACGTATGGTCACCCTAAATAATACTGATTGAATTTGACATATAAATCAAAGCACAAAAGAGATGACCTTGACTCATTTATACTCACCTTGGTCATTTCCCAGATAGATATGTGTGCATCTAAACTCTACCGCCACCTGTTAACTCTTACATCGCCCTCAGTCAGTGCAAACCTGCTCTGTTAGACAGTGAGGGGCGCAGGGTCCCGCAAGGCCCTAATAGAGATCATATGTGGAGTCAGCATGTAGACAGAATCCAAGACCTCTGGCCATGCAGAAAAAAAAATCCTGTCAGCAGTGGATCTTGACCAGCCAAACGGCTAAAAGGCTGAGATTTGATTTGATGACTTTGCACCTCTGCCTCCTCTTTGCACTTAATCTTTTTTTCTCCTCTGTCTAACCTGTGGTGCCGAGGTGGTCGAAGATGAGCTGTCTGCTGCAGGGTCTTAATCTAATATAATTATGGCTTCTCACCAAATCATCCCAGTGGAATCATCCACAGTCTTTGGTTTCTCTGTGTAACGGCCAGTGAGATCCGGTAATGGTGAGTGTTCAGGCGAGGAGGCTACTAAGGAGAGACAGAATTGGTTTTGAATGTCCGGGCTCTTTACAATAGAGACAACACACTCAAGGTGCGTGCGACACAAAGTCCAGCTTCAGATATTGTTTTAGAACTGCTTAACTAACTTGCTTCCTTTCTTGCTTTTGATTGGCTGCTCTTTCTAAAGCAGCCAATCAATCAACCAATCAAATTTTATAGTTGTTTATCGACCCCCAGGACCACTAGTTAACTTCGTGGAAGAATTAGATGTGCTGCTCTCAAACTTTCCTGAGGATGGTACTCCCCTAGTTATGCTTGGAGACTTCAACATCCACCTAGATAAACCTCAGGCTGCAGACTTCCACACTCTGCTTGCATCTTTTGATCTCTTGTGTTAACTACGGCTACTCACAAATCCAACTGGACCTTATTTACACATGACTCTGCTCCACTGATCATGTACTGGTTAGTCCACTGCATACTTCGGATCACTTCCTCTTCACTCTTAACCTCAACATGGTTCCTGACACAACACATACCCCTACACATGTCACTTTTCGACGTAACCTACGCTCTCTCTCACCCTCCCGGCTATCTGCTATGGTTTCTTCTTTGCTTCCTTCCCCTGAACAGTTATTATCTCTTGATGTTAACTGTGCTACTGATACTTTCTGCTCCACTCTTACGTCTTGTTTAGACACTGTCTGCCCCTTGTCTTCCAGGCCAGCTCGTACCACCTCTTCTGCCCCTTGGCTATCTGATGTCTGCCGCTAGTATAGTTCTAAGCTCAGAGCTGCAGAGAGTTGGCGTTGTTTGCCGCCTCGCTCCTTTGTCCTCCCCCTCCCCCTCCTTCATCAACTCTAACAGCTGACGACTTTGCCACATTCTTCATTAATAAAATTACAAACCTCAGTGCACAACTTGCCACTCCAAAAACTCAAACAATTCTTACCAGCAAACATACACTCGTTTTCATCCTTCTCTCCACTCTCTGAGGCAGAAGTCTCTAAACTCATCCTTTCCAATCATTCTACTACTTGTCTGCTTGATCCTATTTGATCTCATCTCCTTCAAGCCATTTCTTCTGTCGTTGTACCTGCACTCACTCACATCAGTAACACATCCCTTCACACTGGTGTTTTTTCCCTCAACATTTAAACAGGCTTGTATAACCCCACTTCTAAGAAACCCACTCTTAACCCAACTCATTTAGAGACCTACAGACCGGTTTCCCTTTTACCTTTCATTGCAAAATCACTTGAACGAGTTGTTCAACCAAGTCTCAGCCTTTCTCACACAGAACAACCTCCCGGAAAGCAACCAATCTGGCTTCAGAAGTGGATATTCGACCGAGACTGCCTTTCTCTCAGTTGTTGACGCTCTAAGACTTGCAAGAGCGGCTTCCAAATCTTCTATCCTTATTTTGCTGGATCTGTCTCTGCTTTTGATACTGAGTGACCACCAATCTCCTGGCAACCCTATTGGAATGGACCACTCAGGACCCCAACCGCACTCCAGTGTTTTGAGTCTTACCTCTCAGATAGGTCCTTTGTGGTATCTTGGAGAGGTGAGGTGTCCAGGTGAGGCTCAGTTCTTGGACCACTTCTCTTCTCTATCTACATGTCATCTTTAGGATCTGTCATTCAGAAGCATGGCATTTCCTATCATTGCTATGCTGTTGACACTCAACTCTACTTCTTATTCCCTCCTGATGATCCGACGATAGCTGCTCGCATCTCAGCATGTCTAACAGACATTTCTTGTTGGATGACATCACCTTCAACTCAACCTGGCTAAGACAGAACTGCTTGTGGTTTCAACATACCCATCACTTTATCAAATTTCCCCATCCAGTTAGGCTCATCAACCATAACTCCTTCAAAAACAGCTAGAAACCTTGTAGTTGTGATTGATGATAAGCTGAATTTCTCAGACCACATTGCTAAAACTGCCCGGTCCTGCCGATTTGCTTTATACCAACATTAGAAGATCAGGCCCTTTCTTTCAGAACATCCAACACAACTCCTTGTTCAAGCTCTTACTCTATCCAGGCTGGACTATTGCAATGATCTCTAGGCAGGTCTTCCAGCCACTTCTATCAAACCTCTACAATTAATCCAAAATGCAGCTGCAAGATTAATCTTCAATGAGCCGAAAAGAACACATGTCACACCTCTGTTCATCAATTTGCACTGGCTACCAGTAGCTGCTCGAATAAAATTCAAGGCATTAATGTTTGCCTTCAAAACCACCACTGGCTCTGCACCCATTTACCTAAATTCATTACTTCAGAGTTATGTGCCCTCTAGAAGCTTGCGTCTGCAAGTGAACGGTGTATTATTGTGCCATCTAAAAGAGGCAAAAAATCACTTTCACAGACTTTTACCTTAATTGTTCCCTGCTGGTGGAATGACCTGCACAACTCAACCCGAGCAGCTGAGTCCTTAACCATCTTCAAGAAACGACTAAAACACATCTGTTCCACCTTTATTTGACCCTCTAACTCTAACACTTTCTATTCTATTTTAATTGTACTTTATCAATATTTATCTTCTTTGTCGGTGGGTGTGTGTGTTGTTTGTGTGTGTGTGTATTGGGTGTATAATCTATGTATGTATTGTATGTGTTGTATTTATAAAGGATATGTATGTGGTGTGTATGTGTGTGTATTACGATATGGTGTATATGTGATCTATATGTTTGTCAGTCTACAGTATTATTATATATATTATATATATATATCGTATATTTATTATGTACAAACCTGATTCCAAAAAAGTTGGGACACTGTAAAAAATGTGAGTAAAAAAGGAATGGAATAATTTACAAATCTCATAAACTTATTTTATTCACAATAGAATATAGATAAGCTATCAAATGTTGAAAGTGAGACATTTTGAAATGTCATGCCAAATATTTGGCTCCTTTTGGATTTCATGAGAGCTACACATTCCAAAAAAAGTTGGGACAGGTAGCAATAAGAGGCCTGAAAAGTTAAATGTACATATAATGAACAGTTGGAGGACCAATTTGCAACTTATTAGGGCAATTGGCAACATGATTGGGTATAAAAGAGCCTCTCAGAGTGGCAGTGTCCCTCAGAAGTCAAGATGGGCAGAGGATCAACAATTCCCCCAATGCTGCGGCGAAAAATAGTGGAGCAATATCAAGAAAGGAGTTTCTCAGAGAAAAATTGCAAGAGTTTGAAGTTATCATCATCTACAGTGCATAATATCATCCAAAGATGCAGAGAATCTGGAACAATCTCTGTGCATAAGGGTCAAGACCGGAAAACCATACTGGATGCCCGTGATCTTCGTGCCCTTAGATGGCACTGCATCACATACAGGAATGCTCCTGTAATGGAAATCACAACATGGGCTAAGGAATACTTCCAGAAAACATTGTCGATTAACACAATCCACCGTGCCATTCGCCGATGCCGGCTAAAACTCTATAGGTCAAAAAAAAAACGCCATATCTAAACATGATCCAGAAGCACAAGCGTTTTCTCTGGGCCAAGGCTCATTTTAAAATGGACTGTGGCAAAGTGGAAAACTGTTCTGTGGTCAGACGTATCAAAATTTGAAGTTCTTTTTGGAATACTGGGACGCCATGTCATTCGGACTAAAGAGGATAAGGACAACCCAAGTTGTTATTAGCGCTCAGTTCAGAAGCCTGCATCTTTGATGGTATGGGGTTGCATGAGTGTGTGTGGCATGAGCAGCTTACACATCTGGAAAGGCACCATCAATGCTGAAAGGTATATCCAATTTCTAGAACAACATATGCTCCCATCCATACGTCGTCTCTTTCAGGGAAGACCTTGCATTTTCCAACATAACAATGCCAGACCACATACTGCATCAGTTACAACGTCATGGCTGCGTAGAAGGATCCGGGTAATGAAATGGCCAGCCTGCAGTCCAGATCTTTCACCATAGAAAACATTTGGCGCATCATATAGAGGAAGATGCGACAAAGAAGACCTGAGACATTTGAGCAACTAGAAGCCTGTATTAGACAGAATGGGACAACATTCCTATTCCTAAACTTGTCTCCTCAGTCCCCAGACGTTTGCAGCCTGTTATAAAAAGAAGAGGGGATGCCACACATTGGTAAACATGGCCTTGTCCCAACTTATTTTGAGATGTGTTGATGCCAAGAAATTTAAAATCAACTTACTTTTCCCTTAAAACGATAAATTTTCTCAGTTTAAACATTTGGCCTAGGTTAGCTGATAAATTGAAATTTGAAACTTCCACTTGCATTCTGTTTTTATTCAACATTTTGTACTGTGTCCCAACATTTTTTGGAATCGGGGTTTTGGTATACTGTGTGTGTGGTTCTATATATTGTATATCTTATTACAGTGGGGCAAAAAAAGTATTTAGTCAGCCACCAATTGTTCAAGTTCTCCCACTTAAAGATGAGAGAGGCCTGTATTTTTCATCATAGGTATACCTCAACTATGCGAGACAAAATGAGAAAAAAAAAATCCAAAAAATCACATTGTATGATTTTTAAATAATTTATTTGCAAATTTCCTCGGTAAAATAAGTATTTGGTCCCCTACAAACAAGCAAGATTTCTGGCTCTCACATACCTGTAACTTCTTCTTTAAGAGGCTGCTCTTTCCTCCACTTGTTACCTGTATTAATGGTATCTGTTTGAACTTGTTATCAGTATATAAGACACCTGTCCACAACCTCAAACAGTCACACTCCAAACTCCGCCATGGCCATGACCAAAGAGCTGTCAAAGGACACCATAAACAAAATTGTAGACCTGTACCAGGCTGGGAAGACTGAATCTGCATTAGGTAAGCAGCTTGGTGTGAAGAAATGAACTTTTATTAGAAAATGGAAGACATACAAGAGCACTGATAATCTCCCTCGATCTGGGGCTCCACGCAAGATCTCACCCTCGTGGGGTCAAAATGATCACAAGAACTGTGGGCAAAAATCCCAGAACCACACGTGGGGACCTAGTGAATGACCTGCAGAGGGCTGGGACCAAAGTAACATAGGCTACCATCAGTAACACACTGCGCGCCAGGGACTCAAATCCTGCAGTGCCATACGTGTCCCCCTGCTTAAGCCAGTACATGTCCAGGCCCGTCTGAGTTTGCTAGAGAGCATTTGGATGATCGAGAAGAGGATTGGGAGAATGTCATATAATCAGATGAAACCAAAATATAACTTTTTGGTAAAAACGCCAACTTATCGTGTTTGGAGACAAAGAATGCTGAGTGCATCCCCGAACACCTACCTACTGTGACATCATGGTGGAAACATCATGCTTTGGGGCTGTTTTTTTTGCAAAGGGACCAGGACGACTGATCCTTGTAAACTAAAGAATGAATGGGGCCATGTATCTTGAGATTTTGAGTGAAAACCTCCTTCTATCAGCATGGGCATTGAAGATGAAATGTGGCTGGTCTTTCAGCATGACAATGATCCCAAAACACACCGCCCGGGCAACGAAGGAGTGGCTTCGTAATAAGCATTTCAAGGTCCTGGAGTGGCCGAGCCAGTCTCCAGATCTCAACCCCATAAATCTTTGGAGGGAGTTGAAAATCCGTGTTGCTCAGCGACAGCCCCAAAAACATTACTGCTCTAGAGGAGATCTGCTTGGAGGAATGGGCCAAAATACCAGCAACTGTGTGTGAAAACCTTGTGAAGACTTAAGAAAACGTTTGACCTCTGTCATTGCAACAAAGGGTATATAACAAAGTATTGAGATTTTGTTATTGACCAAATACTTATTTTCCACCATAATTTGCAATTAATTCTTTAAAAATCCTACAAAGTGATTTTCTGGATTTTTTTCTCATTTTGTCTCTCCTAGTTTAGGTATACCTATGATGAAAATTACAGGCCTCTCTCAATCTTTTTAAGTGGGAGAACTTGCACACTTGGTGGCTGACTAAATACTTTTTTTTCCCCCACTGTATATATATATACACCTTGCTACGTGTACTGCGTTAGGCTAACCGATACTTGTCATTTGCACTTATTGTTGTTCTTTTGTTAGTTTTGACTGCTTTTATGGTCCTCATTTGTAAGTCACTTTGGATAAAAAACATCTGCCAAATGAATAAAGCATCATATACAGGATTATGGAATACCCCCCCTCTGTTATAACATTTTTAAAGGCTGTTGTTGAGAATTCTAAATCACTACATCAAGACTGTTGTCTCTCCAGCAGCTTTTGTTGTCGTGTTTCAATACTCCCAAGCAGGTTCTGCACAGTGTTCCAACCACGCCTCATACAAATCTCTAGGAAGCAACCCTCAAAGTCTCAATTTTTTCAAGCAAAAGCTCGCCAATATGAAAACAAGTAATAGCCGGTACGTTTGTAAAGTAAAGGAAAGTATATATAATATATATATAATACTTTTTTACAAATTGAAAGATAAAATATCACAAGGTTAAGTATACCAACATTCTGAAGTGAAATTAGGAAATGCTTGTGGTCTGCAAGCACATCAAACATGATGGAAAGACATAATGTTGGGAATTTGTTTTATGTTTCACCAAAGTGCATCCCTGTCCTGCTCGAATACAACAGATAAGAGATATTATGATTCTACAAAAACAAACTTTACTCATACAAACTTATGTCAACACACTATTACTACAAAGTAAGTGCAAAATACTACATCCCAGCACACATGACACGATGATGCAATCTGTCTCTCTCTCTCAGTATCTGGTTGACATAACTGTGCATGAATTGTGGTATAACCTTTGTGTCCGTGGTTAAAACAAGAAGTTTCTCCGCCATCTTGATTGATGCTTATAATGAAATTGTGGTGTGCGTCATGGCAGGCGTGGCGTACTGGTGTGTTCACTGCGTAAGCAGACTCATGGCATGATTGAGAGCAACGTGAGCGTTCCCGGGCCTACGGCGGGTTGGCAAGTAAAAATAAAAAACTCCTCCAAATCTAGTTTTTTTAATGTAAGCTAAAATACTCCTTGTCCAAAAAAAAAAAAGTCGCAGCTACAATGAGAAATTCGCTAAATTTGGCGACAAAATCCCCAAATTGCCAACACTGTTTCTCGCATATACTGTAATGTTATGGGTCTGCTTTTCTGTGTAGTAACACTATTAAACAACATTCGCGAGGCGCATTTTGCACTACAGTACCTCCTGTCACTAACAAAACGAAAAACGAAAACTTCCAAACACAGAGGTAAGTGTACACCTTCCTTGCGGGTGGTTTAAATAGCCGTCACTGTACTGACCAGAATCCATGCACGAATTGAATGTTGGGAATAATGTACGCAGCGTGTTGTAGTCGCTGAGTGAACACTGCTGTTTCATATCATTAACCCTCTGGTGTTGTTTGGTAATTTTAGACCGAATTTTTTTTTTTTGAAATTTAAAAAATCGCTACTTCATCGGAATGATACGAAACTTGATGGCTTTTATGGCAGTCGCAATGTGACAGAAGCATGTTTTTGCAAATGCGTGAAATAAAATCAATAATTCAGCCACAATGCAGTAAAAAACATAAAACATAGACACACTGTTAAACACACTCAAATTAACTGATGTGGCTGTAACAATATGGCAAAATTCAGAAGACTCAAATAACAGGTTGAAATCAGATTGATTAACCTCTGATAACGCATTCCTGTTCATTTTTGTTGAACTTTGATGTTATTGTAACAAAATGTCTTTCTATGTGTTCCGGTTTGACTGTAGTAAAAATTAATGACATTTTAATTTGAAAAATTAAAGGCACAATCTGTAAGATTTTTTCAATTAAAATATCCCAAAACCACTAGAACAGTGGTATATATTTTGCTGACTTGTGTACTTACATTACCCCAAATGTTTCAAAGAATGTTTAAATCCAAAGAAATAAGCAATTTTAACTAGTGACACAGAGCGTGTCCATAGTGTCATTGTGTCGCCTACCAATGACATCATAACCCCTCGCGATCCGGTTTTTGTTTTTTTATAAAAACCTGGAATCCCAAACGCCGTTAAATCTGTTATGCGTTGTTATTAGACAGAGGTGCGACCGCAACAGAGTGCTTATAACGAACTTTTCATGTATCTAGTATGATAAAACTGCTGGCTTTACCACCATACTCCACGACCGGAAGGAGCGGAAGCGTTTGACTGTGGCATAATAAAAGCTCCACTACTTTCCAGCCGTGTGTCACATTCGTTCAGCGGCCTCGTTTCGCTTCGAAGGCTTTCAGCATCACCCTGCTTCATTCTACTACGTTAATAAATCATTAGCTCATCCAGGAACATGATTTCTGCCTGAGTCCCGTCGGATTGCATTGGCTGTGAGGATGAAGATGACAAATCCCATGATTCCACACTCAGTCACTGCTTCATCAAACTACGCCTTTGTTTCTGTTTATTTTGAATACGCGCCCTCCAACGGCGAAAATTACATATTGTGCCTTTTAAAAATTGAAAGGAAATTTTTTTTTAAAGTAATCAATTTACGTGACATTTCAGCAACCACATTTCCAAAAAAAATAATCTAAACTTTTTAAAAAAGTTGTATTTTGGGAAAGTCTAAATATTATATCCACATCCCAACTTATAAAAATAATTTGTATTATGTCTAAAACACCTAAGACTAACTATGGATTGCAGATGCCACCAGATGGCACTAGCTGCCTTAAAAAAATTGCTTTAAAAATAAAAGGACATTGTTACTACACCTTTAACAACTGAAATACTGCCATACTTGAAAAGTATATAAACCAAGTAAGTTTTTTTTTCATGGGAAAAATTGATAATATACTTATCTATTATTAGTCTCCGACTTCTCTCAAAGACCAATGAAAAAATATTATTGAATAAAAATATATTACATTGATTTTACTGAAAATAAAAAAAAGGTTACATTTCAGGTGTTCGGTCACTTTTGACTGCGAGCAACACAAGTGTGACCCCCAAATGAACAATACCAGAGGGTTAAAAATGTATAACTGAGCTTGTAAGGCACGGTAGTAATTATTACACTGATATATATATATGCATACATATACACACACACAAATGTGTATGTGTGTGTGCGTGTACATGACACCCCTGACTGAGTACACCTTTAATAAGACATGTCGTTCATCAAATCTTCCCAAATGGATGCCATTGAGGTGTCTCTACCAGGGTAGAACGCTTACAGAAAGGATAAACAGTGGCTGAGGCTATAATCTAGTGCCGAAAGAGTAGGACATGTGTGGATTACTGTCTCTCTATCCCTCTCTGTATCTCTCCTCTGCTCTCTCGGCACCTCATGACATTTCTAATTGAGTTAAATCTCATTATTCACGGCAGGCTTTGGTTCTGACACCGCATGCATCCATGTGTCTCAAAACAGATCCCGCTTACTTGCCACTGTGGTTAGCTTTCTGCCTGTCGGTTGAAAGGAGAGAGGGATTGGTTACTCCGCTGAGAGTGCTTCCTTTACTTTTCCCAGACTTCTCTCCCTCAACATTCCATTGAGAATGTGTCCTCGAGTGTGTCTTAGCACACACTAGAATCGCTCTGAATATGTGAAGGTTTTTCAGAGAAATCTGTGAATGAATATATAGTTCTCCCTTAGAAGAAAAATATATAGACAAGAATGACATATGGTACAAATACAGAGCTGTAAAATTATTGTAGATAGCATAGTGCAGATAAATTGGCCTTGAACAAATTAATTTAGAGAATTAAGTTCATATCTGGTACTTTTTTGATTACAGACTTTGGTGTCTTGACTTTACTTGTAATTATGATTTTATGTCTCACATTTGTGACTTTACTCTCATAATTGCAGATTTATGAGATTTCCTCATCATCGTAAGTTTATTTTTATGTAATTTCAACTTTATTTCAAAATGAAATAAAAACTAAAAAAAAAAAAAATCAAAATTAGGAGACCTCAGAATTCGAACAAAAAACTTTTGTTCCTTGCATTCCGAGGTTACTCTTAGCAAACTTTACTCTTCATTAGATTTTTTTTCCTCATGAAATCTTATTTCATATTTCCTGTTTTTTTTTTTTTTGTTTCTGTCCAGAATAAAAAAATACAAAGGTATCGCGACTTTTCTCGCAATTCAGAACTTTTTTCTTAACTTGTGAGATTTGATACAACAGACATTCGAATTGTGAGAAAACAAGACGAATTGTGAGATATAAGCTCATTCTTCTTACTTCTTGCGAGAAAAAAGCTGCTGCATTTGACCTTTTTTACTTGTTTTATCCTGTGGTGGAAATGGGTTTCCATATCTTACATTTGCATCTTTATATCGCACAAATGCAGCGTACTTTCTCATAATTGTGGCTTTACATCTCACAATGTAACTTTCTCCTAATTGCAACTTCATTAAGATAGGATGAAAGTTGGATGAAAGTTGGTTTGAATTGATCATTTATGTTAATCAATAGGATATTGTTATTACATTAAATATTTTATGTTAATGTAAAAAGTATTCAGAGAAAAATAAGAAAACTATTTAAATGGATATATTTGGTTTTAAATGTACATTTTCATTTAGTTTAAGTGGATGTACTTCAACTAACTAAAATAAACTGAAATAAAATTGAATAAAAACTACATACACATTAAAAATAATAATAAAATGACAAAAAAACACAGCAAAATCACTATTTTAAGATTTAAATGAAAACAGAAAATACAAAATAAAAACTAGTTCAAAATGAAAATACCTATAATGAATAATATGTATAATGATACTAAAATAACACTGATTTTCAACTTGATGAATAATGAATTAAAAGCTTAATGGCATTTTACATTTACGAGCTTTCCGGTCGCAAGCAGTGACTCTCTTAATCTGTAATTTCTAGGTCTGAGTGGAGAAAGTGCTGCTGGCTGTTCCGAAAAGCACCAGTTAGGTCGCTTTGTTTTATAATCTCACACTCTGACTCGTTACCTCTGTACCTCTTCTCTGCTTCTCTCTCTCTCTCTCTCAATCTCTCCTTCCAACCCCCAACTCTCTTTTTCCCTCTAATTCTCTTTTCCTCTTCCATCATTTTCCCCTCTCTGTTCTCTCCACTGCTTCTAACGGATGTTTATTTCAATCGTAGTTGAGTTTACATTCAAAAATAGGGTTTTTTCTAAATGTACAAAACCAGGCCTGTTTTTATCACAGCCAACTTTAGTCCCTCCACCGATGACTCCTAACACTGATAACTAAGATGCAAGGCATTTTCTGGCCAGCTAGTCCACATACAGATTCACTGATCTCATAGAAAGTTAGTGAAGTGGATGCATGGAATTGTAAGTTGGATTGTCCATTGATACACAGCCCATAACCTCTGGAATAAAATTATATTAACTTTTTTATAGGTCTAGTCCGACAAGAGCCATTTTATTGATGTCAGCATCCAAATTCTGTCTGTTGCAGGCCTACAATTTTTATGAGGTCCTAGGAATTGGCAAGCATGGAAGTCAAGACGAGCCAACAGGAAAGAACGACAGTGCAAACATGTTCCTGTGCTGTAGAGGAAAGGAGAAAAATATCTGTAAACATATATACATACAACGCACCCACAAGTTTATTTTCGTATTTTTAAAGGGACTTTCCATTGAATATTTTATTCAAATGTTCTTGTACTTTTTACTCTAGTCAATTATTTTCAGGATTTTCTTTATTTATATAATTGTTGTTTTTGTTTATATAATTTATATAAATGCATTTAGGTATTTTTTAAAATATCTATATTATAATATTTAAAGTCATTTTCTACATAGGCACATATTTTAAATTCTTGACTGCAAAACATAGGATTGGAAAAACTGGACCAAAGATACAATTCATTATGTAAATTCATTATGTAAATGTACTTTCATTTGTGACAATGTGCCAGTATACACGTGTGCAGACTGTCATATTATATGGAGTGAGTTGGAAGCCATGCTAATTAATAGGCCTTTTTAGGTATTTCAGCTAAGAAAAAAAAACTTTTTTTTTGAGCAACAAAACTAATTATTAAAGTGTGCAAAAAAATACAAAATACATGTTTATGTTAGAAAAAATTATAATTTTAGTTTAGGGAGACAGAATTTACTAATACTGTATGATTCTATTGTAAGTTTTTAACTAATCAACTAGAGGATCAATACATTTGTGTACCTGGACTTTTGACTGAAAAACTAAAGTCCTTGTGAATGTTTCCCCATATGACAACTCTCTGATTTCTATTGTTTGATCTTTTAAGTAGCTATAATCATAGGGAGTGTGATTTATTTTCTTTTAAATTTATTTATTTGATTATAAAGGGTTTTCTAAATTCTTTTACTTCCCCTAGAGACAGCCCTGTTCTTTAAGGTCAGCACCGATGCACTGATTTTTTGTGTAACTGTGATAGCATCTTCTGGAATTCATTAATGCAAATACACAGTACTCACAAATAAGCTGATTGGCATGCAAACAAGTCTATTCAATTAGCATGAAATCTGAATAAAAGCACTTTGAAAGTGCAGTATTGGAGTTGATGAGAGATGCAGGTCTGTAACTGAGCATGACCTACGAGGAAGTGCGGAAGAGGGTCTTGCCCTAATACTGCTGGAGGGTTTTTTTCCCTTCTGGCATCTGGGCAGGAGCAATTACAGCTTTGCCATTTAAATAAATCAATCTAGAGAGAGCAACAGATCAACCTCCGTTTAATGCCTAATTACTAAGGCTCCTCCTCCAGAATACAGGCCCCAGTTAACTATGCAAATAAGCCGGCTCCTAATGATACTCCCAACACTGAAAAATGTCCTACACGGGACAAAAATGGCAACCTATAAATGATAACATCTAAATTATTCAAGTCACACATATTATTTACATCACTAACCAACATATATGCATTACATTATACTAACAAAATCAATGTTTATGGGTTAAATCAGGTAGAAATAGCTCTTTAAGGTAATCATTTTAAGGTAATCACTCATCATTCAGAATAAAACAGACCATGCAATTTATTTATTTATTGTAGTTTTTTGGGGGCCTCTTATCTTTTATTAACACTAAATTCAATGTGTATACTATATTTTTGGGGCTCTTTTTTATTAACACTAAATTAAATGTGGTGTGTGTTGTGTGTGTGTTGTGTGTATATAATATATATATATATATAATAGCAGAGAGATCTATCTAGATTTAAAACAGATATACAATTGTGGGTAATAATTTTAATATAATACTTTTTAAAGTAATTAAAAAAATCGAATTTATCTTTTGATAAATTAAAACTAATTTTATGTATTCTATATAAAAAATGTACAGTGATTATTATTTTAATGACATTTTTATAATAGTTTTCAATATAATTCTTTATAATGATCATCATTTTATACTCTGACAAAAAGATGATAAAAAAAAAAAAAAAAAAAAAAAAAAAAAACCCCAACCCCCCCCTTAGTCCATCTATTCTGTCGCTTTCAGTAACCTGTCACTTAAGCATTATAAAGTTGCTTTTCTCTTTTTTTAACCTTTTTTTTTATTGAGCATTGATTTCAATATTTCCATCCCTGATGATACATGTCCAGTATGATCTGTTGTCTGTTTATCTCACAGGCCATAAGTAGAAACTGCTGGATGTGTAAGGGTCATAAACTCTCCCTGATCTCTGCCATTGCTGCTGTTACACCCAACCTCCACCAGCCCCCTGCCCCCACCCATAATTGGATGCAACAGTGCTTTCGCTCGGAAAGGGTGTCATTATTCTATAGGTACCGGAGACCACATTCAATTAAAATGAACTCGGGAGATGGGGGTGATTGCAGCTAGCGTCTGCTGCGTTGAGTTCAGCTTATCAGAAGTTTCAGAGCGTTAGTGCACTGGGTGACAGTGTGGTGGTGTGCGGGTGTGCGGTGCGGGTAGCAGATCGTGACGTAAAGTGATAGACTCTTGATGATCAGATGCTCCTTTGAAATGACAAAAAAAAAAAAATAACATAGCTGATTGTGTATAGCAATCGATTCCATCTAGTTACACATCTTCATAAAGCATCAGAGCGTATTCGCATGTAATCACGACTGGATGACATTCTGATTACAGAGCTCTGAAGTTCACACACTTTTAGGAATATACTACTGATTTTCAATGGTAATTCACTAGTTGTTTTTGTTTGGTGAAACACTGTGGTAAAGTACATCACTTTACATAGTTTCTGAGTAGACAACACCACATTTTGGTCTCATAAAATGCATTAGAATTGGTTTGTTTTACCTTTTTTATTTTCATGTTATTATTTCATACATTTATTTATTTGTTGGTGTTAATAGAAACAAAACTTGATCAGTTCTCATATATACAATTATGAGGATAACCTTGCAGAATGATTCACTTACAACTCATTTGTTTAATGTGTGTAAATATGTCAAATAGCTGAACCAGGACCAAATTAAAAATGCCATTTGTATGATGATTTTAAAAATTTAGTACTGCTCTGATGCAACTATCTGACATATTTACATACATTTTTAACAAAAGATTTGTAAATGAATCATTCTTTTGAGTAAAATTATGTTCAGTGAATTGGTTGATCAGTTCACAAAACTGGTTTTAATGAGTCATTCACAAATTGAACCAATCAATTTCTCGAACTCACTGAGTCAGTGATTCACCGCCCTTATTATTTTGTATTGTGGATATATTTAAATATCGTTTTTTTTTACCAGGACGTAGTGCTTAAAAAACACACATGCACATAACACAGTCAGGTTTAAATTTGTGAAAAGTGGGGAATCCCATAGGCGTAATGGTTTTTATACTGTACAGACCGTATATTCTATTGCCCTTTACCAACCCTACCCCTAAACCTACCCCTTACAGGAGACACAGTGATTTTCAATACACTCCATTCTGTGTGATTTATAAGTGTTTTGAAAAGTGGGGACATGGGGTAATGTCCTGAAAAGCCACCTTATCCTTGTAATACCTGTGTCATACCTTTGCCATTATAAAATTATGTCTCATTGTCACAAATACGCGTACACACACACACACACACACACACATTTTCTTTTGCGTCTTTATTTTTAGAATAAAGCTAAATTGACTCTGCAAAGGGTGGGTTATGACAATGTGTTGGTTATTTGTGTGTGTTTGCGTGTTTCAGATGTTTTGTGCGAAACAGTGTATTATTGTAGTGTGTATGTGTGTCCACAGAAAAAGCTGGAGAGAGATAAAATGTTTGTGTCCTCCTTGAGCCAGCACAGCAGGTTATTTCTGCATGCATGGTGCATCCACTTATTCTATGAAGAACATCTATCATTTTATCCTGTGATTAATGGCTGTCCTGAGCCTGGCTGCTACTAACGCAAATGCACTGAGAGGGAAATGACGGAGAGAAATACCACCAGCTGCATAACGCACACACATTCACTCACACCGTTCTCTTTGAGACCACATTCTGGAATCTCACTTTTCTGTAGACTTCGGAACAGTAATAATTCATTCGAACCAAGAAATTCTGCATATTTTAATCAGGGTTTCCAGACAGTGAAAACTCTGCCACGGAATAAAAAGTAGAGAGATGTAGTTTAGGCATCATTATATATCCTTAGAGATCCTTAACAACTGGTCTCACACGTCACGTTAAGCTAGTTTCTCAGGTTCTGTTACCTACTCATTGCACTATCAGTGAAGAAAAAAAAAACATGTGAGCGGCCCCGCTGCTCTTGGCCCCTGAGAGCGGCACAAGAGGCCCACCCTTCTCCAGTTTAATTAAATATTTCCCTCCTGAGTCTGCGAGTTGATGCCGTGAGCATTATAAATCAAGAAAAGGGCATCTACTGATAGGCAAATGAAAACAGACTCGCTGAATAGGCAGCACGGGATGAGCGCAGCAGATTAAAATAAACAAAGAGGGTGACGTAAATAGCTCTTCATCCTCTCCTCGTCTCAAGTCACTGCTGCTTATTTGTCGTATATACATATATGAGTTATGTTAATGAGATACTGGGAGTGTGTGTCTGTGTGTTTGTGTAAGGGGTATGTAGGTCACGTTTCCTTGTTATAACCCCTACCTCTCCTCAACCTCGACTGGGATTGTTATGATCTGGATTGCCCTCACCAGACATACACGAATGATAGTACTTATTGGACGCTGGCACACTCGTTAGAATGCAGAAGTATGTACACATGTAAATAAGCACCCATTTGCATGCATAGATGCACACACGTAAACTATCGCTGGTGTCATTTATCAAAATCTTTATATAGTACATATATACACACATGCTGCAATACGGCACCTCTAGTTTACATAGTATACTTGCATTCTTGTCTAGCTCACTTCATAGTTATAGTTTTTTTTATTATAAAAAAACTATAGTTATATTATAGTATAATTCAGTTTTTTTTATCACTTCATATTATAGTTAACTAAAACCTTAAAATAATCTATTTTGTTACTTGAAATAAAATAAAGTTTAACTGAAATAAAATGTGTGAAAAAAAAATATTTCAGCTAGTTGCCAAGGCAACATTTACTTTCTTCAACGTGATTGTACTACCAAACTAAACTGTAAAAGTAAATACTAAAATACAATAAAAAAAACAACATAATAAAAAATATATAGAATTTTAAAACTTAAAATGACAAAAACACAACAAACTAAAACTTTAAATTGAAAATGGAAAATATAAAACTATAACTTAAAACTATAAAACTATATATAAAAAATAAACTAATTAAAAATATGAATAAAACTTATAATAGAATCTAATGATATAAAAACCCATGCTTAAATCCAAAATCGCTTGCCTACCCCGCCCAGCCATTTTAAAGGAAGTTACCCCAAAGGAAATTTGATCATTTATCACCTCGATGTCATTCCAACGAGTTTGGACGTCTCTTCTGTGGATCCCAATAAAGATATTTGAAGGTGGTTCGACCATTTTGTTTCACCCCGGAGGAAAGGTGCTACCAATAACAACATCACAACAGAAACTCAGAACCACCTTAAAACTTCATTTTGCTCGTAGAAAAAGAAGAGAAATCATTTGTGAGTTGCAATGCCATGGACCGTGAGGGTAAGATGATGTTTACTGTTCTGTTATTTTGGCTACATGTCGGCATAATCAGACATTGGAATTTAGTCCCATAAGGCTAGTTCAATGTGTTCTTCGCGAAAGATTAATCGTTGATGTCTTGATACGGTATGTCAGATAGTAAGCGTAATGCTATTTCCCTTCAGGTAGGGCGTATTAATATACTCATTAAGTTGAAAAGTAGGTTTAAAATGCTTAAGTTATTGTAGCCAATGTGGATGGTCTTCTTTGTTTACTTACTGAGGGTATTGCGCTGGATAAATCGCCAAACATGCTAGCATCAACACTTATCTGTTGTCATCTGTGCTCAGCGGGCTCCCGATGTGTTGTGTGAACTCTGTTTTATGAGAACGTGTTCCAAAAATTCAGCATGATGGCTCTAAGTGAGTTAGTGCTGCCTGCTTTAGAAGGCCACTTCAGAGGCTAGGGGTCGGACAGTTGAGGCCTCGCGCATCTGTGTTTTGAGATCTGTGGATATGGTATCTGGCTTGTATGCTATCGTCAATTAGCATGTTATAACATTGGATATAATCAAGACTGCTTCTCGTTGTCACCCCTGGGTTATGTTACTTGTCTATACTCATTAAAATTATTTTAGTCCCTGTGTCGAGTCATTTTCAACCACGCAGAACATCTGACACACACTCAAACATTCATCCCCCCTCCTACTCCTCCAACACCCACAACACGCAACCGAGAGCAAGGAAGGTTTCTCGCTGGCACTAATAATGAGATCCTTTTCTCGAAGGCTACCCCTACCAATCCAATTCAATATGGGAAACCACAAACACATTATGCACATTAACTGTCGTGACGAGAATCTGGCTACTGTGCCCACACTGCGGATGTCAAAAATGAGGCACATTTCACAGAGCACTGAAACTACTTTGTGCAGCTTAGCATTATAACTTCAGGGTACATTTAGTTTTAATTCTTAATTTTCTTCATTGCAGTGCTCCCAAGGCAGTGTATCGACAATTCTCAAACTTTCTGGTTGGGGGTTATTCTAAATCGTTAACCTTAAGTGAACTTATGTGAATAACTCATCCTGAACTGCATTATACACTCATAATTTCAGTCTTAAAGGGATAGTTCATATTCTGTTATGTTTCACAGAAGAAAGAAAGTAATGCAGGTTTGGAGCGATATGAAGGTGAGTAAATCACAAGTTTTTGTTTTATTTTTTTGGTTAACGCTCCCTTTAAGTGTATCAATTTTGGGACTTTGGATACTTTATACTTATTAAGAAATGTAAGATTACATATTGAAAATCTCCTATTTACACTGATAGAATAGCATTCTAAATGTTACTGCATCAGTCATTATAGTATTTGCATACTTCGTTCATTGTGTCTTCTATTATTTGTATACCGTTTTTTACAATACACTTTTTTTTTTCAAAGTAGCTATACATAAAATCTTAATGATGATATTTCTGATATCTTAATATGAGTATGAGACTTCGCTTGTTTGATGAGACAGATATGGAGTATGTTTTAGAGAAAATACACATTTCCGGCTTTCTACTTCAAATTTCATGTTTAATTCAATGCGTTACTTGTTGTTTGTGAAATTTACTAGCAGTTTCTGAGGGAAAATTGTTTCTACGCTAAATTTAGCATTTACCAGATTAGAGCTGCATACTAGTATTTGCATACTAAATTTTGATTGGTCTCGCAATGATGCATATATTTACCTATTTGAAGATGCCTTTAAGTTCCATACACATGCACACGGCCAGTTGGAATAGAAACTGTAGCATTAGTACAGATTAAGATTCATTGATTGCTTTACACATCATAAAGACAGTTAGACTGACCAAAATATTTACATAAGCCACTCTGGAGTTTTAGCATTTAGCTCAATGAACACTTATGGGATTCAGCTGCTGATTACGTTGTGAAGTATGTGGCCTGCCCTCCTCACTTCCATGTATCTCGTGGCAGGGATGTTTACAGGGGAAAGGGGGAAATCATGTTCCTGTTTATTGACTGCAACAGTGCATTACAGCAGACTCATAAGCAATGACGTATTCCCAAAAATGGTGTTAACATTGATCATTAGATTCATATTGAGTCATTTTTTCACTTTAATAGAGAGACAGTATGTCTGTGCTGGAAGGAGAATTGTGTGGATTGGGTGATGAGACAGAAATGAAGCCTGTGTGTTTGTGTATTATCTTCTTTACTTATGAGTCTGAACAAATCTGCAAATCCCTATGAAGGTCTATAATAACACCTGGAGAAAGCTATCCATTAGCATTCACATTCATCTCAATGGCAGTTGCTCACTGGTACATGACAGTCTTTGCTGGGCATTTAGTTCTGGACTCATTACTAAGTCACCTGAACTGTAAATGCCATGTGACTAATTACTCTGGAGCTTTTGATTGGCGGCGGATGGCCATAAAGAATTCACCCAGTCCCAAGCTTTATTTGCAAACTACATGACCTGTGATGGAAGTTACGTACCATTTAAAAGTAGGGGGTCAGTAAAGTAATAAAATGAAGAAAATTCTAAAAACTGTGATTCCGCATATAGGTAATGAAAGTATTCAAAAGTGCAGTAAAGACTTCGACATTGGTACAAAATATTTCTGTCAAATAAATGCTGTTAAATTAACTTTCTGTTCAATGAAGAACCATGAATCTTTTTAAATATGAATTCCCACAACTGTTTTCAAGATTGATAAGAAGAATTGTTACTTGAGCAGCAAATCAGCATAATAGAATGAATTCTGAAGGATCATGCGACACCGAGAGGAATAATGGATGCTGAATTTTGATTTCAGTCTTTTGTCATAGTGAACATTGGATTGTAGACAGATATATTTAAATATTTATGTGAAATAGAACAGTTATTTTTTTTTTTCCCCATTGTAATAATGTTTTACATATTCCTGTTTTTACTGTTTTTAATCAATAAATGGTTGAGCTAACAGTTAAAAAACTTACAAACTTTTTAATGCTAGTGTTTAGAAGTATGTTCCTTAAATAACATACACATACATATATTTGTGATAAACAAAACATTTTGTCAGAATAGGCTACATGGCTTCTTCTGAAAGGCCATCGATGGAGAAAGACACATTTTGCCAGCAGAATGGTGTAGTTCCAGCATCTATCTGCTAGTCTAAGCTGTGGTCTATTGTGTCTTGAACCAGCCAAACTTAAACTTGGTGCATACAAGGAATGCTGGAGAGAATAAGATAGAATGAGGAACAGAGACTACTATCGGGCATTTTTAACTCTCATTCCCAGTGACTTTGCCACGGTCTAACATACTGAAATACTGAGCTTCTGAGGTTTGGTGCATTTCCATGCAATGATGCCATTCACCACACTTGTTCACAGCGCAGCATTTTTCCACAGTCACTTCTGCACGATCTGCCTTTACTCCCCAGGCAATTCATAAGCAGAGACACTTTCTCAGCGGTCAACAGTGAATGTTGTGTCAAAAATGCAATTGCACCCCTGATTGCCATTTAGCTGGGTGTGTCTGTTTATACTTTTCATTACATTGCATGATTAGGAACAGAACTCCATGTTACATGCCATTTCAGGCTGAAATACTCATCCTCATATAGACGCTCGTTTGCGCTTTTTTAATATAAAACATTCAAGGATAGAAGAGGATAACCTTTTGCTAGCATTTTTAAATGTTGGATGTTTTGGTCTGCTTGTTGTGACACTGCTGCAGAGGTGGAGAACACAGGTATTTGCTATTCTCAGAGTGTCTCGCCAAGTCGCTCTCTCCATCTCCCTCGCCCTCCATCTTTTGCACTCTCTCTATCTTCACATTACCCTCCATCTCTCTCTCTTTATATCTTTTCCTTTCTCTTTCTTTCACCCTCCATCTCTCTCCCTTGCCCTCTTTCTCTCTCTAGCTCTCTCTCATCGGGAGACGCCTGTGGAATATAGTCATCAACATGAATTTTTTTTCCGCTCTCTGGAAGAGGCAAACCCTAACAAACATGTAGTCAGCTGTGCAGTGGCTCTGCCTTTCCCACAATAAAAAACAGCATGAAAACATCACCTCGGCTTCGGCATCCTGCTCTTAACCCTTAAAGAGACACTTAACAATAAGTCACGACTCTACTTATTTTCAGATGAAGCAAGTGACTCATTTGTAACAGGTAGATAAGGTACATTATCCAACATGTTGCCTGGCTTACATGTATTGGTATTTACAAGATGTTGCCAGAGCTATTGCCATAAACATGACTCAGCCAGGCCTCATGAACCACAGGAGGAGGCCGGAGAGTGTGGAGGAACATTCTGGGTAAACACCACTTGTGTAATGGAGACGATATGGTTAGCTGCCCTAAATAGGCCTCCACTGGTGTCCTTGTTGACCTAGTATCATAATGCACCTTATACATGCTGTAAATCAGAGCCTGACAAATGCATTTCAAAACACACGTCACTTTTTCAACTCGGATGGCTCTGTTATGAATAAACGTATAACACTTAGAATAAATGTATAAATAAAAATACATGTGTGTGTAGAAAATGGTTGATTTAAATTAATTAATTTTGCCAGTAAAATAATATCAATATTATTAAAGCCTATGCTTCTTTAATTGAATTCAATAGTTTACCATTTTTTATCCTGACATTGAATCAGCGTAATATTTTGACTCGTTCTGGTCTTGATATTAGAATGGCCAAAATTAGAAAAAAAAAATTGATTTAAATTTTTATGGATAAAAATAGTTGCTATGATAAAGTATTACATTTGTAATTCTAGACTGAACCAAATGGTGGCATAAAGCCTGGGAATGAGCTCCGTCTAGTAATGTTTAACAATCTAAACACAAGTGAGTGTTTAAATATCCAGTGCATTTGCTTGATGAGCACATTTTCCTTTATTGATGTATTTCCTATTGAAACAGGAAGTTTGGGTGGGACATATTAAAGTTGCAATGTAACAGAAGTAGCGCAGTCTTTTCGTCTCATATTGTGGCATTTCGAGTGAAAGTAGGCTGGGGCCTTCAATCATAGATTGTTGATGGATTCTGGCGATGCATGTACCAAATATTAATGTGAGCTTAGCTGTGTTCATTTCAAGCTGCACAACCTAAAGGTCATATTTGGCTGTCATATAGACACAAGGCTTATAAAAGTAACAATTACCGAAAGACTTTCATGAAATGAGACATGGTTCAAGTGTTGACCAAAAGCGGCTGACAAATGTGCCTCGGAAGCACGCAAGCTGAATGAGACAGATATGTGTATGAAGTGTTATAGGAAGGTGTCAGTTTTTGAACCAGGTAATGTCTCAAGTTACCTAACATTTTAACAATATGAGGTACAAAAAAAAGTTTTCGATAAAAGTGTTCTATTAATGATGCAGGGTACAAACTAGATCTCATTCTATGCCAGACTTAACGGTTAGTGGTCCCTGTTTTTTAGTTTATAAGGGCTCAGTGATGGGCCTTTGTTTTTTTTTTTGTGTTTTTTTTGTTTTTTTTTTGTTAAGAAGTGAAGTGAAATGTGGCCAAGTATGGTTACCCATACTCGGAATTAGAGCTCTGCATTTAACCCATCCTAAGTGCACACACACAGCAGTAACACACACTCACCGTGAACACACAGTCCGGATTCAGTGTTCATCAAATAAAAATAAAAACTTTTTTTTTTTGTTTTTTGTCCTTAAAAAAAAAGCAGTTACAATCACAGCCAACAAACTACGATTTTTTACATTCAAGAAAGCTGCAGAGAGTTTTGGGTGAGGGAAATTTTAATTTTAGAAACCATTTAATTAGACATAAATCTGTATAGTACAATAATAAAAAACAATTTTAAAAAAATTTTAAATGTGTATTTTTTTCTAAAAATGAAGCTAACAGACAGACTAAAACTCTAGATTTGATATTTTGTGGTCTTTAAACTGATGTCACAATGAATTCCAGAGAAACAAAAAAATTATAAAAACAATAATTGTCATAACCTTGCTTCTTCAAACATTACAAATAAAGCTCCTTAAAAACAAATCATATGCACACTGGTGCACAATTACTTTTTAATTCTACTGAGAATCTAAATATTAAGATGTAGTAACACTATTTTTCAGTTAAGTTTGTTACTTGATTTACACAGGTCTAGACAGCACAACAATCCAACGAATAGAGTGCCTTCCCCTTTAAGGAGCCCCCCTTTTCTCCACAGCAGGGGGAGGAGGAGCATAATCCTGGAACAGCGATTGAAAAAAAAAATCCACCAGTAGACTGTTTCAAGTTCCCCCAGTAGAAGCTGTGCCTGATTTGAAGCCAATGCTGGAGATGTTCGAAAAGGGAGGAAAACACTAAGCGGGTAGCTATGGAGATAGACCGTTTTCCTGGCCGCTTCCTTTGACAGGTGTTGAGTAGGTTAAAAGTCTTCAAACAGAGTCCACCATGTACGCCAAAGGGAAAGGAGCTGTCGTTCCATCCGATAATCAAGCCAGAGAGAAGTAAGTGAATTTGTGCATTGTCACATATTGAGCAAAAACCTGCACGTTCTCTGATGCCTGCGCTGCACTGCGCGAGACGACTATCTAACACTTGACTAAGTAGTTTCTTTGCAGATTCTGTGCAGTGCTCATCTAGCTGTGCTGCACAGCTCTTTTGAGCTGTTTTTGTTTATGCATGCTGCTTGTGCTTGCTTTGGAGCAACTTTGTCATGCATTCGGGTAGCAGACGTTACATGAAGGATTGTACCATGCAGATGCAGATGGAGAGTTTGTGGAAGGTTTGGATCAATGCGTGATGTAGATGCTCAGATGCTTCTTGTGCATGAGACATACAGATCCCAAGATCTCATTTTTGATGCACGTAATCATGTTAGAGCAGCTGTACAAACTAATGTAATAAAATAGTTTGATTTGATGAGTGAGCTTGTGACAGTTGAAGATTTTACTTGGTTTAAAACACCCAGACTTGCGCGTTACTGTTATTCATTGATCTTAGTTCCACTTTAAGTAGTAATAAAGTCTCAATTTCTTACGTTTTGTGTTAGTGACTTTTTAGGTTTGTTGTTTTAAATGCATAAGCCTGGGTTTATATTTTGTGCAAAAGCAGGAGGAGTTGCAAGACCTGCAGTCAAACAAGTTATGCATAGTATGTGGACAGTGTAGTTTAAACAAGGTTTCCATCCATAAGCTCTGAAAACCTGGAAATATCAGGTGACATTAAAAGTATGATTTCCAGACAGAGTCATAGAGATTTCTATAGGGATATTTAAGCTCTGCCATGTTTAAGCAACCAGATATTGGTCTTATGGAGTAAAACTTGCCAGAGGATGTTGAGGTCTTGTTGAAAACATTTGTACACTAATACGTTTAATTGTTTAAATTATTCATTCAAAAGCTTGATGCCTGTAAATGGAAAGTTGTTCCTGAAATCTCAATGAAGTGATTTTTATAACCTGGCTATTATGAATGACTGGAAAAGTCATGGGTCAAAAACTGCATGAACCCAATAAAAAAATGTATATCTCAAATAAATCTAATACCAAATGACAGCATATCCTTGCGGCACGAAAACTTTTATTGGTTTGTAAGGATGTCTAAAAGCTTAAACCGTAATGACTGATAAGTGTCCATATGGCTAGTTTAAGACATTGTTGTTCTCATAATCTGTATAATTTTTTTAATAGTTGCTTTGTTCTGATAGGCTGCACCTGTGATCAGCTTCAGTTGTTCTTTTGAAACATCTGAATTCAGGTTGTGCTGATAGTGACCACTCAAAATGATGAGGATCAGAGTTGGACAACACTTTAAGAGGCTTAAATGGAAAGTACGAGATGCTTAGTTTAAGATAATGGGCTGAAATCACATCCACAGTTTTATACTGCTCATTTGCTTTTGTGCTATACTGAATGTTCAAGGACTTTTGTATGTCCAGAAATGGCTTGAATGAACGATGCACCTTAGCAAACGTAATTCCTGCTGATCTCAAATTTGTTGTTCAGTTTGTTTCTCAGTGTCAGGCGTTTTTATATCTAGTGCTAATTTTAAATACACTTTTGACAGGTTAAAGGGTTATTTCACCCAAAAGTGAAAATTAGCCCACAAATTACTCACCTTTGAGTCATCCTAGGTGTATATGACTTTTTTTTTTCAGACGAATCCAGTCGGAGTTATATTTATATATTAAAAATTGTCTTTGATCTTCAAGCTTTAGGACTCATAGCGAGTGTGTCAGGCCAGTGGGCCCAAAAGAAGTTAAATAAAAAGCGCCCATCCATAAAAAAAAGGATCACACGGCTCCGGCGGGTGAACAAAAGCCTCCTGTAGCGAATCAATGCGTTTTTGTAAGAAAAATGTCCATATTCAAAATGTAATAATCATTTTAATGTAGCTTGCGCTTACTGTTGTAAAGGGAAGCAGTTCCGGCGTGGAGATGTTGAGGTCGGATTGGGCGCATGCAGCCGCTCAGAAGGGGACGCATGCGGAAAATGGCCATGCGGAGAGATTCAAATATCAAAACACGGTCACTAATTCGATTTGTTGAGTACAAAGACGAGGATTTGTAAGAAGATGGTCGGAGCATTCGATATAACCAAGAGGAGACTGGTTTCCTTCGCCTAAAGTACGGAAACTTGCTCCTGTGTCCTGTTAACATAAGTTGGTTTTCACGAGATCACTGAGCGCTGCGCAGCGCTGACCTCAGAGGCATCGCAGAACTGCTTCCCCTTTTCCAAACAGGAGTGAAGCTAAATTAAAGTGATTATTACATTTTGAATATGGATTTTTTCTTACAAAAACGCATCGATTCGCTACCGAAGGTCTTTGTTCACCCCCCGGATCCCCTTTCTTTTCCCTCTTTTTCCTTGCCCAATAGAGACTTTTTTTTTTATTTGTATGGCTGGGCGCTGTTTTATTTAACTTGTTTTGGACCTGAAGAATGCAACCTGTTGTCTCGTTTAGTTGTTAGGTTTTTTTTGGTGCATTAAACAGCTTGAAAAGATCAAAGACAAATTTTATTATAACTCCGATTGTATTCGTCTGAAAAAATAAAGTCATATACACATAGGTTGGCTTGAGGGTGAGTAAATTATGGGCTATTTTTATTTTTGGGTGAACTAACCTGTTATAGCCTATAAAGTAATTTATGAAAAACGGATCCATTGGATGTACACCATCTCTGGCCAAAAGAGCAGATGGATTCTCAGTTTGGCAGCTTTGATGCAAGGATGCGGCGCTTTGGTTTTTTGTCAAGAGAACTTTTTAGGAAGGAACTTGTCATTTTCACCCTTTTCCCTTGTCTTGTGCGTCTGCTGGGTGAATAATTGATAGGAGGGTTGAAAACATGATTTCCTAACAGGGCCTTTGTAGGACGGTTATGTGTGATTCATTCATGTTTAAAGATGGTTTTATCAGAGAGCCTCGGGCGAGATGTCAGGTGTGCTCAAGGCATACATTTGGCAGATTTCTTTGATGTGAGGACTCCATCTGGGCTCTGTTGTGATGAGAGCGGAACGTGGGGACCTGTTTATCTCTGGTGATACATTTTAGAGATTTTCCTTTGGAGCTGTCGTGAACTGTCATCTGATTTGTCCCCGCCTTGGTTCATGTTTAATGAAAAATGTCACGACACTGTATGCATATAGACGATTCTTATAAGGGGAGGGTTCATCTAATAAAGTACTTAGTACCTCATGTCATTTTTTAAACTGTATATTGAATTACTATGGGAACTAGGCATGGGCCGATTACCGGTTTCAATGTATACCGCGATTTGAAAATTTCATGGTTTCAAAACTTCTAATATTTTCCGTTATACCGTTCCTACGGTATGCGCAGTTTTTTTTACGTATCGTCAAAGACGGAAAGTGCAGGATTCCCTCAGTTGTGTGCAGCGAAGAGCATAACGAGTCACACAACCCCTCCCCCTCAGCC